>OW121742.1:102310695-102910695 GCA_933228675.1 Stomorhina lunata | reverse complement strand
AGGTCGAGTAAGAAGGGACTTTTGGAAACTTTGCCTCTAAGAGGGTAAAAACGGGTAAAAAGGGGAAAAAATCGAAAATGCTATATCTACTAAAGTAATAGACAGAGAAACAAAATTAAAATTAAGTTTTAAAAAGCTGTTAAAATAGGCGGACAGGTGTGTGGTACTTTTTTCATTCTATGCCCGATAGGGGGTAAAAAAGGGTGAAAATAGTTTTTTTTGCTACCATTTTTAAGCCACTCTTATCTTTTAAAGCCAAACGTATAAAAAAGAATTTTGTAATGCAATCAATAAATGTGAGAAAAATATTAAACATGTATTTGATACTTTTTTGATTTCGGGGGGAAAAAGGGTAAAATAGGGATAAAATGATATCTTTATATCCTCATGAAGTAATATCAATAGGAACAATATGTTAACTGCGTTTTTATAAAAAGTACCGAATTCAAATGGTACCAAGTACCAAATATGCATATGTAACTTTTCAAAAATTAAGGGATAAAAGGGGAAAAAATTGGTAAAGTTATAACTTTTTAACAAATAAATGTCTGTATGTGCTTTATTGAATAGTAAACTATGCATTTAACCATGTTATGCTCATTCATTGATCTTAAGCTAAAGTTGTTGCTCACGAGACGTCAAAGTTTTTTAAGTTGGTATCACTATCCGACAGGTGGCGCCACTGAAAATTACTTAAATTGAATTAAATTTTAAGCTGTGCATTTGATCATGCTATGATCTTTAGCAAAGTTGCTGCACATGACTCGACGAAGGTTCTTAGTTGGTATGAACAATTTTCGATAGGTGGCGCCACTAAAAATTACTCAAAATGAATTAAATCGTAAACTGTTCATTTTATTAGGCTATGATCTTTAGAAAAGTTCTTGTGCATGAGTCGACGGAGGTTTCTAAGTCGGTATGAGCAATTTTCAAAATTATTCGTATTAAACTATGCATTTGATCATGTGTTGATAGGACGAAATGAATTCAAAATTAATAAATTCCAAAATAATTGAATATTTCTGTACCGCCTTTTCTCTAAATTTATTTTATTTGGTTAGTACTTTATAAAATAAAATATATGAAAACTTTAAAAGTTGCCTCGAAATACTTATCATAAAGCTCCGAGCAAGGCTCGGTACCCCAGGTACTATATTTATATATATATATATATATATATATATATATATATTTATATTTATATATATATATATATATATATATATATCTATATATATATAAATATATATATATATATATATATATATATATATATATATATATATATATATATATATATGTATATATATATATAGATATATATATATATATATATATATGTATATATTCTGAATCTTATGAAATTCTAATACGATAATACGAGCGATGTTCATCTGTCCGTATGTCTGGATCTTATTGATAAAACCTCAACTAAATGATATAGATCACTAAAATTTGGCATAAATATTCCTCATTTCTCCAATCTTCATTCGGCCAAAATCGGTTCACATTTGACTATATCTCCTGTATTACCTTGTCTAGGTTAATCGCTTATTTGCTAATAAATGCCAAATTATAATAGTTATGATGATTAAATTTGGTATATTTAAGTTCTACATTAGCGCTAGGCAGGATTTAAAATTTCATTGAAATCGGTTCGCATGTAACCATAGCTGCCATATAAAAAACTTACGGTAACACAAAAATACAAAAAGAAAAGGGGGTTTATGTCCGTCTGTCCACCAGATAAAAGAGCGATAGCGCCTTAACAATAAGAGCTAAAAAGAGCAAAATTTTACAAAAGTATTTTCGATATGAAAAAGTTGTGTATTGAAAATGGACGATATCGAGTCACATTTAGTTCGAGTTCCCACGTAACCCCGATCCGGGAAACACATTAATGCTGATAAATTGAGTACAATTGTAATAGCTATTACGACTTAATTTAGAGTAGAGAATTTAAATCTGTTCACATTTAACCATAGCTCCCATACAAAAAACCTGACGGAAACAGCCTAAGTTCCACCTGAAATACACTTAAATGCTAATAAATGATAAACTGTAATAGCTTTGGCCACTAAATTTAACACAAGAATTTTTTTTGTGAATACCAGCCAGTGTGCAAAATTTTGTCACAATCGGTCACCATTTGACCATAGCTCCCATATAAAAACTTTCGGAAACGCAAAAATACAAAAAGAAAAGATGGTTTATGTCCGTCTGTCCGTCAGATAGCGATAGCTCCTGACGGAAAATGGGCGAAATCAATTCTTATTTAGTTAGAGCTCCCATATTACCCCGCCCCGGGAAATACATGAATGCTGATAAATTGAATACAATTGTTGTAGCTATGACGACTAAATTTAGAATGGAGAAGTTTTATGCAACTATTGGTCGGTATACCAAATTTTATAGGAATCGGTCCATATTTGACTATAGCTTTCATATAAAAAACACTCCCGGAAACCAAAACCAAATGTAGCAAAGGCCAGTTAAAAGCTATTAAATTAGAAACTATGACAGCTATGGTCACTAAATTTTTGCAAAAACAAGCTTTATATAAATACCAGCCAGTGTGTAAAATTTCGTTACAATCGTTTATGATTTATTTAAAACGAAAATTTTTACCATTTTTATGTAAAAAATATATTTTTTTCTTAAACTTTTTATTATAACTCTGATACTATTGATCCGATTGAAATGCGATATATAGACGAATTAAAGGCCATGTAAAATTTAATTTGTCTGATTTTATTTTAATAATATCGGACTAGTAGTTTTTGAGTTATCATTAATTATTTGAAGTAACGTCTAAAAAAAATTGTAATTAAAAAAAAAAAAAAAAATTTTAAATCTATCCATAGAATTTTAAAATTTTACCATTTTTCTACAAAGGTAGTCATGGTACATCAAAATTGTATAGTGGTTTTAAGAGCACATGAAATTTTTTTATTTTGTTGTGCTGTGTTATCGATTTCGTGTATAGACTTTTACAAAATTAGGGTCAGCTTAAGATACATTTGTATCGTTTTCTCATCAGCTTCGCAGATCGATGAACTCATATTACATCTACATAAACATTATATTGTTAAAGTCTTATATTATAACATAAATATGTCTTTATTAACTCCCGACCCGTTTTTTAGCGCCAGTTTTTTAAAATAACATAAACTAAAATTTTATTTTTCTTTGTTTGGCGGAAATAAAATAAAAGTATTTTTTTATTTGTTTTTTAACCTTTTTTATTTTTGTTAGATGAAATAAAAAAGGACACATATTTGTTTCCTTTTTCAGTTTTTTTTTTGTTTTTCTTCGAAATGAGGTTGAGGTTACGCAGGTCGATGTGGTCACCTTTTTAATAAAAGTTGTTTGATTAGAAGCCTAAGTAAATAATATAAAAATTCTATATGGGTATAAATAAGGTTTGAAAATATGTATTAAAAATACTTTAATATTTTTTCCAAAATTTAATGTGGAACTTATGGTATCTACTAAATGTATGCCTACTACCTCTTCCCTACATAATTTCTTTGTTTTAGTTACATACAGTTGACATTTCCTTTATTACACTCAGTAAATGAAAAAACCAATGTCAGTGGTAAAAGTTGCAACAAGAAGTAAAGAAAGTAGGACACTTTACTGGAGAAATTTTTTCGAAAAAAAAAAAACGCACCAGACATCAGGTACTTGGTGATAACCACACAAACTACACTCACAGAAAAATTTTGCAAAAATTTTTTAGTTGCTAAACGATTTTATATAAAAACAAGTAAGAAAGCGCTATAGTCGGTCAAGCCGACCATACGATACCCTTCACCACTAAGGTCAAAGGTGTTATTTTTCCTGTGTAAAGACAAATATTTGCTAAATTTTGTCATCATACAAACATTTTCTCAAAACTTATATATTCAACCTGTTTCCGTCATTTGGGCTTATATGAGAGCTAAGGTCAAATGTGGACCGATTATCTCGAAATTTGGCAGATTGATTACAGTTGTTACAAAAATTATGTATGCAAAAAATAGACTCAAAATTTCCATTATCTTTAGATTTACGAGCGTTTTAGTGATTTTTTGTCTCATTTAGTGCGTTTTTAAAGAAGAGTTTGTATGGGAGCAATGGTCAAATGTGGACCGATTTCAACAAAATTTGGTACAGTGATCTTAGTTGATATAAGCAGTATTTGTTTTAAATTTCATGAAAAAATATTGATATTCGTGGCCAATATAGCAATTCTGGGAAGTGGGACCTATGGGAGGTACCATAAATAATGGACCGATTTTGACCAATTTCAATAGCCATGGTCCCATTATCAAATAAATGATCTGTGCCAAATTTCATCAAATTATCTTTAGAATTGCGACCTGTAGTTTGATTACAAGGTTTACATGGGGGTCCAGCCAGCCAGCCAGACGGACGGACGGACGGACATCGCTAAATCGACTCAGAAAGTGATTCTAAGCCTATTGGTATACTAAAAGGTGGGTCTAAGACAAATATTTCTATGCGTTACAAACATCAGCACAAACTTATAATACCCTTTCCACCTATGGTGGTGAAGGGTATAAAAAACTTTAACCTTGATTTGCTCGCTAATTATGTAGCTAGAGCAAAAATAACGAAATCCTGTGATCACTCATATTACTTACTTACTTAAATGGCCTATATTACAACTTGTTAAGGTCAAAGGCCGAGCATATTTAAGAATTCCATGCGCTTCGATCTTGTGCGCATATTCTCCAATTTCGTAAGCCAAGCTTGGATAGATTTTCTTCTACTTGGTCTTTCCATCGAAGTTTTGGTCGTCCTTGTCTTCGAGTTCCCTCGGGATCATGTTCAAACACTTTTCTTGCTGGAGTATTTTCATCCATTCGCACCACATGTCCTAGCCAACACAAACGCTGCTATGTCAATGTCAGCAAATAACTCATACAACTCATGATTAAATCGATGCCGAAATTCATTTTTAATGCTGATAAATTTTTCGTAGGATCTTCCTCTCAAAGACTCCAAGAACAGCTTTATCGGCTTGTGCAAGTACCCATGATTCAGCAGCATATAATAACACTAGTAGTATAAGCGTTTTGTATAGCGTAATTTTAGTTCTTGTTGAGAGGATTTTATTCCTAAGCTGTCTGCTTAGGCCGAAATAGCATCTGTTGGCAAGTATGATTCTTCTTTAATTTCGATACTTGTGTCATTATTTATATTTACTGCGGAACCAAGGTAGACAAATTCTTTAACAACCTCGAAGCTAGAGTTGTCCACGGTTACATGTGGTCCAATTCTAGTGGATTGCTTGCTAGTAGAGACCATTAGTTTTGTTTTGGATTTGTTGGCTACTAGACCCATTTTCATTTATTCCTTCTCAATACTGGAAAATACGGCAGTCACCTCCCTCACGCATTGTGCGCCCCATAATATCAATGTCATCGGCAAAAGCGAGTAATCACGCAAGATTTTCTCTAACAAAATGTTAAAGAGATCACATGATAAACTGTCGCCTTGCCTAAATCCTCGCTTGGTTAAAAAGGGTTCTGAAAGGCTTTTACCTATTTTAACTGACGATGTTGTGTCAGTTAATGTCATCCTGCACAACCTTATTAACTTCGTAGGAATGCCAAATTCTGACATTGCTTTATACAGCTTTGTTCGTATTGGGCTGTTAAAGGCAGCTTTGTAGTCAACAAAGAGGTGGTAAGTATCTATTTGCTTTTCTTGGGTCTTTTCCAGGATTTGGCGCAGAGTAAAGATCTAGTCAGTGGTGGATTTACCTGGTCTAAAGCCACATTGGTAGGCCTCTATTATTTCGTTTATTTTGGGTTTTAGCCTTTCACACAGGATGCTAACCTTTTTTATGCACTGGACAAAGAACACTGAGGCTCCAATCGTCAGGCATACGTTCATCTAACCATATGGAATTCAGGAGTTAAAACATGTACTTTATTAATTCATCACCTCCGGTCTTAAAAAGCTGTGCTGGTAATCCATCAGCACCAGCAGCCTTGTTATTTTTTAGACGAGATATTGCTACTCTTATCTCACTTATGTTGGGTGGTGGGCATATAATCATTGATTTGTTCAGGCATGTCATGGTCACTTTCACTTGATACCAGCAATTTGCAGAAGTGCTCATTCCATAATTTCTGAACGCTCTCAGTATCTGTCACCAGGGCCCTATTCCACGAAACAACTTATCAACTTTTCACTTTGCACTTATCAAATTTTTCGACAATTATAGTTCCTCAGAACTATTAAATTTGATAAGTGATAGGTTAAAACTGATAAGTATAATTTGCAAACTCTTAGCAATTTTTTTTATTTTTTTTTGCAATTTCTATTCCATGTACGTTCTCTTTTGCAAAGTGCAAAGCTAAAATTGAAAAGATTAATTTGCAAAGACTTTGCAAATAATTATCCTGTTTCGTTTCACAAAAATTGTAAATTATATATTTTCAAAGCAAATTTCGATAAATTTATCAAAGATTTGCAAGGTAAACAATCTCTTTGCAAATTCATATTGTTATAACTAGTGAAAATTTCCAAATGTAAAGAAGTGAGTTTTTGATCGACAATCGTGAAGAAGTGGTTATAAGAAGAAATTATAGAGACAGAATTAATTTTTTCGGGATTAAAAAAACTTTAATTTTAAAGAGTGCTTTAGATTAAATAAAATCCAAGTTGATTTTATTTTAACTAAATTTAAAGAAAAATTACATCCCAAAACACAACGCAGTCATGCGTTATCTGCTGAAAATCAATTGCTACTGTACCTGCATTGGCTTGGAAATGGTAGCCAGTGCCATGGAGTTTCAGGTATGCATGGTGTTGCAAAATCAAAGGTTTGCAGAACCATCCATATGGTTGTCGACATTTTAATAGACGTTTTATTTAAAATCACAGTTCGGTGGCCCGATGACGTTAGTGGAATTGCTGAAAAGTTTTTTGAGATAAGTGGATACCCCTGTGTATGTGGTTGTGTGGATGGCACAATCGTTAAAATTGATGCACCTTCATTACACGAGGAAACGTATGTGGACCGGCATTGTAACCACTTATTAAATGTAATGATGATGTGCGGGCCAGATTTTACGGTGTATATGAAAGTTGGCCGGGTAGTGTTCACGATTAAAGAGTTTTACGGAATTCGGCTATAAGCCAAAGATTTGACAATGGATGGAGACCATTTCCGGATGCTGTTGTTTTGGGTGATAGTGGTTACGGATTGAAAAATTGGTTGATTCTACCATTATGCCGAAATCCTGATAACTGTGCTGAAGTGGCTTTCAACCGTTACCACAGAAAAACACGGCGCATAATTAAAAATAATTTTGGCATTCTTAAAGAAAGATTTCCTTGTTTAAATTACCTCCGACTAAGGCCCGTGTTTGCAGGAAAGGTAGTTATTGTTTGTGCCATCTTACACAATATTGCCTGTAGCATTGGAAAAAGTTGTGAAAACATGCCGTCCGCTAAAGACACTGACGGTGAAATTAATAAATTAGATTTAGAAAATGCAGAAGAAGGGAACAATATCCTTAAAATGAATCATGCGAGAGCACTGCAAGTTTTTTATTCCATTATTAACTTGCTGGTCATTTTAACAATTAATCTTTAACACAAAGTGAAAATTGATAACACGCATATGCAAAGTAGGTTAAATGCCTTGTGGAACACTTTTCTCATACACTTTTCAAGAGTGCGCAAAAACTTTACAAGAGCGCGCAAAGACTTTGCAAGGAGAGCAAACATTTTATTAATACTAAGAGAGATTTGCAAAGAATTTTGTGGAACAGAAACAGTTAACACTTTGCCAAAAAATACAATTTGATAAGTGCAAAGTGAAAAGTTGATAAGTTGTTTCGTGGAATAGGGCCCAGGTTTCCTTGATTGTTCTTACATGAGAGAACACAATTGCTAAAACCTTCAGTTTGGTGTTTGGTTTTTTGGTAAAATTTTCTCATCTCATTTCGGCTCTTATACATCTCAATTTCATCAAAAACGCGATTCTCCATTTCTTTCTTTTTCCTTCTGAATACGCATTTTTCTTCTCACTTTTTTCGCGGTATCTTTCCAAAGTTCCTCATGTAACTACATTCTATAGAGTTGCGAACCCTAGTGCCGATTTTGCAGCAGTTTTTAAAGCGTTGGCAATATGTTGCCACTGCTCATTTATATTATATCTGAGAAATTGAGTTGCTCTTTGCGAGGAGTCGATGGCAATTTGTTGGGATTTTAGCTTCGCAACATTTCGAAAGAAACTTAGCTTGTTTCTTAGATAATGGTCGGAGTCCATATTAGCTCCATGTATAGAACGCACATCCATCACACTTGATGCGTGTCTCGCATCAACTAAAATATGGTCAATCTGGGTTTTCGTTTCGGGCCGCCGCAAAGGAGATTAACCTCATACCGTTGTCGGTAGTTGCATTATGTGTTGATCACTCATATAAATTGTGATAGCTAGAACAAAAATAACAAAATCCTGTTATCACTCATATTTCATACGAAAAATTGATTTTTTGAAATTTTTTTATAAAAGACAATTCCAAAAATTGATTTTTTTGAAATTTTTTTTATAAAAAACTTTAAACTTGATTTTCTCGTTAATTATGATAGTTAGAGCAAAAATAACGAAATCCTATGATCACTTATATTTTATACCAAAAATTGATTTTTTTTTTTCATTAAAAACATGTCAAAATCTCCTTTATAACTAATTAATCGCTAAATTTTTTTTTTTAGAAAATTTTTCAAATTTTTTTCTATTTAGTAATTGCATTGGTAACTAAAATAGATTACGGCAATAAGACCGAGTTTTGGCGTCGAATGATAACTGTAGACGAAACTTGGATTCATCATTATACGCCCGAAACAAAAATCCAATCTAAACAGTGGATTGAAAAGGGGGAACCGGCCCCAAAAAAAGCTAAAGCTGTGTATTCGGCTGGGAAAGTGATGGCGACTGTTTTTTGGGACAGCCATGGAATTATTTTTATCGACTATCTTGAAAAAGGAAAAGCTATAACAGGAGCATACTACGCATCATTATTGGACAAGCTAAAGGAAAAAATTTCGAAAAATCGGCCACATTTGCAAAAAATGAAAGTCTTGTTCCACCAAGACAACGCACCATCTCACACCTCAACAGTCGCCATGGCGAAAATCCACGAATTGCGGTTCAAACTGCTTGACCATCCACCTTATTCAGCGGATCTAGCACCAAGCGACTTTTTTTTTGTTTCCTCAACTTAAAACTGCGCTCGGCGGCCAGAGATTTTCGTCAAATGAGGAGGCAATGTCTTTCGTGAACTCGTATTTTGCAGACAAAGACGCCAAGTACTATTTGGAAGGGTTGCAGAGATGGGAGCATCGCTGGGAGAAGTGTGTGGAGTTACAAGGAGACTATGTAGAAAAATAAAAAAAAAATTTTGAAAAAGTCGCGTGCATCATGGTTAGGTCGGTTATTTATCAGACAGCCCTCGTAATATAAATATTTATTAAGATAAGTATAAATATTTTTCATGCTGCAAACTGATAAAAAAGAAGGGGGTTGACATTAATAGAAATTGTTGAAACACAATCGAAACATACGCCCCCAAAACTTACTTGTTCTTCGTTATAAGCTCTAAAAATTAGTATTGAAGGGCACTTCAAGCGGTAAAGATTTAAAAAAATCTAATATTCTAATAACTAAAAAAGTGATATGTTTTAATTAAATAACCAAAAAGGATAATTATAAACAAAAATATCCTTAATATAACAAAAGACACATTTTGCCAAAATGTGTCGTTTAAAAACAGTGTTGATAATTGCAATAATTAAAGTGACGCTTTTAGCGACAATCAATGGATTAGTGAACTCGTAAGAGATTTTTTTTATGGAAATGGGACCTAAGGGACTAGGAGTACTAAAATGTTTCTGTTTTTTTTTAATCTTAGACCCAAAATTATAGCCAAAGATGGCCATCTAATCTTTGAATCCGGTTTAGATCGCAATATTACCTTCTCCCTCAAAGGTAAATCACGCATTAATATCAATGACGAGTACGATTTGATTGATTTGTTGCTGCAAACGAAAAAGGGGCGTCTCTCGCCTTCACTCAACTCACAAACCGAATGGACCGAGGAAGAAGATGCCATTTTAAAGCAGCTGATGGCCGATGTTGAATCTATAAAGACACGAGTTTTTGGTCCTACCGGCCTAGAGTTTCGTTATCGTATGCTGCAAAATCGCACCAGAAATGCCAATCAATTGTTGAGACGTTATAAGACGCGCATGCAGAGGGTGGAGACAAGGGTTCAGTCTTTGTATGATATTTTGGAAACCGATAACTGTAAGAGTAATCCGTGTCAGAATGGAGGTTCGTGCTTGAATGTTTTTGGTAGTTTTTCTTGTAAGTGCCCGAAGAATTTTGAGGTGAGTTGAGAAAGTTTTTTTTTTTTAAATGATAAAATTAGGGGCGTATCAATGAATTGTTTGTATTGTATCTCAATTTGAAACGATTTCTAAAGATTTTAAATTATTTGCAGAAATTTTAAATGATTTCTTAAAACTTGAAAAAAATTCGAGAAATTTGAAATAAATTCTAAGAATCTGAAATAATTTTCAAAAATCTGAAATGATTTCTAGAAATCTGGGGCCATATCGTCACATTCTATATCGATCGAAATACAATATAAATTTCGGAAACATTCCCATGACGATATTTCTGAAGCATGACCACCGCTTTTGAAAAATCTAATGGTGCAATTCTATAGCGAAGAGATCGATAATTGTTTTCAAGTAAAATTTATATTTTGTGTCATAAAAAAACGTATTAAAATGTACTTAATTTTTAAAAACGAAAAGTTTGATGAAATTTTTCATCTAACTTATTAGCTCATGCATCGAATATACTTTCACAGCTTTAATCTTGATATCGATTTAATTAAGAAACAAAACCTTGGCTTAAGTCTACGGAAGAAAATAACTAAATATCGTTTATTGTTTAGGAGATACCAGGAAATCAAAAATGCTCTACAAAGTTCAGTGTTTTCGTTTTTCTTTGGACAAAAACTAAGTTGGCTCGGTTTTGTTCGGTGCTTCCACTATAACCACTTGAAAGGCGAAAGACTCTTCTTTAGATTGAATGAAAAAAAAATTACCGAAATTTACTGAAATTTACCGAAATTTACCAATCGTAGAATAAAGTTCAAAATTTTCTGAAAAAAGTCATGTAAATTGTAGCAAAAAATTAAGCAAAAAGTGTTGCAGTCATTTAGGCGTAAATTTTAAATCAAATTGAATTTAAGTGTAAGTCCCGTAGAAGTCGACAGATTTCAATCAAAATTAGTAGAGTTCTTTTCTGGGTGAACTTATAAACCTGTGCCAAATTAAATCAAATTCTGTTGAGAATTGCGGCTTATATTGAGAAGAAAAATAAATGAAAAATATGAGTCCAAAGAAGGTACCTCAAGGAGTGGACGGATTAAAAAAAAAATAATTGAGCTCTTTGCTGGATAAACTAATAGACGTGTGCCAAGTTTTTTCAAATTCTGTTAAGAATTCCGGCTTATATATTAAGAACAATAATAAGTGAAAAATGGGGGTCGAAGGCAGGTACCTCAAAGAGTCAAGGGATCTCAACCAAAATTAGTATAAATTTTTCTTATATCAATTAATAGACTTGTGCAGAATTTTTTCAAATTATGATGAGAATTGCGGCTTATACATTGAAAAAAAAAAATGGTGAAAAATTGGGGTCCAAAACAGGTACCCCAAGGAGTGATCTAATATCAACCAAAATTGATAGAGCTCTTTTTTTGAATTTCACCAAATTTTATTTAGAATTGCGCCTTGTATATTGAAAAGAAAATTTGGTGAAAAATGGAACAAGCCAGGTACTCCAATGAACCGACGAATTTCAACCAAAATAATTAGATCTCTATTTTGAATTATTAAATTAACGTGTGTTGAATTTCACCAAATTCTGTTTAGAATTGCGACATGTATATTGAAAAGAAAATTTGGTAAAGAAATGGGGGTCCAAGGCAGGTACCCCAAGAAACCGACGCATTTCATACAAAATAATTAGAACTCTATTTTGAATTATTAAATTAACGTGTGTTGAATTTCTTCAAATTCTGTTGAGAATTGCAACTTGTACATTAAAAAGAAAATTTGGTGAAAAAATGGGGGTCTAAGGCAGGTACCCCAATTAGCCGACAATTTTCAACTAAAATTAGTTGATCTCTTTTTTGAATTAATAAATGAACTTGTATGAAGAAATACCACTGTGCTACATTCCAATTGGAACAAGGGGTACTTCTCTCAGACAATGGACTGCATCCCATTCTATTTTTAGGGACCTACGCTTTAACTCTTGCTCCGAACAGCAAATGCATTAGTCAGAGAAGTTTTACGCAGCCTAACACTCAATAACCAGTGTCCATCTGAGTTATGAGGTGAACCGCTTTTTTGAATTTTTTTTTTCGAGTGGGTCTGGCCAGAAATCGAACTAGGGAACTCTGGTATGCTAGGCGGATGGCTAACCTGCTATACCACGGCGGTTCACAATATTTGCATAAGTTTGAGTCTGAGTTTTCGATCGATATCGAACGCAAGGATTTGGCCCCTGAAAAGATTTCTAAAAATCTGAAATTTTTTCCAGAAATCTGGAATTATTTCTAGAATCTGTAATGATTTTTGGTGACTTGAAATGATTTCTAGAAATCTAATGTGATTTCTTGAATCTGGGGTCAAATCTCCGCATAAGATCACTAAGGGATGCTACAAAACTGTTACTTAAAAGTCTGAGTTTTTGATCGACATCGAATGGGGAGATTTGGCCCCTAAAATGATTTCTTAAAATTTGGTTTCTAAAGTCTGAAATGATTTCCAGAATTCTGAAATGATTTCTAGAAATCTGAATTGAATTCTAGAAATCTGAAATAATTCTGGAAGTGATTTCTAAAAATCTGAAATAATTTATATAAATACGATATGATTTCTTTAAATCTCAAATTATTTCCGGAGATCTTAACTAATTTCTAAAAGTCGGAAATAATATCAAAAATTTTAAACAATTTCTCTGATACCAAAAAACGACAAAAGACCTCTTAGTCATAATCTAATCAGTTTTATTTTCGTTTCCCAACTTCTTTCAGGGTCCCACTTGCGATAAAGATGTCAACGAATGCGCCCTCTATGCCGGCACTGATTTGGGCTGTCAGAATGGCGCTCAATGCGTTAATCAATTCGGCTCGTACAGCTGCATTTGTCAATCGGGTTGGTTCGGAATGCATTGCAATCAACGTAAGGGCGATTGTATGCAATCATCGATATGGGAACTATGCGGCCACGGCACCTGTGTCAGCAGCAATGATACTTTTGGCTACAAATGCATCTGTGATCAGGGTTGGAAAACGAATGGTCTAACGCCGGCTTGTACTGTGGATGTCGACGAGTGTGCCGAAAGTCATACGGCTTGTGTAACGAAATGTATAAATCTGCCGGGATCTTTTACATGTGCTCCCTGTTCGGCGGGTTTGACGGGGAATGGTGTGAGTTGTCGTGATATTGATGAATGTGCAACGCAAAATGGCGGCTGTAGTATGAGTCCGAAAGTGACGTGTATTAATTCGTATGTGAGTAATGAGATCTAAAAGATATTTTTATTTTAGTTCCGGGGCTAGATGGTGCACAGTGGGTTGAATATAAGAGAAATAATTCAAGAATTTTCAAACGATTATTATGAAATTTCACATGGCTATTGAGAAGACGTATTCGAGCTTAAGTTTAGAATTAGGAGTCTGTAGACTTATCAGGAGGGGAGCTATATGCCCTCAAAATAAGGCACCTCGGGCGAAAATTAAAAACGATCCAGAAGTCATATTTTTGATCCGATGTAAAAGATTTTTATTCCCTATGGTTTATGAGATATTCGACTTCGAAATAAACAAATTTCTAAGATCGAATCCACATTTTTCCTATCTTTTCCTAAATTTGTTTTAATTTTTTCTTTCTTTGCCGTTTAATAGTTCTTGAATTATTTCCTAATTTTTTTTTTCAACCCACAGTGCGACATATTTTGAGATTCGATATTCAACTTTTTGCAACTAAAGGCATCCCTAAAACATGCTTAAAAATATTTACTTGAAACGATCGATATCTTTTGAAATCTGATATATTTCCGAAACATTAAGGTAGCATACTTTTAGGATTAGCTAAAAAATGTGTATCATATAAAGTTTACTACAATTTCTACTCATTTGTCACAGAATGTCCAATATTGAAAAAGTTAACTTAAGCTATATGTTTTCACAAACAATAGCCAATATTTAAATATCGAATTTGGTAAAATATAAATAATTTTATGCCCCCCTAAAGTATGCTACAAAATATTTGCTAAAATAGCTGGCTTTTCGTTCGATGTCAAAGGAAGAAACTTGGCCGATTTTCTCGTTTCTGACAGCTTTTTTAAAAATTGTGATTTATGGGCCCAGTCTTGCTTATCTGAATATTTTTGTTTTATTTATTTGTTCTTTTCCCAATTAAGGGCTCCTATCACTGCGGCGCCTGTCCTTTGGGTTGGACCGGAGATGGTCGCAATTGCGAACGTTCAGCCAATACAGATTCCTCAAGTGGTGACAGTTCTGTGGGTAGCATAACCAGATGTTCTTCGAATATTTGTCATCCCTTAGCAAAATGTCAAGAAATTTCCAATACCGTTGTCTGTAGTTGTCCCGAGGGAATGGTGGGCAATGGTATAGGCATCAGTGGTTGTTTAGTGGGTACAGCCAAGAATTGCCTGAGTCAACCGTGTTTGGTAAGTCAATAAAGTTAAGAGATTATTATTACTCAAAATGTCATTAATAGTTCCTTAAATTCTCCAGAATGGCGGCACTTGTGTGGATGATGCTAATGGCTATAACTGTATATGCCCCGTGGGCTTTTTGGGACCTACTTGTACGGCCGCTCCCAGTCTCTGTTCTCCCAATCCCTGCCACAATGGAGGACATTGTCGTGTTGTCAGAACTCCTAGCTTAAATAAATTTATTTGCGAATGTAGACCCGGCTTTCGAGGCGACAAATGTGAAAAGCGAGCCAATGATTGTGGTGGTGTTTTGAGAGGAGAATCGGGTCGTCTCACCTATCCCCCCGAGGGAATGTCTCAATACGAACACAATTCTCAATGTGCCTGGATTATACGCACTAATCAAACTTCCGTGTTGAATGTCACTTTTAATAATTTTGAGCTAGAAGACTCCACAGAATGTCGTTTTGATTGGCTGCAGATAAATGATGGTCATAGTGCCGGGTCACAGATCATAGGACGTTTTTGTGGTAGCCATAAGCCTCAGGGGGGTAATATTATATCTTCTACCCATCAATTGTACTTGTGGTTCCGTTCGGATAATTCTACCTCCAGGGAAGGTTTTGATTTGGAATGGAACTCCATACCGCCTCAATGTGGTGGTGTGGTAAATGTTAGCTCACATGGCACTATATCCAGTCCAGGTTCACCTGGTAATTATCCCAAAAATCGGGATTGCCGCTGGTCTTTAAAGGCTCCCTATGACAGACGTTTGAAGTTAACCTTCTTTAGTATGCAAATAGAGAAACATGACAGCTGTAACTATGATTATGTGGAGGTAGGTTTAGCTAATTTATAAATCTTGGAATCTTCTTAAATTCTTGAACTTTTTCTTAGATAATTGATGCCATTTCTGAAACCACTTTTATCAAATATTGCAATTCTACCTCGCCGCAAACTTTACAATTGCCCACCAGTGAGGCTACCATACATTTTCACTCGGATAACATTGGCTCCGATACAGGTTTCCAGATTTTCTATTCTACTGAACAGCGTATACATAATTGTGGTGGTACCTATACAGCCAAAGAGGGTATTATACAATCGCCTCATATCCAAAATGAACCGGTTTCATGTGAATATGAGATACGTATGGCCTCGATTGAGTCAATAACTTTGGAATTTGAAACCTTTAAAATGGCGGAACAGGATTGTATAGAGGTAAGAATAATTCATACTAAATAAAAAATATCAGTTCTCAAAATGTTTCAAAATTACCCAGATTTTCGATGTTTCTTCTGGGGAAAGTATATTCCAGGCTAAATATTGTGGGGAATATGAAATGATACCTCCGGTTATACATTCCCAGTTTAATCGTGTTTTATTGAAATTCTATGGCAAAGAGGGTGCAGAATTTAAAATAAAATATAAGACAGGTAGGTTTAAAAATTAAAGCTATTTATATTTCATCTAAACTCTTGAAACTCCCAAAAAGACTGTTCCTATAACTTTGATGCTCCGGAGGGTATTATTGAAACACCCAACTATCCACGTTTGAGCAATAAAGATCGTTACTGTACCTATAAAATAACAACCGAACCCAATACCGTAATATCGGTTCACATAGATGACTTTGATTTGAAAGATTCCAGTTTGGAAGAGACCGATTGCGCTTACACTTCCCTCAAGGTAGTTACGAAATTTCTTAATCGTTCCACATTCGCTTTTACGTTTAACTAAATTTCCAGATTAACGATGACATGGACAAAAATATCATGGGTCCATTTTGTGGTGAAAAGGCTCCCCAGGCCGATTTTATCTCTAAGAATAATATGCTAATTTTGCACATACAAACTGGTCTGACCTCTACGGGCCGTGGCTTTAAACTGACCTATAAGGCTGTGCCCATGGGCAAGACCGATTGTGGTGGAGTTTATACCAAAGAAGGCTATAGCATACGTTTGCCTACCGATGAACAGGGCTTGTATATGCATGATATGTCATGTTATTGGATTATAATGGCTCCTAAGGATAAGTTTATAATGATTGATTGGAAGTCGTTCGATTTGGAGGAGTCGGCGGATTGTAGTTATGACTATATTGAGCTGTATGATAATTTGGCGAATGAGGAGAGTCAGGCCTTGGAAAGGTAAGTGAAAAGAAGCTTTAAACAATTATACAAATTATACAAATATATAAGAAAAAAAAAACTCGCTCCGGACCAAATTTGAGTTATCCGCGATCACTGGGTGAACATTTTATTCATTATAAAACTTCAAGTCGGTCAGATCTGATCTTGAGTCATCTTCGATCTCAGAGTTAAAAGAATGTTTCATTGAATCTGAATGATCAAATTAGTCAAGCCCGACCTTGAGCTAACCTTTTCTTGAGTCAAAAATATCAAGTCAACCAGATTTTTTTAAACTGAAAAATTAAGCCAGTCAGATCCGATCTTGAGTCATCTTCGATTTTTGAGAGAAAAGATCGTTATATTGAATCTGAAAAATCAAGTTAGTCAAGCCCGATCTTTAGTTATCCGCGATCTCTAGGTGAACTTTTTATTCATTCTAAAACTCCAAGTCGATCAGATCCGATCTTGAGTCATCTTCGATCTCAAAGTTAAAAAAAACATTTTTATGAATCTAAATAATCAAGTTAGTCAAGACCGACATTGAGCTAACCCTGATCACATAATTAAAAGGACGTTTTCTTGAATCTGAAATATCAAGTCAGCCAGGTCCAACCTTGAGTTATTCGCGATCTCTGAATGAACGTTTTATTGAATCTTAAAAATCAAGTCGGTCAGATCCGATCTTCGATTTTAGAGTTAAAAAAAAAAACGTTTTATTGAATCTGAAAAATCAAGTTAGTCAAGCCCGACCTTGAGTTATCCGCGATCTCTGGGTGAACTTTTTATTCATTCTAAAACTTCAAGTCGGTCAGATCCGATCTTGAGTCATCTTCGATTTTTGAGTGATAATATCGTTTTATTGAATCTGAAAAATTAAAATATCAAGTCGGTCAGGCTCAACCTTGAGTTATATCTGAAAGAACGTTTTATCCAATCAAAAATATTAAGTCGTTCAGGCTCGATCTTGAGTTATCCTTGATCGCAAAGATAAAATAACGTTTTATCGAATCTGAAAAATCAGGTTAGCCAAGAACGATCTTGAGTTATCCTAGATCACTTAGTTAAATGGAGGTTTAAACTGATCTAAAAAATCAAGTCGACCAGGCTCAACCTTAAATTGGCCTCGGCTACTGAACTTAAGCCCTTGACGTATCAATTAGCGTAACGAAGTTCGCTTCCAACTATAAGATCCAGTTAGTCAGGCCCGACTTTGTTTATTAGCGATCTCCTTGTGAACATTTTATTTCATCTAAAGAATCAAGTCGGTCAGGCCCAATCTTGAGTTATCCTTGATCTCTGAGGTAAACTAATGTTTTATTGAATCTGCTATCTTCTTTTCTATGAAATCTAGTCGGTCAGGCCGCCCAACCTTGAGTTATCCGCTATCGCTGAGTAAACGTTTTACTGAATCTCAAAAATCAAGTTAGTCACGAACGATCTTCAGTTACCCTTGATTACTTAGTTAAATGAAGGTTTAAATTAATCTAAAAAATCAAGTCGGTCAGGCTTAACCTTAGGGGTTTGTTGAATCTATTAGATCCAGTTAGTCAGGCCCAACCTTGTTTACTCGCAATCTTCTAGTGAACATTTAAATACTAATTTAAGGTTGGTCAGGCCCAACCTTAAATTAGTATTTTATTGAATTTCCTATTCTATGAAATCTAGTTGGTCAGGCCAACCTTGTGTTATCCGCAATCTCTGAGTAAACGTTTTTTTGAATCTAAAAAATCAAGTCGATAACTCCAGACCTTGAGTTGCCCTCAATTACTAAAGCCGGTCCGTCAGGCCCAACCCAGTTTATCCGTGATCTCTCACTGATCATTATTTTATATAATAAACCAAGTCGGGTCAGGCCCGATCTTCAGTTTTCCTTGATCGTTGAGTTAAGTTAATGTTTAATTGAATCTTTGAGTTATCATGGATCTCAAATTCAACGACAATATTTCGGTATTTATGGCAAATGTGGATCTGCCAAGGGCGATGGAAAGTTCTACATAAATTTTAAATATGGACTTAAGTTGATATCCTCATTTTTCTTCTAACTTGACATTTATAAGAATTAATCTGGCTTCCGAGTGAGGCTCCGAAATGGATCAAACTTTGTTTCATTTAACTGTTTTCCAGAACAGAAATTTTATGACCCAATATAGACAAATGATCAGGAGATGTTAAAAATTTTGGTATATTGCCCGTCTTTTTCCAGGTATTGCGATGTTCGTCGTCCGCAAACCTTCCTAACATACTCTTGCATGCTCACGGTTAAATTAGTTTCGGATTCTACAGATTCGGCCGAAATTTTATGACCTAATATAGACAAATGATTAGGAAATTTTTTCTAATTCTATATATTGCACTTTTTTCCCTAGATATTGCGATGCCCATCGTCCGCAAACCTTCCTAACACACTCTCGCATGCTCACGGTAAAATTCGTTTCGGATTCTACAGATTCGGCCAAAGGCTTTGAATTCGGTTACAAATTTATAGATGCCACCAATCAGTGTGGCGGTAAGATACACTCATCCAATGGCAAAATACATACACCCAATTGGCCCTCAAACTATACAGGAGATTTGGATTGTACCTGGATTATTAACACACCACCGGGAACACAATTGGAACTGCAAGTAGATCTGTTCGATGTGGAATTAACAAAGAACTGTTCGAGTGATTGGCTGGAAATAAGGTAAGAATTTAAAACAAAGGAAAGAACTTTAATGTTTAATGGTATTAAATTTCAAAATTCTAGAAATGGCGGTTCCAATCATTCCACTTTACTGGGACGTTTCTGCGGCAATATGACCAATATTCCCCATTCCATACCCTCCTTTACCAATCAAATGTATTTGTCTTTCCATTCCAATGGTTTTGTCAATCGTAAAGGCTTTCAAATTCGCTGGTTTGTCTTCTCCAATGGCTGTGGTGGCAATTTGGAGGGTGAAGAGGGTGTGGTGACTTCCCCCTTCTATCCCGATCCTTATCCCAATAAGGCTGAATGTGATTGGCGCTTGCATGTTCATCCCGGCTCCGCAATACATATCACAATTGTGGATTTGTCGTTGGAAAACTATTCCAGTTGTCGTTATGATTCTTTGTCTTTATATGAGGGAACCACCGAGACCAAAACCCATATTGCTTCCATGTGTGAAATGCCTGAAAATCAGAAAACTTTGGAATATATCATAAATAGCAATGATGCTCTGGTACAGCTGAGAACTGATGAAACCAATAGGGAACGAGGTTTCTTGCTAACATACAAGGCTAATTGTTCGGTAACCTTGACCAAGAATTATGGTGTTATAGAGAGTCCTAATTATGGGGTGCCATTCAATGACTATAGCGATGATGTCAACTGCACCTGGACTCTGAAAGCTCCCAGAGGTAATCGCATACAGGCAGAGTTTACCTATTACGATACAGTAGACAAAAAGTCTTTGTTGGATATAAAAGATGGTAACAATAAGTCCTATACAATACAACATCAGGGAGAAAGAATCAATTCCACCAGCGATAGCATTGTCATCAAACAAGGAACTAATAAGCTCAACTTCCAATTGGAATATATTATGGTGGGTTGTATTGACGTTTATCGTTCGGATAATGGAACTTTCCAGTCACCAAATTATCCCAAACCCTATCCCAATAATATGGAGTGTTTGTGGGAAATCAGCACTCAACCGGGAAGAGGTATTGAAATACAAATTGACGACTTGGACTTGGAGGATTCTGTTAACTGTACTAAAGATGCTGTGATCATATCGCCTCATTATCACAGCAATAATGTCAAGGAAAGACATTGCGGTAAACATGAGAAGCTAGTGATTAACTCAGCTAGTCATAAATTGTATGTGCGTTTCAATAGCGATAATCAGGGTAATGGCAAGGGTTTCAAGGTTTCCTATACAACAAAGACCTCAAGTAAGTTTTTCATATTTTTTTCATAATTTTTTTTTAACAAAATCTTCTCTTCTTCCTTTCAAGAATGTGGTGGCACTTTGCAAAGCAAAAATGGTGTCATTACCTCGCCCAACTATCCCAATAATTATCCCGAAAATGCGGATTGTGAATGGACTATAACGGTAACACCTCATCATGCTATTATCTTTACTTTGGATGAATTGGATGTGGAAGATTTCTATGATTGCGAAATGGATTATGTGGAAGCTGTTGAGGAAAGGGAGGATAGTGAGGAAGAACCTTTGCAGCTGTTCAAAAAATGTGGTACTTTGGATGCAGATACAAATACTACTTGGAGAAGTGTGGGCAATACGGTGACAGTACGCTTCCATTCGGATGATTCGGTGCCTGCTAAAGGCTTTAAATTGAGTTATATTGAGGTAAGTTTTGAAATGAAATTTCTGTATACGATGGAAAGGTCTTCAATCGAATCGTATTCCTTTAATGTAAGGAAATCATTTATATCTTCTGCGAACCGATTTTATTAGCCAATATAGATTAAATCTTTAACATCATGGATTAACTGCATTATCGTTTGTTTATTAAGAGTTGCGGAATTGCATTCATTAGGAAAAACTTTCTAAGCGTTCCCGCATTGACTTTCAGATTCTTGTAATAGTGGGTGCTGTAGCTTAGTTGATTATCACTTTGACTAAGAGGTATTACACATCACAATAAACCTGTGATCGATACCCGGTCATGTCAACAATAGTTTCTGTAATTATAAGTCATGTTTGTCATGTTTGAATATTTCAGTTTCACGTGGGGTTACATTTGCCGGCTGATCGAAGCGAACAATTTATATCAAGCTTTTCATAGGATTCCTTACCTTTTTGTGATACCAGACCCTGTCCTCGGTTACGGCCCTAAGTACTTTAGCGAACAATTGATATCAGGCTTTCCATACAATTCCTCACATTTTTATGACACCAGACCCTGGAAGTTACTTATATCATTCAACGCCTGGTAAAAAATACTATATTGGCTATAGATTCAATAATTAGGTAGGATTCGGGGCTTGTACTAAAAACTTACACCTAATTATCACAGAGAAGAAATTTAAAAAGTCATATGTCTGATAGGCGAAGCTTGTCTTCCTAGGCTTAAATATATTATCTAATAGTCAGGCTGTTATTAAGTCTCTAAATTTTGGCTTCCTGAATACAACATCAGCTTTTGGTTGACGCTGATCTCTTAACGAGATGTCTCATCAGTTCTGTATCTAATTAATATGGGTACCGCGCAACATGGACATGCTAATTAACTGAACAGCAGACGAGTAAGCAAGACTTCATTTAAACATTTCAGATGAACTAAAATCTGTTGGTATATCTCTAGCTACTAAAGCGAGTATTTATTCATTCCGGACAGATCTGCCCCTTTGGCATGCCACTTGCAATCTCATACGCGAGAACGAGCATGTAATTCGAGATAGGAAACCATCTCTAAGACTTTAGTCACTATAAAGACCTGATATATCTATACTTGTGTCCGTCATAACAGCGCAGAGTCTGCAGACACAAGCTGTTAACCTAAAGGTGGCGACAAGTGAGTCGCTGAAGTTATTGTGCCCTCCTCTGACTAACGTAGATAATGCCCGACTTTAAAGCTTGTTAAAGCGATCCCGAAGGTTAAATGGGGGATGCCAGTAATATACATTTTGTTAGCTTCCTTGGTAACACATCAATAAGATCTACAACACGAGTTGGGATTTGGCTTTCTTTACATCTTTTTCCCATACGCCTCTGTTTTGAAGGGTGCACCTGTTACTAAATTACACCGATCGTATAACATCATTAAAGCCTAAGTCTTTTTTTTATTTCTTAAAGCTGCTTTTCAAAGGGAATTCACCTTCTTCATTTTAAGGAGACAAATATTCACGATTCTTTCTCAGAACTCGTTATAGACGAAACTTCTCGATTCTTAAGTACCTTTAACCCTCATGGTAGTATTATAGGCTCTTAGTTTACCGGTAATTGACAACACTATGTAACTAAATGCAAAAAATAAATACTTTGCTGATATAATTCTGTCATGGATACAGTCTCTTTCGCTGGTATCGTTGATTATTAGCACTTCTAAGTTCTTAAACTAGTCTTCTTCTGTTGTCCTTGACCCCAGTGGAACATAGGGCCTCTTAAACTAGTAACTCCTTCAAAACTGTAGTGGACTATGTTAAGATCACGGTGCCTTTTTTCCCCATCTCTTGGCTGTACCACAAGTTGTACATCCAATGCACTTGAAGACCAGCGTTTTATTAATGATCAACTATATTGATCTAACTGTCGCTGTTAATACTACCCTCAGAACCACATATTACGGAGGGAGTTTCATAAATGATCAAGAATCTTAACTTTCTTAAGCTAGAACGAAACTGTACTGATCGATGGGCCATGTTTGCCTAGATATGAAACAGGTGGTTTCCAATGACCACTTGCTCTGCGCTAATGCGAAGAAAAATTGCCTAATTATTGATTTGCAGGCAGATAACGGTAAGCCCGTAAATTGGTCGATGTTATCCTGACTCAGGAGAGCACCTTATTTAGCTAGGTTTGTCCGCGGTGGAGTTAACAGGTATGTTGTTGTTCCCGGGTACCCAAAAGAGTTCGATCTTGCAATGTCTAGCCATCACTTTAAGAGATGTCCAGCATTCGCGGGTGAGAACAGATGTCGTGTGGACATTAGATAGGGATTTTATGGCAGTCAGGCTGTCGATACTGAAACGAATATCCCTGTCGTATATTCTGTGGTATCACAACCATTTGACTGCTTTATGTACAGCCGATATCTCGGATTGAAGAACACTACTTTGATCAGGGAGCCTAAAACAAATTTCGATAATCGATACGACTCTCACATTTCAGAACGAGAGTCTCGTAAATAAGACTCTCAGAACCACTTACATTTGACAACGAGAGTTTTCTAAATGATCGAACGAAACATAATCTCGACTTCCTTTAGCTAATAAAAAAAAAAACTTCCATATAAAGTTTAAATGTTTCCCATTTGATATTATTTAGGATTGTGGCGAACGCATCATTGTCGGCAATGAAATCTATACCGATATTGATATCACCAAACATGCCCAAATCAATCAAACTTGTGAATGGCAGCTAATCTCCAAAGATCCCACAAAACATATTACCCTCACCTTCAGTCAGCTACAACTAAATCCCGCCTATGCCAATGTATATCGCAACGAACAAGACTGTCTCGATAAAGGTGTGGTAATCTACGATGGCTCAACCGATGAATCTCCAGTACGTGAGAGATTTTGTAAGTCCCATCCCGCGGATATATTATCAAATGGTCATGCTTTAACCTTAAGAGTACCCATGGGTCTTATTTCGGAAATATCAGCTACTGCTTATATAGTAGATAACACTTGTGGTAATGTTCTGCGTGCCCTAACCGGTAGATTTGCCTCACCCAAATATCCCTCCTCTTATCCGGTTAATATTCAGTGCTATTGGTATGCGGTTGCCAGCAAAGGTAATGGTATTGGTTTGTCTTTTGAGTCTATGGACCTGGAAGAGTCGGACGAGTGTAATAATGATTATGTGGAGGTGAGAGATGATTCGGAGAGTTTGGGAAAATTGTTGGGAGTATTTTGTGGCAAACAAACGCCGGCGGCTATAGAAGGTCCCCAGACTTTGAGTGTGATTTTCAGCAGTAATAATGATGTAGTGGGCAAAGGTTTTACGGCGACTTATTACTATGGTGGGTATAGTTTTAATTTAAATGGAAGATGTTAACCTCTTTTTGACTTTCAGTTAAACATAATGAGCTTAATGGCACAAAAGGTGAAATAGAATCCCCGGCCTATCCTACCAAATTCCATAGTGATGATTTATATAGTTGGCGTATTACGGTGGATAAGAGCTATGTAGTTTTGTTGACTATTAAACATATTTTGGATACAGATATGCCTTTCATTAAGGTAAGAACTTAAGCAAACCCGAACTATAACAATTCGACTTGATATCTAATTTCGAATATTTGAATTAACCCATTTAGTCCCAATTATAAAACCGTTTCCGTTACTGATGAATTGTTAAGGCCAATTAAGTTGATGTTGGCATTGGGTGGTTAAAAACCACTTCTTGAACAGTGCCGACCTAGCTCTGGGTAGTACTAAAGTACTATGTTAATTCCCTTCTGTTTCACCATTGATGGAAACGGTCCCTTAATAGGAAACTGCTAAGACTAAGACACTAATTTGTACTTCCTTCTCTTTCTCATTCATACATTATTTTAGTTCTATGATGGCTATTCGGATATTGGAGCTCCCATTGATTACTCTAATAGCCATGTCATTAGATCAAATACCAATATCTTATATTTTACTGCCACTCGAGGACCCTTCGAATTTGAATGGGAACGCTTATCCAAGGAAGTGGTGCGCAGCAATCAAACAGCAGCCAGAATGTCTGAAATTTGCGGTAACGAATTTCTACGCATTAACAATAGCTCACTCTTCTTCTCCTCGCCCGGTTATCCTCAGGGTTATGAAACTAATTTACAATGCTCATGGACTATAGTACCCAACAATCCGGCAAGTCATGCTGAAATCTTATTTATGAAAGTTGATCTCGAGGAATTCGATGGTTGTTTTGCCGACTATGTTCGGGTATCCAAGAGTAATGATTTGCAAAACTGGCAGGAATTGGAAAAGATGTGCAAAAAGGCTAGTGATAAGATAACCCGTTTCGAGGGAAATCCTTATTTAAAACTGGAATTTGTAACAGATGCAGGGGTTAATAAGACGGGCTTCTCTTCTCTGATTAATACAAGATGTGGCTCTGAAATGACAGAACGAAGAGGCTTTGTTAATATCACGGAAATGAAGAATAGCGTAGCCAACTTTCAGCAGGATTGTATTTGGACTATTAAGGTAAGACAAGGCAGACGCATACGTTTAACATTCCCCGATTTCTGGTTACGCAATCCCAATACGGAAGGCAATTGTAGAACCTACTTTTTGGTACGCAATGGCATGGCTGAGGATTCACCATTTTTGGGCAAGGGCAAATATTGTGACAATGATATAAACGATGTTTTGGAGACCACTTCCAATCGGGCTTATATTAAATTTGCCCGTTCTGGATATCCGGCTTTCCGTGCCTCATTCCACTATGAGGAAATTTCACCGGCTTGTTCTAAGGAAATCATACTAAGCGAAAACTATAAAGGGGATAGCATACAGACCATAGCCACACCCAATTATCCCAATATACCTAATCCTCATTCCGAGTGTATTTGGAAAATTATAGCTCCTTTGCATAAGACCATTAATATAGACTTCTTTGGTGACTATGATTTGATACCGCCTAATTCTGATTCCAAACAATGCGAACTGGAGTATATACAAGCTAATGATGGTGCCACCGATATGGCTCCAGTTATAGGCAAATACTGCGGCAATACTAAGCCTAATACCGTGCGTTCCACAGGCAATGTCATGAGACTAATATATTTCACAGATGTCTCCGAGCCTCACAAGGGTTTTCAAGCCAATGTTAGCATTAGTCGTTGTGGTGGTTCCTACTATGATTCCGAGGGTGTAATAACACCGCCCTTGCTTAGTCTTAAGCCCCAGGAGAAAGAAGTGGAGTGTATTTACAATCTTGAAATGCCTTTAGGATCTACCATTAATATTAGCATAGATAGGATAAGTTTCCCGGAACCTTATGAGGAACAACATGCGGGCTGTAAAGATGTTACTCACTTGGAATTGCAGGAAATTGATGCCTTCTCTACGGACACGGAAAATATTACAGATACTTTGTTTTTATGTGGCTCCGAGGCCAATCGTTATATAGTCGAAACCAATAAACTAAGAATTGTCTTGCGCATCAAGGATGGTACTTATAGCCAGGATAGTTTCAAGATCAGCTATTCGGTAATAGGTGATAGATGTGGTGAGACAATAGTGGGCTCACAGGGTATATTGCAAACTCCTAATTATCCCAAGGGTACTGGATCACCTATACACTGTACCTGGAATTTAAGAGTACCCAAGGGAAGACGGATCAAAATTGAATTTCTGGACTTTGATCTGGGTAGTGATCAATCTACGGGAAGAGTCTATCGTCGCTTGACCTTTAGCAATGATCCTAAAATGTCTTCGATCATTGAACGTGTTACAGATAATGTGCCCGCGGTGATATATTCCACGGACAACACCATGACCATAGATGCCTTAATGTTATCGTTCTATAGAAATCGAGGCTTTAAGCTGAAGTATACGGCCGATCAGTATTCCTCACACTGCAACAGTTTCCTGTGGTTCTACAAGCAGACCTATATTTACAAGACTCAAATAATGAAATTCAAAAGGGATGATAGTGAAAAATCTGTCTACTGCTCCTATGACTTTAAGCCCGACTACAATCAAACGATATCGGTGCAGATAACAAAGCAAGAAAACTATAACATCAGCCAGCAATGGTTTGTCTTTGGTTGCCAATATACCTCGGCCCTTCAGGTGTATGCGGCAGAAGAACGCATTTTGCCTATGCTAATGTGTCGCAATGAAACCCAACCCTCCTTTAGGCTGCCCTACAACAGCCGTATGGTTTTAAGTGGCCACAAACGTAATGGCTTGCGTGAACTGGAATTGCAATTGACCTCCTATAAATGTGGTGGCGTTTGGCCTATTGATTACTATGATGATTTTGTCATCACCCAACCTGATTTAAAGAATCATACAGGACGTTTAGAATGTGCCTGGGCTGTATGGGGTCATTCTAGTGATAATCAAGAACCGCCATCATTTGATGATGTCATAGAGACAATGCAATTGGATGTGGGTTTGGTGACGGACTTCAAAGGCAAATGTGAAGAGGAGTACTTGATAGTCTACAATGGACCCAATCAAAATTCGCCTCATTTGGGTCGCTTCTGTGAGCAGTCTACCATAACCAATATGGCCACCAGTGGAGGTGTCTATGTGGAGTTTATCACTCCATCCTACAATCCGCTCTCGGTATTCAATCTTACCGTTCATGAGGGTAGTGGTTGTGGTGGCACTTTAAAATATCCCTATCGGGAAATACAGTTCTACTATCAGTACAAAGACAATATGGAATGTGTTTGGGATTTGACAACTGAACCCGGTTTCCATTTGGCGGGCATTTTTGACAATCGCTTCTTTATCGAGGCCTCACCCAACTGCACCAAAGATTATCTTTTGATACAGCAACAAACGAAAAAAGGAGAATGGGAGGATATTGTAAGACTTTGTGGACGCACTCCTCCACCCATGGTTAATACTACAAATCCCGAAATGCGAGTTATCTTCCGCTCAGATGAAAGTGTAACTGGCAGTGGCTTTACTTTGAGTTTTGAGCGCAATTGTGGTGGTATTTTGTATGCCACTGATAGCATGCAAAAGTTAACCTCTCCGAATTATCCTCAGGAATATCCCAGTGATTTGGTGTGCAACTACACCATTGTACCCTCGCCCTCTATAAAATCCGAATCGGATAGTTTGTATGTTCGCTTTATAGACTTCAATATAGAGGACTCACCGGGCAATAAATGTATATTCGATAATGTCACCATTTTAACGCAAGAAATCGGTGAGAATACCAATATCTTGTGTGGACGTAAGACCAATTACGAAATCAGATCCAAAAAGTCCATAACAATAATATTCAAAACTGATCATAGTTATGGTCGCAAAGGTTTTCTTTTGGAGTATGGCCATAATAAATGTGGAGCCACTATAACCAACTCCACGATTATTGAGTCCCCACGAGATTCTTCCACGCAAATGTATCCACACAACAGTATTTGCTCCTGGCAACTGCAGGCTCCCGAAAACCACAAGATCATTATTAAATTTGAATATGTGGACTTTGAGTCGCAGGGCATGTGTACCTATGATGCTGTGGAGGTCTATAAAGGTCTGAATACTGTGGCAGATCAACGTTTGGTTCAATTATGTGGCAACATAACAGGCCACGAAATCATTAACATACCCCAAAATACCGGTTTGATACGTTCCTTTGCCGATGATCGTGATGCCTCGAAGGGATTCAAGGCTTTAGTGAAATTTGTGCCAAATTGTGATAATCACATACACCTGACTACCTCGAATTCTTCCTATGAATTTGCCCACTTCTCGGGTCAATATGCCAATAATTTAGATTGTTCCTGGCTGTTTACCACCACACCCGAACGTCAGCTAAGAGTAGAGTTTAGTAGTTTTCATGTGGAAAATTCTAGCCAATGTCTAGATGACTATTTGGATATACGAGATGGTTCGGGCATGTTTGCCGATCAGATAGGTCAGTTTTGTGGTCACGAGATGCCAAGTCCTCTGGTGTCCTCCCGCTCTACACTTATGTTAAGATTTGTAACGGATTCTGATGGGGTTAGCAGCGGTTTTGTGGCCACTATTAAATCGGTGCCCAAGATATGCGGACGTCAGTTTTTGGATTTGTCTAAGGAAAAGGTAGGAATGAGGCTTGGAATAAAATATAGGATTAACAGTTGTAATTATTTTTCTTTTAAAGACTATAAATCTAGTATCACCCGATGATGGTTCTGGCAAATATCCCAATAATATTAATTGCGTTTGGAAAATAAAGGCCGAGAATAATATACATTTTCATTTTGAGAAATTGGATATTGATGGTCCCGATACAAACGGTTCTTGTTCAAGAGATTTCATTAAAATAATTAATAGTGAGGTAAGTATTTTAAAATATTTTTTAAACTCTATTTCACCACTAATTATATTTTTATCTTTATCATAAAAAATATTTTCGCCCCAGAAAAGTTTTTCCCCATAGAAAATATTTTCGCCCTAGAAAAAATTTTCAACAAAACAAAAATTTCTCATTAAAACATTATTTTCACCACAAAAAAATTTTTTTCTAACCTTTAAAAATATATTTTCACCATACAAAATATTTTCGCTCTAGAAAAGTTTTTCACCAAAAAAATATTTTTACCATAAAAATGTTATTTTCATTACTGAAGATTTTTTCGGCAAAAAAAATATTTTCACCACAAAAAATGTAATTTTTTTCAAAAAATTTAACAACTTCACCACTGAATTTATAATTTTTCATACCATTTTCAACAAAGAAAATATCGCCCTAGAAAAGTTTTTCATCAAAAAATATTTTTACCATCAAAACTTTATTTTCACCATAGAAAATTTTTCCACCACAGAAAATATTTTCACCACAAAAAAATATAATGGTTAGAAACATTTATATATATTTTCACCATAGAAAATATTTTCGCTCTAGAAAAGTTTTTCACAAAAAAAAATATTTTTACCATAATGATATTATATTTTTACCTGATGATTTTTTCGGCAAAAAAATATTTTCACCACAAAAAAATTTAATGGTTAGAAACATTTAAAAATATTTTCACCACAAAAAATGTAATTTTTCTTACCTTTAGAAATATATTTTCACCATAGAAAATATTTCCATCCCTGAAAAGTTTTTCACCACAAAAATATATTTAAAAATATATTCGCCATAGAAAAATTTCAACACTGAAGATATTTATGCCAAAGAAAATATTTTTACCACAAAAAAAAATAAGTTTTCTTCACCATTGAAAATATTTTCGCCCTAGAAAATATTTTCACACAAAAAATATAATTTTTCTTCACCATAGGAAATATTATCGCCTTAGAATTGTTTTTTCCCAAAAAAATATTTTTACCATAAAAGTTTTATTTTCACCATAGAAAATACATCCACTACAGAAAATATTTTCAACACAAAAAAATATAATTTTTCTAACCATTAAAAATATATTCTCACCCTAGAAAAAAATTTCGCTCTAGAAAAGTTCTTCACAAAAAAAAAATATTTTTACCATCGAAACTTTATTTTCACCATAAAAAAAATGTTCACCACTTAAGATTTTTTCGCCACAAAAAATATTTTCACCACAAAAAATGAAATTTTTCTTATCATTAGAAATATATGTTCACCATAGAAAATATTTTCGCACCTGAAAAGTTTTTCACCACAAAAATAATGTTTACCATAAAAACTTTATTTTCATCATAGAAAAAATTTTCACCACTGAAGATATTTTCGCCAAAAAAATATTTTCACCTCAAAAAAAAATATAATTTTTCTTACTATTAGAAATATATTTTCACCATAGAAAAGATTTTCACCATAGAAAAAATTATCGCCCTAGAAAAGTTTTTCACCGAAAAAATATTTTTACTATCAAAACTTTACTTTATTGTCACCATAGAAAAATTTTCACCACTGAAGATATTTTTGCCAAATAAAATATTTTCATTACAAAAAAAAAAAATATTATTTTTTTACCATTAGAAATATACATATTTTCACCATAGAACATATTTTCGCCCTAGAAAAGATTTTCATCATAGAAAATATCCTCGACCTAGAAAAATTTTTCACCAAAAAATATTTTTACCTTTAAAACTTTATTTCAAAATAGAAAATTTTACACCACAGAAAATATTTTTTCCATTAAAGATATTTAAGATATATTTTCGTCACAGAAATATTTTCGCTCTAGAAAATATTTTCATCATACAAAATATTTTCGCCCTAAAAAAGTTTTTCACCACAAAAACATACTTACCATAAAAGCATTATTTTCACCATAGAAAAATTTTTCACCACATTAAAAATTGTCGACATTATAGATATTTTACCATAAAATATACATTTTCTCCATAGAAAAGATTTTCACCATAGAAAAGATTTTCACCATAGAAAATATATTTACCATTTAAGATATTTTTGCCAAAGTATATATTTTCACCATTAAATTTATTTTTGACTTAGAAATATTTTGACCGTTAAAAATTATTGACCATAAAATATATATTTTCACCATAAAAACAGTTTTTCACCACAAAGATCATGATCCAAAAATACATTTTCAACACGAAAGAGCTTTTCTACATATTACATTTTTTAACCACTTTTCAAAAATATTTTTACGTTCAACAATTTATTTTCACCATAGAAATTATTTTCACCTCAAAAGATATTTTCGCCACAGAAAATTTTTTCACCATCAAAAATATTTCTACAGTAGAAAAAAAATTTATCATAGAAATTAATTTCACCACTTAAAATTTTCCTTTCTTAAAATTCCTTCTAATTTTGAAAACCTTTTACTCCGCCTGATTTCTTTAGGATGCCGATGCTATAGACGCCGGTTATGGTAGTAAATTGGTTTACAATGGCCGCTCAACCTCATATTCCGGTAGCTACAATTATGCCCCCGAACATATCTATTGCGGCAACAGAACACCCGATGACTATTTCTCTACATCCAAAACTGTATTCGTTAAATTCAAAACAAATAATGATATAGTAAAAAGTGGTTTCAAATTAAAGGCCACCACGGCTGAGGGTAAGTTATTATTAAAAATACCCCTATAAATTCACAATTCTACCCTTTTCCTTAACCCTTAGGATGTTTCCGCAACTTTACCGGCACCCAGGGTCGCATTAAACTCTCCGAGTCTACAGATCATTGTGATATCTATATTAAGGCTCCCCAAAACTATACACTCAGTCTGTACTACAACGATCTTATGTTCTCGGAATATGATTGTGATAAGGAAAACATTGAAGTATTCGAGGCACGCACTAATACATCCCTACAAAAACTTTGCGAATTTGTTGATACTGGCAAATCTTTGTTCTCCAACACAAATGAATTGCGCATGCGCTTGAAGCTAAGTGGTTACTATACCCAGGTCGATGTCACCTATTTGGCCAGCAACAATGGACCCGGTTGTGGTGGTGACTTTTATAATACCCAGGGCATATTCACTAATCCCTTCTATCCAAATCATATACGCAATAATTCCGATTGTCGTTGGAATATTCGGGTACCCTCCAATATGAAAGTGCTTGTAAAATTCCCCATCTTTAATATGGGCGCCAGAAGTACTTGTCGCACCGATTATTTGCAGATTCTGGAGCGTGATGATCGTACAGGCGAGGAAGAGGTTATGCGCCAATATTGTGGTGATGTAGGTTTTTTTTAGCAGATTATCTGTAAGATAAATATTAACACTTTGTTTCATTTATTTTCCTTCCAGGATGAACCTCGCTCTTATTTCAGCTCTAAGAGTTTTGTGACTATACGTTTTCATAAGTCGGTCAATTATGATGGTACGGGCTGGGTTATTAACTTCCTGGGTGCTCATTCGAATGATGCAAACTATCTTTACTAATAAAGATAATATCTACTTATGTTTAAAGATAATACGAGTTTTTTGTATATATATTAATCCAAAATTATAGCTAAAAATTAAAATTTAAGTTAAATCAAATACTAAAAGACCTGAAAATTTTTAAATATATTGAAAATACTTAGGACTTCCTCGAATATTTTGTGTTGACAATCTAAATTTCTGAATCATTTTGTAATTTTTCCCCTGGGGCCAAATCACCGCATTCGATATCGATCGAAAACTCTGACTTTTAAGCGAATATTGTGAAGTATACTTTAGGGATGTTCAAAGTTACTTCGATACAAAAAGTTTATTGAAATTTGGTATCCATTTTGATTTGTTTTTTAAAATATATATTGTTCAATTAAAACTCTTTTACTATTGTCCATCTTTTAGCAAATAACTTTAAAAAAATATTGTAAACTGTGCATCCTTTAAATAATTTTGATTATCCTTAAAGTATGCTATACAAATGTTTTGAAAATATCTAAGATTTCGATCGATATCGAATGCGGTAATTTGGCTCCTGATCCGTGTTTGGATTCGTAACATAGATCTCAGTTGTAGCAGAACATTTTTCTAATCGTTATAAATACATTTCGTATTTATACCGAAGCAAAAATAGGTAAAATTACTTTCCAGTAAAATCAAAAATTTTCGAACACGTACTGAACCATACCATCTCCGAATTAAATGAAATTTAGTATCGACATTAATTCCTCTAACTCAAAAAATTTTTAAAGTTCTTAAAAATTTTTAATTTCACTTTGGATAAGATTTTATAACGGTTTCAAATTCATTTTTTTAAAGATTTTTTTTTTAAACATACCCTCTTTGTATGCCTATAACTTTTTATTTGGATATCAGATTTTAAAAATAACAAGTAAGAGTGTTATATTCGGCTGTGCCAAATCTTATATACCCACCATCAAGTTGTGTTAAATTTAGAAACATATCTCATATATCTACAAGGGTGAAGCTAATTCAAAATCTGGACCAAAACTGAAAAAATCGCTAAGCTAATTGGTATTGTTGGTAAAACCTTTGGACTGAATTTGGTTGCCGTAGCTTTACAGTTCAACATTTAAAAATATTTAAGTGGTTTCCCCAGTATTTACTTTGATCAAAATTCGGTCTCATAACCGGGTATACATAGTTTTACATTAATAAGTTGTTAATTCGTTGTGATTAATATGTAGTTAGGCTAAACACGTTAATAGTAATACGGCAGGTCCATATATTTCGTTAGGAGATCCTAATGCATTCATCATATATTAAGTCTAGGCTGAACATTAATTGATGCCTATCTAATTTCATAGGTGCAATCTTAATATAATGAATGTACCTCTAAATCTTTTTGATTGTAGATATAAAAAGGGATTGTTATATATATATAAGAATTATAGCCAAATGTTGACCGATTGCAACAAAATTTTACACACTGATTGGTATATATATAGAGCTTATTCTTGCAAGTGGCCATATTCTAGTGGCCATAGCTATCATAGTTTCTAATTTAATAGCTTTTAACTGGCCTTTGCTAAAATTTTTGGTTTCCGTGAGTGTTTTTTATATGAAAGCTATAGTCAAATATGGACTGATTCCTAGGTTTGGTTAGGTTAGGCAGGCAGCCGATGTAGGTCAGCGTCACTTGGGTCCAAAAAGCGGTCCCTTTGTGTTACCTGCAAGGGATAGATTGGAAGAAAAGAACAAAGGCAATTACTCCAGGCTATCAGTGAGAGGCTGATCAAGCCATCCTGAAGCCCTGATATATGAGTCTATTTTACGAATGTCAATACTCGCTAGATCCGATAAATCATGCAGAAAAAGTCTGATTCCTATAAAATTTGATAAACTGATCAAAAAATACATAAAACTTCCATATTTTAAAAATAATCGTCGTATCTATTGCAATTGTATTCAATTTATCAGCATTAATATGTTTCCCGGGCCGGGGTTATATGGGAGCTCTAACTAATTTGGAACCGATTTTGTCCATTTTCAACACACATCTTTTTCAAGACATCCAAAATACCTTTGTGAAATTTTGTCCCTCTAGCTCTTTTCGTTAAGGCGCTATCGTGCTTTTATCTGACGGACAGACGGACATAAACAACCTTTTCTTTATGTATTTTTGTGTTTCCATAAGTTTTTTATATGGGAGCTATGGTCAAGTGGTGACCGATTGTAACAAATTTTTTCTTTTGTAAAATTTTGTTGCTATAGCCCTTTTCGTTAAGGTGCTATCACGCTTTTATCTGACGGAAAGACGAACATAAACCCCCTTTTCTTTTTGTATTTTTGTGTTTCCGTAAGTTTTTTATATGGGTCCAAATGGTGACCGATTGTGACAAAATTTTGCACACTGGTTGACATTGACATAAGACCTCCTCGTGCTAAATTTAGTGGTTATATCTATTATAGTTTTAGATTTATTGGCATTTAAGTGTATTTTAGGTGAAATTTTGGCTGTTTCCGTAAGTTTTTTGTATGGGAGCTATGACTAAATGTGAACCGATTTTGATGAAATTTTATATGCTGCCAAGCGCTTATGTGGAACTTCTAGATACAAAATTTTGTCATCATAGCTGTAATAATTTGTCATTTATTAGCCAATAAGCGATTAGCCTAGACGAGGTTATATAGGAGCTATGGTCAAATGTGCCAAATTTCAATGACCTGTATCCTTTCGTTAAGGTTTTATAGTGCCGACAACAGAGAGACATACATATGGGCAGACAGACGGATTTTGATTTAGAATATACTTAAATTTTGGTTTTTGAGCTAACCCAGCAAAACTTTGGTAATGGCAAGAACTCTGGTAACTGGTTATTTTGTAATGACTACAACAACCCTCCGAATAACTAAAAAGTTATTACAGAAGTACTTGTTTGTAATTAAGATGGTAATTTAAACTGAATGGCCCAGGTTCAAATCCCACCAAGACCAACAATTTTTTTTAATTTTTTTTTTATTAAAAGAGTCTTTTTAAATGATTTTTGAATTTTAAGAACTTAAATATTACCTTCTGTAAAAAAAAAAATTTGGAAAACTACTTGCGCTAATGAAAAAATACCATCATGAGTCTATTTTGATTATGTAGGGATGTTGGATACCAAACACGGTTCTGATTGGTCTTAACTTGGTAAGCCCAACTTATCTGGGTCATCCTTCAATACAACTGTGGACACTGACCTCATCGTGGTATCACCCGGTGAACTAGTTTAACACCCCTTAATGATGTGAGCTAACATGTACCGAGAGTTGTCCTATAAGATCGATAAAAATGGGCTTGGACGACGGGCTAGTAACCCACTCTTGGAAAATACAATTACTATGAAGAGGCTAAAATTAGAATAAAAATTTCGCACCACCTAATGTTAAAAGAGGAATTCCGAAACTTCAATTGAACGTGAAGTGGAGGAAAATTTTTCAAAACTTGGCCTATAAAATTGGAGAATATTAGCAACTATAGGCTATTTAAGTAAGAACGAGTCAACGATATATAAACACTTATACCAAAAGGAAGATTTAAATTGTTTAAATATAAAAATAATTAAAAAACTTCTTTATTGTTTATTAAATGCATTAAACATTTAAAAAAATCGTATAGAAGTTTTTTTGTCAAAAATTACAACAAAGCATTTGATCATGCTACAATCTTTAGCAAAGTTGTTGCACATGAGCCGACGAAGGTTTCTTAGTTGGTATGAAGAAATTTCGACAGGTGGCGCTACTGAAATTTACTCAAAGTCAATTTAATCGTAAGCTGTACATTTAATCATGCTATAATCTTCAGCAAAGTTGTTGCGGATAAGCCGACGAAGGTTTATGAATTGGAATGAGCAACGTCCGACAGGTGGCGCCACAGAAAATTACTCAAGGTGAATTAAATCGTAAACTGTGCATTTGATCATATTATAGTCATAAGCAAAGTTGTTACGCATAAGCAAACGAAGGTTTCTTAGTTGGTATGAACAACTTCAGGTGGCGCCACTGAAAACTAATTAAAATGAAATAAATCATAAACTGTGCATTTGATCAGACTTTAATCTTTAGCAAAGTTATTGTGCATGAGTCGACGGAGGTTTCTGTTGGTATGACCAATTTCCAAAATTATTAAAATGAGTTAAACTGTAAACTATGCAAACTATGTGTTGGTCGGACAAAATAAATAAAATAATTCAAAATTAACTTTATAAAATAAAATATATAAAAACTTTCAAATTTGCCTCAAAATGCTTATCATAAAGCTCCGAGCAAGGCTCGGTCAACCAAGTACTTAATTATAAGCTGTTAAGTTTTCAACATAAGAAGTAGCTCAGTGGTAGAGTCTCCGCCTAGCAGACGTAGGGGTCTGGGTTCAAGTCCCCATGGAGTCATAAAAAAAAATTTTGTATTTCGTTTAAAAATATATTTTTTTAAATAAAACAACAACAAAAATTTTTTGTTGTTGTTTTCCAATCTCTTACCCAAGTCATTACTTTTCTGCAATTGGTAAATACTTGCCTCCAATGACATCCCCATGTTAATGATGGGTGTTTTTTTTAGAGGTATAGAACTTCGAATTGAAATGAAACACAAGAAAATCGTTTTAATGTCCATCAATTTGGCTTTATTGGAAGGATAATTTTATGCCATTAATGTTTAAATATGATTTCGGGCATGTGGCCGCCGCGGCTGGCTCGAATAAAGCCAATTCTACAGGTCCAATTTTCAACTACTTTTTCGAGCATATGGGGCCGTATGTTGGCAATAACGCCACGAATGTTGGCTTCCAAGTCCCCTAACGTTTCTGGTTTGTTGGCGTAGACGAGCGACTTCACACATCCCCAAAGAAAATAATCCAGTGGTATCAAATCGCACGATCTTGGTGGCCAATTGACAGGTCCATTCCGCGAAATTATGCCCTCATCGAATGTTTCCTTCAATAAATCAATTGTGACGTGCGCTGTGTGGCATGTAGCGCCGTCTTGTTGGAACCACAACTCATCCACATTCATGCCATCCAATTGGGGAACAAAATAGTCGGTTATCATGGCTCTATACCGGTCTCCATTTATGGTAACTGACTCTCCAGCATTATTTCGGAAGAAGTATGGCCCAATGACTCCACCAGCCCATAGAGCACACCAAACAGTCAGTTTTTGTGGATGTAATGGCGTCTCAAGGGTCTCATGTGGATTCTCTTCACTTCTTGCTTGTTGACGTAGCCATTCAACCAAAAATGAGCCTCATCACTGAACAAAATTTTGCGATGAAAATCAGCATCGAGATCAATCTCATTTTCGGCCCATACACCAAAATCACGACGCATTGCATGGTCTCGCGGCTTTAATTCTTGCACAAGCTGGATCTTGTAAGGTCGCAAGCCAAGATCTTTGCGCAAAATCTTCCATAAAGTTGATGGACAAAGCTCCAACTGCTGTGCACGGTGGCGAATCGATTCATTCGGGTCCTCTTCAACACTTTGCTCTACAGCGGCAATTGTTTCTTCGGTGCGCACTGTTCGACGTCGCTGCGGATGCGTATTATCACATAGAGTAAACGTAGTGCGAAAACGATCCATGGTTAAACGAATTAATTGCTCTGATGAACGATTATGTCGACCATAAAATGGACGGAGCTTGCGGTAAACTTCGCGAACTGAACCATTATTTTCGAAATAAATTTGCACGATTTGCAAGCGTTGTTCTTTTGTCAACCTGTTCATGATGAAATGGCAAACCAAACTAAATATTAATCACTTGACAGCTGACAAAATGGCCGCCAGTTAAAAAAGTGATGCCAACTTAAAGTTCTATACCTCAATAAAAAACACCCGATATTAAGGAAATTACAAAAGGAATGAATGTGGGTATAAAATACTTTAAAGTTTTCCGAAAGTTTCTTCTAATGTCGAAATGGTATTTAGTAATACATATGTATACAATAAATGCATTTAGAGCCTTAACTACAATATTTTGAACTTTGTAGTATTTATGTATTTCTTGATTCAAGAGTCTTTAGTCAAGAACAAGAGAAGTACTCGTATAGAGCGCATTATAAAGAGTGCTCGAAATAAAATTTGTAGTTGGATTTTTTTAAATAAAAATCAAACCTTTTAATATAAAAACTCTACAAAATACGCAAATATAATGACATATTATACAAAATCATTTAGCATTAAAATGTTTACTTAGTACTCGGGTTTTGCAAAATTATCGACTTTTTTCGGAAACCCTCCCATTAAAGATTTTACAGTTGCTTCTGATACCTTTTTGGAGCATGTGTTCCACCTGCGCTTAAAATCGGACATGTTCTTGGAAATCTTTCCTGTGTTCTTCAATTCCTTTTTTACCAGAGCCCAATACCTTTCCACAGGCCGAAGTTCTGGACAGTTAAGTGGATTTGCCTCTCGTGGTACAAACATGACATTATTCTTTGAGTACCACTCAAGTGCCTTTTTTCCATAATGGCATGATGCCAAATCGGGCCAAAAAATGTATTCACTCTGTGCTCTCTTAAAAAGGGTAACAACCGTTTTTGTAGGCACTCCTTTATATAATTTTCTGTGTTTATTGTGCCAGATGCCACAAATACTTTACTTCTTTTGCCACAACTGCAAATAGCTTGCCACACGAGAAACTTCTTAGGGAATTTTGTTTGTTTTTTTGTGCGAAACTCTTGCCGAACATTGCCCCGTTTATCAGCAACATAAAAATCTTGACCAGAAAGTTGAGAAAAGTCTGCCAGTACGTGTGTTTCATCATCCATCACACAACAGGTGTATTTTTTTATAAAATCAGACTTCAATTTTTTCGCTCATTTTTTTGCTTCTAAGTTCTTTATAGCATTGCGATCTGGAACCTTTTGGACTTTGTATGTCTTCAGTCCAGCATAAGCTTTGACTCTATGTGCAAAATTCGTAGAACATTTCACCGTACGAGCTGCTTTTCTTAAAGAAGTGTTAGGCGCTCTTCGAAAGAGTCGCTCGACTTCTTTTGCCTTACCAATATCTGTAGGACCTTTTTTCCTCCCTGATCCAGGTTTTCTTTCAATGCTCAGGTTTTCCTTATACCGTCTGATGGCATTAGAAACCGTTCGAGGGTCAACTTTCAAATTTTTAGCTATTTTTTTAAAAGTCCATGACGGATTTTTTTGAAAAGTTTTGATTATATTTTCACGAACTTTCTTTCGCAGTCCATTTTGATTGAAATAACTATTGAAAATTAATAATTTCTAAAATAATAGTATCTGACATATCTATAGAAACTAACTTGATCAAAAAATAAATTATTTCTTGCACTATGGATAAATTTTGTCTAAAATAGTAAATGCATATTTTTTTTAGAACACTCTTTACTACACAACGTTGTGGAAAATCGGTGCTATACTACACGAAATTTTGTTAGGGTATCAGACAGGAAAAATGTTTGTGGTGGTCCCTGGATCGAAGCTACCATGATGTTGTTATTTATATGAACTTACTTTAACGTCAATACATAATTAGACTTTTCCAATTGTTTTCAAGAATATCGTCATTTAAATAAGTTTTTTTTCTACGAGACTTTTTCTGTCAGGAGTTTACAAGAGGAGGGTGGAATTCGTTCATGATTCTGGACAATTAGAACTACAATTTTAACATTTAATTTTATTAATGTGTCAGGTATAAATATAGCACTTATTTCTAATCTTAATTTAATGTTCATTTCCTATTCCTTAGACAGAAAATATTCTCGTTATAATCTCCCTTCCAATAAAGGGCACTACAATTGCTTCCGTTAAGGAATTTTCACTTCATACTTTGTTAAGCTTATTAAAATCTTTGTGGTCATTTTACACGAATGTCCATAAAACTAAGTTTTCAAGGATTATAAAATACTTAAAACAGCCACTCTGCCAAACTCCTTGAAAAAGTCTTTACATTTTTTTCTTCCTGGTCATAAAATTTTGTCACTTTAATTAAGTTGTTATTTCCACTTGTTCTATAATTCTTGGCATTTTTGGCTTAAATGTTCTCATGTTTTTGTGCAATCAGTTTAAATTCCTTGATAAATTTATGGCAATTTTAGTTGCTAAAAGAATTATAAAATTCAAATGAATTTTAAGCTGAGGAAAGAAAAATATTTGCTGTTAGTAAAAATTAAAAACTTTTTATACGGACCATCAAAAAGAATGGGGGGTATATTGAGATTGTCATTCCGTTTGTAATTTCCTTAATTTTGGATCAAAAACCAAAATTGAAGTATATTCTGAATCCTTATGAAATTCTAAGACGATTGAGCGATCTCCGTCTGTCTGTCCGCCTGTCTGTCTGTCTGTCTGTTGAAATCACGATAACGCCTAAACGATTTGAAATTGGGCAAAATCGTTTAACATTTGACCATAGCTCCCGTATAACCTCGTCTAGGGTAATCGCTTATTTGCTAATAAATGACAAATTATAAAAGCTATGATGACAAAATTTGGCATCTAGAAGACTTACACAAGCGCTAGGCAGCATATAAAATTTCATCGAAATCGGTTCACATTTAACCATAGCTCCCATATAAAAAACTTACGAAAACAGCCTAAATTCCACCTGAAATTCACTAAAATGCCAATAAATGATAAACTGTAATAGCTTTGGCCACTAAAATAAGCACAAGGAAGTCTTATGTGAATGCCGGCCAGTGTGCAAATTTTGTCACAATAGCTCCCATATGACTATATCTCCCATATAAAAAACTTACGGAAACACAAAAATACAAAAAGAAAAGGGGGTTTATGTCCGTCTGTCCATTAGATAAAAGCGCGATAGCGCCTTAACTAAAAGGGCTACAACAACAAAATTTTACGAAAGGAAGTCTTATGTGAATGCCAGCCAGTATGCAAAATGTTGTTATAATCGGTCACCATTTGATCATAGCTTCCATATAAAAAACTTACAGAAACACAAAAATACAAAAAGAAAAGAAGATTTATGTCCGTCTGTCCGTCAGATAAAAGCGCGACAGCTCCTTAACTACAAAAGCTAGAGAGACAAAATTTTACAAATATGTAACAAAAGTTGTGTATTGAAAATGGACGAAATCGGTTCACATTTAGTTAGAGCTCACATATAACCCCGATCCGGGAAACACATTAATGCTGATAAATTAAATACAATTGTAATAGCTATGATGACTAGATTTGGAATAGAGAAGTTTTATGCAACTGTTGATCAGTTTATCAAATTTTATAGAAATCGGTCCATATTTGGCTATAGCTTTCATATAAAAAACACTCCCGGAAACCAAAACTAATGTAGCAAAGGCCAGTTAATAGCTATTCAATTAGAAACTATGATAGCTATGGCCACTAAATTTTGCAAATATAAACTCTATATAAATACCAGAAAGTGTGTAAAATTTTGCTGCAATCGGTCAACATTTGGCTATAATTCTTATATATTATAACATCCCCTTTTTATACCCACCATCAAAAAAAATGGGGCGTATATTAAGATTGTCATTCCATTTGTAATTTCCTTAATATTGGCTCAAAACACAAAAGCTATATATATTCTGAATCCTTATGAAATTCTAAGACGATTGAACGATGTCCGTCTGTCTGTCCGCCTGTCTGTCTGTCTGTTGAAATCACGCTAACTCCTAAACTAAAGGAGCTAGCTCACTAAAACTTAGTAAAAATATTCTTCATCTCTTAAAAAATTTTGGTATTGAAATTGGGCAAAATCGGTTCACATTTGACCATAGCTCCCGTACAACCTCGTCTAGGCTAATCACTTATTTGTTAATAAATGACAAATTATAATAGCTATGATAAAATAGCTATGATAAAATTTGGTATATAGAAGTTTTACATAAGCCCCAGGCAGCATATAAAATTTAATCAAAATCGGTTCACATTTAGCCATAGCTCACATACAAAAAACAGCCAAAATTTCACCTAAAATATACTTAAATGCCAATAAATCTAAAAGTATAACAGATATAACCACTAAATTTGGCACAGGGATGTCTTACATTAATGCCAGCCAGTGTGCAAAATTTTGTTGCAATCGGTCACCATCTGACCATAGCTCCCATATAAAATACTTACGGAAACACAAAAATTCAAAAAGTAAAGGGGATTTATGTCCGTCTGTCCGTCAGATAAAAGCGTAATATCTCCTTAACTGGAAGAGCCAGCAAGACTAAATTAAGCACAAGGAAGTTTTATATCAATGCCAACCAGTGTGAAAAATTTTGTCACAATCGGTCACCATTTGACCATAGCTCCCATATAAAAAACTTATGGAAATACAAAAATACAAAAAGAAAAGGTTGTTTATGTCCGTCTGTCCGTCAGATGAAAGCACGATAGCGCCTTAACGAAAAGAGCTAGAGGAACACAATTTTTGTAGTATTTTGGATATCTTGAAAAAGTTGTGTGTTGAAAATTGACAAAATCGGTTGAAATTTAGTTAGAGCTCCCATATAACCCCGCCCCAGAACACATTAATGCTGATAAATTGAATACAATTGTAATAGCTATGACGATTAAATTAAAAATAGAGAAGTTTTATGCATTTTTTGATCAGTTTATCAAATTTTATAGGAATCAGTCCATATTTGACTTTAGCTTTCATATAAAAAAACACTCACGGAAACCAAAAATTTTAGCAAAGGCCAGTTAAAAGCTACTCAATTAGAAACTATGGTAGCCATGGCCACTAAATTTTACAAAAATAAACTCTATATAAATACCATAAAGTGTGTAAAATTTTGTTGCAATCGGTCGACATTTGACCATAATTCTTATATATCATAATTCTTATATATCATAAGATAATTCTTATATATCATAACATCATTATACCCACCATCAAAAAGAATGGGGGGTATATTGAGATTGTCATTCCGTTTGTAATTTCTTTAATATTGGCTCAAAAGTCAAAAACGATATACATTCTGAATCCTTATGAAATTCTAAGACGATTGAGGGATGTCCGTCTGTCTGCCTGTTTGTTGAAATCACGATAACTCCTAAACCAAAGGAGCTAGCTCACTAAAACTTAGTAAAAATATTTTTCATCTCTGAGAAAATTTTGGTATTGAAATTGGGCAAAATCGGTTCATATTTGCTCATAGCTCCCGTATAACCGCGTCTAGGCAAGTCGCTTATTTGCTAATAAATATCAAACTATAACAGCTATGATGATAAAATTTGGTATCAAGAAGTTCTACATAAGCCCCAGGCATCATATAAAATTAATTCAAAATCGGTTTACATTTAGCCATAGCTCCCATACAAAAAACCCACGAAAACTGCCAAAATTTCACCTAAAATACACTTAAATGCCAATAAATCTAAAAGTATAACAGATATAACCACTAAATTTGGCACAGGGATGTCTTACATTAATGCCAGCCAGTGTGCAAAATTTTGTTGCAATCGGTCACCATCTGACCATAGCTCCCATATAAAATACTTACGGAAACACAAAAATTCAAAAAGTAAAGGGGATTTATGTCCGTCTGTCCGTCAGATAAAAGCGTAATATCTCCTTAACTGCAAGAGCCAGCTGGACTAAATTAAGCACAAGGAAGTTTTATATCAATGCCAACCAGTGTGAACAATTTTGTCACAATCGGTCACCATTTGACCGTAGCTCCCATATAAAAAACTTATGGAAACACAAAAATACAAAAAGAAAAGGGGGTTTATGTCCGTCTGTCCGTCAGATGAAAGCACGATAGCGCCTTAACGAAAAGAGCTAGAGGAACACAATTTTTGTAGTATTTTGGATATCTTGAAAAAGTTGTGTGTTGAAAATTGACAAAATCGGTTGAAATTTAGTTAGAGCTCCCATATAACCCCGCCCCAGAACACATTAATGCTGATAAATTGAATACAATTGTAATAGCTATGACGATTAAATTAAAAATAGAGAAGTTTTATGCAATTTTTGATCAGTTTATCAAACTTTATAGGAATCAGTCCATATTTGACTTTAGCTTTCATATAAAAAAACACTCACGGAAACCAAAAATTTTAGCAAAGGCCAGTTAAAAGCTACTCAATTAGAAACTATGGTAGCCATGGCCACTAAATTTTGCAAAAATAAACTCTATATAAATACCATAAAGTGTGTAAAATTTTGTTGCAATCGGTCGACATTTGACCATAATTCTTATATATCATAATTCTTATATATCATAAGATAATTCTTATATATCATAACATCATTATACCCACCATCAAAAAGAATGGGGGGTATATTGAGATTGTCATTCCGTTTGTAATTTCTTTAATATTGGCTCAAAAGTCAAAAACGATATACATTCTGAATCCTTATGAAATTCTAAGACGATTGAGGGATGTCCGTCTGTCTGCCTGTTTGTTGAAATCACGATAACTCCTAAACCAAAGGAGCTAGCTCACTAAAACTTTCATCTCTGAGAAAATTTTGGTATTGAAATTGGGCAAAATCGGTTCATATTTGCTCATAGCTCCCGTATAACCGCGTCTAGGCAAATCGCTTATTTGCTAATAAATATCAAACTATAACAGCTATGATGATAAAATTTGGTATCAAGAAGTTCTACATAAGCCCCAGGCATCATATAAAATTTAATCAAAATCGGTTTACATTTAGCCATAGCTCCCATACAAAAAACTCACGAAAACTGCCAAAATTTCACCTAAAATACACTTAAATGCCAATAAATCTAAAAGTAAAGCAGATATAACCACTAAATACTTACGGAAACACAAAAATTCAAAAAGTAAAGGGGATTTATGTCCGTCTGTCCGTCAGATAAAAGCATAATATCTCCTTAACTGCAAGAGCCAGCAAGACTAAATTAAGCACAAGGAAGTTTTATATCAATGCCAACCAGTGTGAAAAATTTTGTCACAATCGGTCACCATTTGACCATAGCTCCCATATAAAAAACTTATGGAAACACAAAAATACAAAAAGAAAAGGTTGTTTATGTCCGTCTGTCCGTCAGATGAAAGCACGATAGCTCCTTAACGAAAAGAGCAAGAGGAACACAATTTTATAAAAGTATTTTGGATATTTTGAGAAAGTTGTGTGTTGAAAATGGACAAAATCGGTTGAAATTTAATTAGAGCTCCCATATAACCCCGAGAAACACATTAATGCTGATAAATTGAATACAATTCTATAGCGATGACGATTAAATTTAAAATAGGGAAGTTTTATGCAATTTTGGATCAGTTTATCAAATTTTATATTAATCAGTCCATATTTGACTTTAGCTTTCATATAAAAAACACTCACGGAAACCAAAAATTTTAGCAAAGGCCAGTTAAAAGCTATTAAATTAGAAACTATGATAGCTATGGTCACTAAATTTTGCAAGAATAAGCTCTACATATATACCAGCCGATTGTTACAATCGGTTAATATTTGGCTATAATTCTTCTTATGTATATAACATCCCCTTTTTATATCAACAATCAAAAAGATTTAGAGGTACGTTCATTATATTAAGATTGCACCTATGAAATTAGATAGGCATTTATCAATGTTCAGCCCAGACTTTATATATGATGGATGCATTAGGAGCTCCTAACGAAATATATGGACCTGTCGTATTACTATTAACGTGTTTAGCCTAACTACATATTAACGAAAAGTATTTAACAACTTATTAATGTAAAACTATACCCGGTTATGAGACCAAATTTTGATCAAAGTAAATACTGGGGAAACCACTAACATATTTTTAAATGTTGAACTGTAAAGCTACGGCAACCGAATTTAGTCCAAAGGTTTTACCAACAATACCAATTAGCTTAGCGATTTTGGTCCAGATTTTGAATAAGCTGCACCCTTGTAGATATATGTGATATCTTTCTAAATTTAACACAACTTGATGGTGGGTATATAAGATTCGGCACGGCCGAATATAACACTTTTAAATATTGAACTATAAAGCTCCTGCTACCGAATTTAGTCCAAATATTTTACTAACAATACCAACTGGTGTAACAACTTTTTTCAAATTTGGTCCACATTTTAAATTAGATGCACCCTCGTAGATATATGAGAGATATTTCTTAATATAACACAACTTGATGGTGGATATATAAGATTCGGCACAGCCGAATATAACACTCTTACCTGGTTTGATATTCTTTTTTGAAACCCCCCCCCCCCCCCCAATAAAATGAAATGTGGAAAATTACTTACTTTAATTTCAGGCAATCAAGTTTGAAATCCATGCCATTTTCAATATATCAATACTATACTTTAATTTTTCAAATCATTAAATATTCCCCAATTTAATGAACAATTTCACAGAAATAATTCTGTTCATTTTCAATAAGATTTCACAAACGAATGGACAATTCCTTTACATCCTTGAACTGACCCACTTGTTGTAATCCTTCACACTTGTGACATCTTATTTAAAATTCTCTTACATGGCTTAAGTTACTTAATATATATGTAAGTCTAAAGGTATCATCATCAAACTCATCATACGAGTAAGTAATTTAGTCAATATTTCAGGTGTGATTTAATAATTTCATAAATATTTATTATTCGTATGATTTAGTTTATGTTTCTGTAACATATTGAGATTCAATCTACATAATTATTAGTTTTTTGGGAAAATTTTATTACTTCTTCTTGATATATGATTTCCAGAAATCAATTGAGTGACTGTATCAAAGCATATAGCGACTTAAATTAAGTTGTAAGTTTTAACATAAAATGATTGGAAAATTAATTTTATTGGAAGCGTTTGAGAGAAAAACACATATTGAAGATTTTGTGTAATAGGTTATAATAATGGGTGTTTTTTTTAGAGATATAGAACTTCGAATTGAAATAAAGCACAAGAAAATCGTTTTAATATCCATCAATTTGGCTTTATTGGAAGGATAATTTTATGCCATTAATGTTTAAATATGATTTCGGGCATGTGGCCGCCGCGGCTGGCTCGAATAAAGCCAATTCTACAGGTCCAATTTTCAACTACTTTTTCGAGCATATGGGGCCGTATGTTGCCAATAACGCCACGAATGTTGGCTTCCAAGTCCCCTAACGTTTCTGGTTTGTTGGCGTAGACGAGCGACTTCACATATCCCCAAAGAAAATAATCCAGTGGTGTCAAATCGCACGATCTTGGTGGCCAATTGACAGGTCCATTCCGCGAAATTATGCGCTCATCGAATGTTTCCTTCAATAAATCAATTGTGACGTGCGCTGTGTGGCATGTAGCGCCGTCTTGTTGGAACCACAACTCATCCACATTCATGCCATCCAATTGGGGAACAAAATAGTCGGTTATCATGGCTCTATACCGGTCTCCATTTATGGTAACTGACTCTCCAGCATTATTTCGGAAGAAGTATGGCCCAATGACTCCACCAGCCCATAGAGCACACCAAACAGTCAGTTTTTGTGGATGTAATGGCGTCTCAAGGGTCTCATGTGGATTCTCTTCACTCCAAATGCGGCAATTTTGCTTGTTGACGTAGCCATTCAACCAAAAATGAGCCTCATCACTGAACAAAATTTTGCGATGAAAATCAGCATCGAGATCAATCTCATTTTCGGCCCATACACCAAAATCACGACGCATTGCACAAGCTGGATCTTGTATGGTCGCAAGCCAAGATCTTTGCGCAAAATCTTCCATAAAGTTGATGGACAAAGCTCCAATTGCTGTGCACGGTGGCGAATCGATTCATTCGGGTCCTCTTCAACACTTTGCTCTACAGCGGCAATTGTTTCTTCGGTGCGCACTGTTCGACGTCGCTGCGGATGCGTATTATCACATAGAGTAAACGTAGTGCGAAAACGATCCATGGTTAAACGAATTAATTGCTCTGATGAACGATTATGTCGACCATAAAATGGACGGAGCTTGCGGTAAACTTCGCGAACTGAACCATTATTTTCGAAATAAATTTGCACGATTTGCAAGCGTTGTTCTTTTGTCAACCTGTTCATGATGAAATGGCAAACCAAACTAAATATTAATCACTTGACAGCTGACAAAATGGCCGCCAGTTAAAAAAGTGATGCCAACTTAAAGTTCTATACCTCAATAAAAAACACCCGATATGTGTGCGTTCCTTTACTTTAACGATACAACCCAAAGCTACTCAAAAGCATTTCCTTACAAAGTTTTCAAAACAAATTGTTGTTTTTTGGGTAACTTCTGATAACTTCGGACTGTTTTGGGTAGATTTGTTAGAGTACGGGAATAAACATAATATGGCTGCCTTATAATGAAACTAATTAACCATTGCTAAAGTCACTAGCTCCCTATTTGAACTATAAGGATCAGGTCAAACCAAAAGATGATGAAAAAGAATATGAGCTCGATCAAAAAAATATTGTCGCCAATTTTTAAGTTAGCCGCCCCATTGTGCAAAGTTCACTACTTTTAATGCTTCCCCTAATTTTCTAGAATGTTTCTGTTGATGTTGTTATTCTGTTTAGGTCTATAATCAGAGCAACATGTTTCTCTTATTTGCTGTAAAGAGTATAGAACAATGATAGGCAAGTTAGTCCCTAGGGGCCGACACCAATCGTCATTTTCACATACACAACACGAACCAAAAAGAAAAAACAAAATAGAATACGAAAAATATTCATTTGTATGATAGCAGCCAATAAATGGGGTTCTTGTCGCTTTATTTTAGAACTTGCAACAACAAAACATATGCAAAAGAGAACAAAAAAATATTTTTCTCTTTATTTGTAAAATCAACAATACATTGATATTTTCTATATTCTCTTTGTGCTTACCATGGGATAGAAACATTTCTCTCTTTTATCTACATTCTCTCTCTCTCTGTTGCTGTTAACTTCAGATAATCTATTTGTATGTACAACGTATGTGTAAGTGTGTTCTTGATCATGTGAGAATGTATTGGAACATGCATGAACTTTCGTAAATCACATTGTTAGTGTAATCAACGACACCAGCTCTTTGTTTATGTCTGCAGAAAATGCTAAAAACTTTTCTTTTCTACCATATAAGGCCAATGAACGAATATTGTGGGAACAGTTTTAATTGAAACGCGTATAAGAGAACAGTGTGACTAAAGGTACAAGGCCAATACACGCGGCATGCGGCTGCGGGCGGTCGTAGTATTGCCATTACATAAAATGTGCGTTTGTTTACAAAAATATTCATATAAAAAAATATTTGAGTGGGATATAATTAAATCTGGCAGCACTTAAAAAATCTGCAGCGCGGAAAAGTAGAACAAAGTTCTACTTTTTTCCATTTCCGCTTCAAATTTGACAAATCAAAAAACAGCTGATTGCCGCCCGCAGCCGCTTGCCGCGTGCATTGGCCTTCTACCTTAAGAATATTTGTAAAGCAGTTTTGTGATAGTGTGTTTAAAGTGAATAACTCTAATGTTAATAAAAATATAACTATGTAAAACTACATAAGATGTTTTCGGTTGTTTGCAAAAAGAATTCCTTTTACGTTTTTAAAGAAAAAATGTAAAAATGTTCCTTAAGAAGGCTTTCTAAGGCTCTCAACTGCTTAAAGTTCAATAAAAACGTGACACAAGATTTTCAGTAGAAACACGAGACCAAGTCAACCCAAAAGATGATGGAAATAATAAAGCTTGTCTATGTTAATAAGCCTTCCGCCATCTTAAAAATATTTTCCTAATGAAGCCTCTCTAATATTCTTGGTTTTGGAGATAAGATTAAGAACAGGTCAACTCAAAAGAAGATGGATGGATTTTCCGCTTCGTCTCCTCCACAAAGTACAATAGAACTATGTTAGGTCGATATAGGAAACGTATAGCTTATTCATCAGTATTTGTAGTTCATCCGATGTGATCAGATGAAGTCCCGAAATTTCAAAGACTTCAAACAAAAGTAATTTTAAATTTGTAAACAATTTCTCTGACATGACGCAGTACAGTCCACATAAGTCCCGTTTCAGTTTACATTAGTATTACACATTCATAAAAAAGGATCAACTCTAGTATTTTATTACTAAATGTTGCCCTATCTCCTTGAAGTTTCTCGAGATAACCTATTTAGTTTTTTATTAGGAACAATACTGGTGCTATGCAGTAAGTTACACATACTATCTAACAGCTGTGATTCGGTCCATCGGCTAACAGACCATAAATGGATGGGATCTAAAAGATTGAGGTATGTTGCGTTAGAATCTTTGGATTTTGGAAACGAGGTCCTTGATATCGTAAGAACATAATCCAAAGTAGTACCGGCGAAAGCGATGAACTTAAATGCTTCCTTTGGAACTTAAAAAATGTGCCTAGACCAATGAACATCACATTGAATTCTTAAGCCCAGAACAATAAGTACAGATAAAGTAACATGATTTGGAACATGCATGAACGTTAATAAGCCGCATTGTTAGTGTAATCGACGACAGCAGCTCTTTGTTTGCATCTGCGGAAAATGCTAGAAACTCTCTCATCTACTATAAAGGGCTGACGAACTGATATCGTGACAGAGTTTTAATTGAGACGCGTATAAGAGAACAGTGAGACTAAAAATATTGTTAAGTAATTTTGTGAAGTGTGTTTAAGTGATTAATTCTAAAGTTAATAAAAATATAACTTTGTAAAAACGACATGAAGTATTTTAATTTTGTTTTCGGTTGTTTGTAAAAAAAAGAATTCCTTCCACGTTTTTAAAGGAAAAACGTAACAATATTAAGACTGTTCCCTTCATGAAACAGAATTTATGTGTACCTTAACCTGTATTCACAATCAGCTTAAGACTAGAAGTCTCTAGCCAGAAACCTTACAAACAGTTCGAGAAACCTTTCTGGAAAAGTAATACATCGGGTTCTCTTTGGTTAGGTGGAGTCTCATTTACCCATATAAAGTTTTAGAGGTTTATTTTAAACTAAATCAGATTTTTAGAAATGTATCATGCTGCGGGAGTGCCTGGAAGAAGCTCTGATGATCCCAAGTTAACAGGTTCCAAAAAACAAACGACCAGTATTGAGTCCAAAGGAGAACTTGAGAATACGAAAACGTTTTATTTATTTAATAGATAGCTTTTTACTATATCTGTATAGCCACCAATTTTATAACTCTTGAATCACCTGCCGATCCTAAACTTTTATTAGTTTTCTTTGAAGTTAAATATAACATTATGTTGGTAACAAATGCCTTTCTTCTAAATCGGACATTTACTCTAAATGACAGAGTTCGGATCGGTTTAGCTCTTTCATGTACATAAGGAAACCAGGCTTATTTTTTTAATTGCCAATGCATTATTTTTAATAATTTTTATACAAAATAAACTAAAAGTGCAATTTTGCGGATTTTGTTGTACTTAAATGTATTCCATTGCCGTTCTACACTAGATATCTTTTCACAGATTTTTGAGAATATTAGCCCATCGATTGTGCTCTCGAATGGCATGTGTTTATTTGCATACTTTTTTTGAAGGAAAAAGATATTTGCTTTGAAAATGCTGTGACGGACGCTACAAAAAATGGAAGTGATTTTTTTTTTTCAACACGTGTTTCTGTAATTTTCATCAAATCGATCATAGTTATAAAAAATTGTAAATACATTAAAGATAGAGGAAAATCAGAGGATTACAAGACAGGTTTTATAAAATATTTTAAATTATCCAGTTTCACCAAAAATCCATAAATGAACTGTTGCGGACGCTACGTGATGAACGATACAATTTTTACTTGAATGTTTTTTATTAGGAAAAAAATCATATTTCATATTTTTTTTAAGGATTTGTTAATCAGTGAAATTAATGATTTTATTTGTTCCCGATTTTCATCTCCTTCCCTTTCATGTTCGCTGTTAAAATGCTATTTTTCTTCTTCTTCTGTTATCCTTGACTCCCAGTGGAGCATAGGGCCTCATGCTATTTTTGGGCACAATTTAATATTTCAAAAAGCGGATACATACCTAAAGGGTGGTTAAATTGTAAGGGTCGATGTTGAATGTGAACCACACCTAAACGCCAAGTTTTTTCCGAATTTTATTTGACATTTCTCTATTTCAGACTTACTCAGTTTGAACCATGGCGAGATACACAATCCAACAATGTGTTAAAGTTATCCAGACTTATTATGAAAATGGGCGTTCAAATCAAAATTAATATCGTGCACTTCGTGATTTTTTTGGTCAATTTGATCGTCCAAATGTGCGTACAATCGCAAAAATCGTGGAAAAATTCGAGTAAACCGGGTCCGTAGAAGATGTGAGAACACCAGTGCATGCTCGTACAGCTCGTACTGCAGAAAATATTGCTGCTGTTCTCGATAGTGAGGCTGAAGAGCCGTCCACCTCAACTCGTCGTCGTGCCCAACAATTGCACCTCTCACGTTCGTCGTTGATGAACATTATGCATAAAGACTTGCATTTACACGCTTACAAGGTGCAATTGGCTCAAGAACTAAAGCCATTTGACCATTCCAAACGTCGTGAATGGGCATAATGGTGGCAAGAAATGGCAACATTGGATGATCAATTTTCGAAGAAAATCATCTTCAGTGATGAAGCACATTTTCACCTCAGTGGATTCGTCAATAAACAGAATTGACCCATTTGGGCGAATGAGAATCCAAGAGTGATTGTCGAAAAACCAATGCACCCACAAAGCTTATGGGCTAGAGGCATCATCGGGCCGTATTTTTTTTTCCAAAATGAGGCCGGTCAGGCAGTTACTGTGAATAGTGTTCGCTATCGTGAGATGATAACGAACTTTTTATGGCCCGAATTGGAAGATATGGATGTGTACGATATGTGGTTTCAGCAGGACGGTGCCACTTGCCACATAGCTAACGAAACAATGGCTCTTTTGCGCAACAAATTCAATGGCCGTGTTATCTCACGTAATGGCGATGTCAATTCGCCACCAAGATCATGTGATTTGACACCGTTGGTCTTTTTTCTTTGGGGTTATTTGAAAGAAAAGGTGTACATCAATATTTCAGCAACAATTCAAGAGCTAAAGGATGAGATAATTCATCACATTAACGGCATAGAACCTCCATTATGCCTCAGGGTCATCGTAAATTTGGACCATCGGATGGAGGTGTGTCGCTGTGGTCGCGGCGCCCCTTTGGTCGATATTTTGTTTTATACATAATTGAGTAATACCAATACATCATAATAAAATAAAATTACAATAATTTCCTAAATAGTTTGTGTTTTATTCAAAATCAACATCGGCCCTTGAAATTTAACCACCCGATATATCTATTTGAAGTTTTTCACTTTTTATACACACCATCAAAAAGAATGGGAGGTATATTGAGATTGTCATTCCGTTTGTAATTTCCTTAATATTGACTCAAAAATCAAAACCGATATATATTCTGAATCCTTATGAAATTCTAAGACGACTGAGCTATGTCCGTCTGTCTGTACATCTGTCTGTCTGTCTGTTGATATCAGGATAACGCCTAAACGGAACAAGCTAGCTCACTGAAACTTAGTAAAAACATTCTTCATCTCTGAGAAAATTTTGGTATTGAAATTGGGCAAAATCGGTTAACATTTGACCATAGCTCCCGTATAACCTCGTCTAGGCTAATCGCTTATTTGCTAATAAATGACATATTATAGCTGATATGATGACAAAATTTGATATCTAGAAGTTTAAATAAGCACTAGGCAGCATATAAAATTTTATCGAAATCGGTTCACATTTAACCATAGCTCCCACATAAAAAACTTACGGAAACAGCCTAAATTCCACCTGAAATTCACTTAAATGCCAATAAATGATAAACTGTAAAGCTTTGGCCACTAAATTTAGCACAAGGAAGTCTTATGTGAATGCCAGCCAGTGTAAAAAATTTTGTCACAATCGGTCACCATTTGACCATAGCTCCCATATAAAAAAAAACTTACAGAAAAACACAAAAATACAAAAAGAAATGGGGGTTTATGTCTGTCTGTTCTTTAGATAAAAGCGCCAAAAAATTTTTCAAAATCTAAATTTTAAGCAAGTAAGAAAGTGCTATAGTCGGTCAAGCCATACCCTTCATCACTAAGGTCAAAGGTGTTATTTTTCCTGTATAAAAACAAGTATTTGCTAAATTTTGCCATCACACAAACATTTTCTCAAAACTTATATATTTAAATTGTTTCCGTCATTTGGACTTATCTCGAAACTTGGCAAATTGATTACAGTTGTTACAAAAATTATGTATGCAAAAACTAAACCTTACATTTTCATTATCTTCAGATTTACGAACGTTTTATTGATTTTTTTCTCATTTAGTGCTTTTTGATAGAAGAGTTTGTATGGGAGCTATGGTCAAATATGGATCTATTTTAACGAAAATTGGTACGGTAATTTTTTTTTTTTACATAAGCAGTATTTGTTATAAATTTTATGAAAAAATATTGATATTTGTGGCCGATATATTAATTCCGGGAAGTGGGACCTATGGGAGGTACCATAAATAATGGAACGATTTCGAAGAATTTGAATAGTCTCACTTTTAAAGAAATGATCTGTGCCAAATTTCAGCAAATTATCTTTAGAATTGCGACCTATACTTTGATAACATGGTTTATATGAGGGTCCCGCTTAGGGTTGCCAGACACAAATCCTGAAAAAGCTGGACATAAGGAAAAAAAGCTCGATAACCCAAAAATTAGCTGGACATTAATGATAAAATACTAGATTTAATAGTTTGCTTCGATGAATCTTTAAATTTTTGATAAACCGAATTGCGAATGCCGTAATAAACCGCTGCGATATCGAGAGAAATATCTGAAACAATTTTCAACAGAAAACATATGCTACTCGCGTTTGTCGATGATATTGATATCATGGGACGCACATTGCGCTTGTCTTCTTTTCAAGTATCAAGAAGGAATATACTAAAATGGGCCATTGAATCAAAGCAGACAACATGTGATCGTTGAGAACTATAGCTAAGAGGTCTGTAAGAACTTAAACTACGCTCTACAAAATGCTTATAATACCCGTGTTATATAGTGTTGAATCATGGGCACTTTCACAGGCAGGGGAAGCTATTCTTGGAGTTTTTAAGAGGAAGATTCTACGAAAAATCTTTGGACCAGTTTGCATCAACAATGAATATTGACTTTGAATGAACCATGAGCTGCATGAGTTATATATATGACATCGACATAGTAAAATGCATCAAAAAGCAAAGGCTATTCAAAAAATTAAAACTCTTCACCTTTCAGCTGGACAAATTTAATTTTAGCTTGACACTGGACAAGCACTAAAAAGCTGGACAATCCAGTCGAATCCAGATTGACTGGCAACCCTAATCCAGCTAGCCAGTCAGACGAACGGACTGACATCGCTAAATCGACTTAGAAAGTGATTCTAAGCCTATTGGTATACTAAGAGATAGGTATAATACAAATATTTCTTTGTGTTACATATCGGGTGTTTTTTATTGAGGTATAGAACTTTAAGTTGGCATCACTTTTTTAACTGGCGGCCATTTTGTCAGCTGTCAAGTGATTAATATTTAGTTTGGTTTGCCATTTCATCATGAACAGGTTGACAAAAGATCAACGCTTGCAAATCGTGCAAATTTATTTCGAAAATAATGGTTCAGTTCGCGAAGTTTACCGCAAGCTCCGTCCATTTTATGGTCGACATAATCGTCCATCAGAGCAATTAATTCGGTTAACCATGGATCGTTTTCGCACTACGTTTACTCTATGTGATAATACGCATCCGCAGCGACGTCGAACAGTGCGCACCGAAGAAACAATTGCCGCTGTAGAGCAAAGTGTTGAAGAGGACCCGAATGAATCGATTCGCCACCGTGCACAGCAATTGGAGCTTTGTCCATCAACTTTATGGAAGATTTTGCGCAAAGATCTTGGCTTGCGACCTTACAAGATCCAGCTTGTGCAAGAATTAAAGCCGCGAGACCATGCAATGCGTCGTGATTTTGGTGTATGGGCCGAAAATGAGATTGATCTCGATGCTGATTTTCATCGCAAAATTTTGTTCAGTGATGAGGCTCATTTTTGGTTGAATGGCTACGTCAACAAGCAAAATTGCCGCATTTGGAGTGAAGAGAATCCACATGAGACCCTTGAGACGCCATTACATCCACAAAAACTAACTGTTTGGTGAGCTCTATGGGCTGGTGGAGTCATTGGGCCATACTTCTTCCGAAATAATGCTGGAGAGTCAGTTACCATAAATGGAGACCGGTATAGAGCCATGATAACCGACTATTTTGTTCCCCAATTGGATGGCATGAATGTGGATGAGTTGTGGTTCCAACAAGACGGCGCTACATGCCACACAGCGCACGTCACAATTGATTTATTGAAGGAAACATTCGATGAGCGCATAATTTCGCGGAATGGACCTGTCAATTGGCCACCAAGATCGTGCGATTTGACACCACTGGATTATTTTCTTTGGGGATATGTGAAGTCGCTCGTCTACGCCTACAAACCAGAAACGTTAGGGGACTTGGAAGCCAACATTCGTGGCGTTATTGCCAACATACGGCCCCATATGCTCGAAAAAGTAGTTAAAAATTGGACCTGTAGAATTGGCTTTATTCGAGCCAGCCGCGGCGGCCACATGCCCGAAATCATATTTAAACATTAATGGCATAAAATTATCCTTCCAATAAAGCCAAATTGATGGACATTAAAACGATTTTCTTGTGTTTTATTTCAATTCGAAGTTCTATACCTCTAAAAAAAAAAACACCCATTACATCAGCACTTATATTATCCTTTCCACCTATGATAGTGATGGGTATAACTATTTATCACAGGATTTATTTAAAAACGGCATGAATATCTGATTCTATTCCTGTTTTTGAGTTTTCTTCTTATTTAACATATTTTCTGCTAATTTTAAATTAGAAGCCAATTAAAAAACACTTGTTTTCTTACAATCTATGTATTTTGTAAGACAAAATTAACTTTAAAATATAAATCTATATGAAAAGTATAGCTAAATAGACTTTACAGTTTCTTTGTTCCTTTATTGAAAGTAAAATATGTTTCCAGAATTTTCATTCTTTAAAAAAAGTAAGTCTTTCGTTTTAGAAATCATTATGAATAAAATTAGTATTAAATTTAATTTCCATTATCTTGTGCAAAATAATCGTTCACTTCATTTGAATGAATATTGAGTCTCTTTATCAGTTTTTCGCCTTTTCTTTTGCTCTATTAAAAGGGCCATGAGCCTTTTCTTTGTGCTAATAAAGCCAAAAAATATATATTTTACTCGTAGTTTTTAAGATAATGGTTTTTATTAGCAATTGAGACGATATCGTGATGAAATTTATTGAGGTAGTTTTATGTAAATAGTAAAAATAATATATGTATATGTGAATGTACAACCACCAAATCGAGGTACACAAAATATATGTTAACTAGCTTTTTAACCCGCTACTTGGTAAGCGGTACAAAATGAATTGACTAAGTTACAATTATATAGTTACAAAATCTACCAAATATAATTTGTACCCTATGTTTGCTCTCTACTTGATCAATTTCTAAAAAGTACCACACACGTACGAGTTTTCCTTAATCGAATCTAAATGGTATTAAAATGGTATAAGAACTAAGCATTTTCTAAGATCTTATTCTTTGTGAACCGCCTTGGTATAGCCGCCTAGCATACCAGAGGTCCCAAGTTCGATCTTCGGTCAGACCCACTTGAAAAAAATATAAATTTTCAAAAAAGTGGTTCACCATATAACTCAGCCAGCCACTGGTTATTGAGTATTAGGCTATGTTAAACCATTTTCAAAAAAGTACTAAACATGCCTTTCTTATTTTCGTAGCTGATACAATTTTCATTGCTGATCTTAACGCATTTTCATATCTGTTTCTAACCCTGTCCGTTTAGAAGATGTAATTTTAACAATTTTCCCTTTTTTACCCACTAAATTTTAAAAGTTTAAATTTTAAAAAGGGTAAACAAGTACCCTTTTGTACCACATTAATCGCAAAAGTACCAAACACATATAATTTTACAATACCTATCGGTTGCGTCGTAAATTGTGTTTCTATGTTTGTTAATTCAAAAGATTAATATGGGTAAAAAAAAGTACCAAAATATAGTTTTTATCCTTATTTACCCTTATTAATTCCATTTTCAAAAACATCCAAACACGTGTCCTATTATTTTTCCAGCCGATCCAAATCTTATTTCAACTTTGATTCAATCGATATTGGTTAAGGAGATATGATGTTACTAATTTCTTCCTTTGGTACCCTGTATTACCCCCTAAGCGGCCAAATTTAAAAAAATATGCAAGTTTTAAACCAATTTAATTTTCGCTTCTATTACTTTTGGTTTACAAGATATAATGTTACCGATTTTTCTCTTTTCTACCCCCTAAATTGAAAAAAGTACCAAATATGTGTTTGATGTTTTGTACTTGGCACTCGACGTCAGAATAAATTTTATTTCTAGCTTAGTTAGTTGAAGTGATATAAAATTATAAAGCAGAATTAATCTACCCTAATTTTTTGCCCTTTTTACCCCTTTTTGCCTTGTTTGATATTTTGTGTAACGTTTTCGTTTTAAGTTTTGTTTCTGTGTCGATTGGTTCAAAAGATACACATGGGTTTAAAAAAGTACCAAAAATTTATTTTTACCCTTATTTGTAAAATCTGCCAAAATGTACTTAACAAGTGTCTTCTTATATTTGCAGCTGATACCAACGCAATTTTAGTCCTATCGCGTTTACTTCTGGAGATAGAGCATTTGTAATTTTTTCGTTTTTTATTCATTTATAACCCCCTAGCTGCCGAATTTTCAAAAATCCCTTCTTAGTGGAGCTATCAAAAATTTTTCTATAGAAAATCTTTTTTATCAAAAATTTTTCTATACATAATTTTTTTATCAAAAATTTTTCTATAGAAAATTTTTTTAATCAAAAATTTTTTTGTCAAAAATGTTTCTATAGATAATTTTTTTATCAAAAATTTTTCTATAGAAAATTTCTTTACAAAAATTTTTCTTTAGAAAATTTTTTGATGAAAAATTTTTCTACAGAATTTTTTTTTTTTAAATTTTGCTATAGAAAATTTTTTTATCAAAAATTTTTCTATACTTTTTTTTATCAAACATTTTTCTAAAGAAAATTTTTATATCAAAAATTTTTCCACAGAAAATTTTTTTTATCAAAAATTTTTCTACAGAAAATTTTTTTAACAAAAACTTTTCTATAGATAATTTTTTTTATCAAAATTTTTTTTATCAAAATTTTTTTTATCAAACATTTTTCTATAGAAAATTTTTTTATCAAAAATTTTGCTATAAAATTTTTTTTTATCAGAAATTTCTCTATAAAAAATTTTTTCATCAAAAATTTTTCTATAGAAAATTTTTTTTATCAAAAATTTTTCTATAGAAAATTTCTTCATCAAAAATTTTTGTATAGAAAATTTTTTTTATCAAAAATTTTTCTACAGAAAATTTTTTTATCAAAAATTTTTCTATAGATAATTTTTTTATCAAAACTTTTCTATAGATAATTTTTTTATCAAAAATTTTTCTATAGATAATTTCTTTACAAAAATTTTTCTTTAGAAAATTTTTTGATGAAAAATTTTTCTACAGAATTTTTTTTTTTAAATTTTGCTATAGAAAATTTTTTTTTTCAAAAATTTTTCTATACTTTTTTTTGTCAAACATTTTTCTATAGAAAATTTTTTTTATCAAAAATTTTTCTATAGGTAATTTTTTTATCAAAAATGTTTTTATAGAAAATTTTTTTATCAAAAATTTTTCTATAGATAATTTTTTTATCAAAACTTTTCTATAGATAATTTTTTTATCAAAATTTTTTTTTATCAAACATTCTTCTATAGAAAATTTTGTTATCAAAAATTTTGCTATAAAAATTTTTTTTATCAAAATTTTCTACAGAAATTTTTTTAAGAAATCTCGACAATTTTGTTATTTTTTGAGAAAATTTTTCTAAAGAAATTTTTTTTTTTTATCAAAAGTTTTTCTATAGATAATTTTTTTATTAAAACTTTTCTATAGATAATTTTTTTATCAAAATTTTTTTTTATCAAACATTCTTCTATAGAAAATTTTTTTATCAAAAATTTTGCTATAAAAATTTTTTTTATCAAAATTTTCTATAGAATTTTTTTTAAGAAATCTCGACAATTTTGTTATTTTTTCAGAAAATTATATATAGAAAATTTTTTTTATCAAAAATTTTTCTATAGATAATTTTTTTATCAAAAATGTTTCTATAGATAATTTAAATGCAAATACACTTCTTTTTGAATAATATTTACATCCCGACTATTTTGTTATTTTTTGATAATTTTTTATCAAAAATGTTTCTATAGAAAATTTTTTTATCAAAAATTTTTCTATAGATAATTTTTTTATCAAAATTTTTTTTATCAAATATTCTTCTATAGAACATTTTTTTATCAAAAATTTTGCTATAAAAGTTTTTTTATCAGAAATTTCTCTATAGAAAATTTTTTTTATCAAAAATTTTTCTATAGAAAATTTTTTTTATCAAAAATTTTTCTGTAGAAAAATTTTTATCAAAAATTTTGCTATAGAAAATTTTTTTATTAAAAATTTTTCTATAAAATATTTCGTCAAAAAATTTTCTATAGAAAATTTTAGCAAAATTTTTTCTATAGAAAATTTTATCAAAAATTTCTCTATATAAAATTTTTTCATCAAAAATTTTTCTATAGAAAATTTTTATTAAAAATTTTTCTATAGAAGATTTGAAAATTGTTTTATATAAAAATATTTTTATCGAAAAATTTTCTATTAAATATAATTTTTATCGAACAATTTTTCAAAGAAAAATATTTTTTTTTTTTTAATTTTTCTCTAAAAAAAATTTTAGATCGAAAATATCTAAAAATATAAAACTCTAAAATTTTTTAATATTAGAATTTATTTCTGTTTTGAAAAATATTCCCAATATTTATAAAAATATTCTCAATGTTTACAAAAATTATAGTGTCGTGGCAACAATGTTCGATATTATATTTCTTTGTTCTCTCGAACCATGAATTTTGTTGTTATAAATTGGATTTTGATTTGTTTCTTGCCTATTTTGTTGTTGTCTTTTCTTTAATAAAGCGGTACCAACCAACTCTGTTAACATCCTAATTCCAACTGAATGATTTTAATACTCATTGTCACGAGTTTTATTTATGATCGTGGTTTTTACGAAAATTGAAAAAAATCATCGGCTACTGGTAGTATAGGCTGCCTACTCCTGCTGAAGAGGAAACTTAAAATGTTGTCCAATATTGATATACACAAATGACTTATGATCAGCAAAGGATCTAGTTCATCAGAAAATTTCAATGCAATCTTATTATAAAAATGGTAACGAAAAATTTAAAACATTACATTTTTATACCCTTCACCACCATAAGTGGAAAGGGTATTATTAGTTTGTGCTGATGTATGTAACGCATAGAAATATTTGTCTTAGACCCACCTTTTAGTATACCAATGGGCTTAGAATCACTTTCTGAGTCGATTTAGCGATGTCCGTCCGTCCGTCTGGCTGGCTGGCTGGACCCCCATGTAAACCTTGTAATCAAACTACAGGTAGCAATTCTTAAGATAATTTAATGAAATTTGGCACAGATCATTTTTTTGATAATGGGACCATGGCTATTGAAATTGGCCAAAATCGGTCCATTATTTCTGGTACCTCCCATAGGTCCCACTTCCCGGAATTGATATATTGGCCACAAATATCAATATTTTTTCATGAAATTTAAAACAAATACTGCTTATGTAAACTAAAATCACTGTACTAAATTTCGTTAAAATCGGTTCACATTTGACCATAGCTCCAATACAAACTTTTCTTTAAAAACGCACTGAGACAAAAAATCACTAAAACGCTCGTAAATCTAAAGATAATAAAAATTTTGAGTATATTTTTTGCATACATAATTTTTGTAACAAACGGTAATCAATTTGCTAAATTTCGAGATAATCGGTCCGCATTTGACCTTAGCTCTCATATAAGTCCAAATGACGGAAACAGGTTAAACAACAGGTTTTGAGAAAATGTTTGTATGATGGCAAAATTTAGCAAATATATGTCTTTATACAGGAAAAATAACACCTTTGACCTTAGTGGTGAAGGGTATTGTATGGTCGGGCTTGACCGACTATAGCGCTTTCTTACTTGTTTTAAAAAAAACTTTTATTTTTTAAATCATAAAAACGTTAAACCTTAACTTAAAATTTTTCCAAAAGTTTTCATATTTTCAATTAAGTGAAGACATTTTCAATAAAACTCAACTTTTGCAATTCTACTTAGATATTATTCATTATTAGAAATAACCAAACGTCTTATGATAAAATTTAACACGAATGGTATTTAGTATTCCCCAGACCCTTAAACTCATCAAACTTGTCAAAGTAATTTCAAGTCAATTTAAAGGGAAAAGTATACAAAAAAAAGTTGTCAACAAAATACTGAGACTGTCTATCATCTTCCAAACAAATAGTAGAAACTTTATAGGAGATTTTAAGGCAATAAATATTATTTGTCTTTACTAAAATATTTATTTGTAAAGTTCAGAGATGTCCTTTTTCTATTGTTTTCTGGTTGATTGACGGAGTAATGAGAAGGAAGATTAACAACAAGCGACACACAGTGGTTTACAGACGCTTTTTTTTGGAAATAATTCTGTAACTTTTGAACGACTGGAGATATTTGAATGAAATTTTTCATGGTGATAGTCAAGGAGTACTCGAGTTGGTTTTCAAAAGCACTGGCCCATGAGGGGTCGGGAGAGTGATTGATGGACCTTCAAAGTTGGTCACCTCGGGTGTTCGACTTTTTTAAAAATTCGCCAAAAATCCATTTATGAATGGATTGAAAAGAAATTTTAAACCTTTGGGTTTCGAGATATTTGGATAAAATGGAATTTTTGGGTTGATTTTTTACCTATTTTTTTAAGCTTTTTTTGATCTGGTGGACGCATCTGAAGATCAACAATTTTTTAAGAATATTCATTAAAATTGTAACAAAATTCAAAATAATTTTTGTGCAAGTTGGTTCTAGATATATTCTTTCGTTTAAAAGTTAAAAATATTCAAAATTGAAACTTAAAAAAAATTTCGCTTTTTTTTTGAGTTTTTCCCTAAAAGATAGCTATATTTTTTCAATAATAAAAAAATATTTTCTTAAGAAACATACAAATATTTTTAAAGTTTTTAAAAGAAAACATAATGAGAATGCGTATAAACAAATTTTTTGCTAATTGGACTTTTGGTCCTCGCACATGCCCTCTCCAAAAAATGCCAATTTGTAAAAAAAAATTTTGGTTTAAATAAAAATTTCTCAAAAATTTCTCTCATATTTTCTAATATATCTGTTATAGATTGGAAAAGCTTTTTCTGAAACGAGCTGCAAATAGAGTCAGTGTTGCCATTTTTGTAAAAAAAACTCATTTTTTGAAACCCTTTTTTCCCGAGTTGGGAATTGGGGTATTTTTTAGTTAAAATTGGGAATTTTTTTTAGTCTATTGCTTTTAGATCGTATTGGTCTACATGACTACAAATTTTCATTGTGATATCTTCATCTATAACATTTCTACAAAATATCAAAAATTGAAATTATTTTCCTTCTAAAAGTAGAAAAATAATATTTTTTTGTTTTAATATACAAAATGTAAAAATATTACCTCACTTAAAAAAGATTTTTAATTGGTGTTCATCTCCTGGACTTTCCCGATCCAATGATACTAAACACGTATATCAAGCTTTAATACATAGCCTTCAAAAGCTCTGAAAATTTTGCCTCCCATAGCATTTTTAAGCTAAATATTGGAGTATTGGAGAGTAATGTGTGCAAATAAAGTTAATGGTGCACAGTGGTATTAACTCTGCAATTTCTAAACTACTAGACGGATTTTGACAAAATTTGGAACGTCAATAGAAGAGGTGTGAGGCTTTTAGATCAATGTCTAAGAACGTATTTGTCGGTAGCACAGTGGGCTCTACAGTGGGCTAAAGTTGCCTACCTCGGGTATATAAAACATTTGGGGACGTATAACTTTCCTCAATTGGGTCCGATCTAAAAGATGTTTACGTTTTCGAAAACTTCTTAATAAAATTAAGCAAAAAACATGCTTACTTTACTACCTTATCTCTTATAGTTTACCTTATCTCTAGTAGTTTAGAAATTGCAGAGTTAATACCACTGTGCACCATTAACTTTATTTGCACACATTACTCTCCAATACTCCAATATTTAGCTTAAAAATGCTATGGGAGGCAAAGTTTTCAGAGCTTTTAAAGGCTATGTATTAAAGCTTGATACACGTGTTTAATATCATTGGATCGGGAAAGTCCAGGAGATGAACATCAATTAAAAATCTTTTTTTAGTGAGTTAATATTTTTACACTTTGTATTGTAAAACAAAAAAATATTATTTTTCTACTTTTAGAAGGAAAATAATTTCAATTTTTGATAGTTTGTAGAAATGACATAGATAAAGATATCTCAATGAAAATTTGTAGTCATGTAGACCAATAAGATCTAAAAGCAATAGACTAAAAAAAATTCCCAATTTTAACTACAAAATTCCCCAATTCCCAACTCGGGAAAAAAGGGTTTCAAAAAATGAGTTTTTTTACAAAAATGGCAACACTGACTCTATTTGCAGCTCGTTTCAGAAAACACTTTTTCAATCAATAACAGATATATTAGAAAATATGGACATTATTAGTTTTTTCAAATCGGTGCTTTGTCTTTTGAGAAATTTTTATTTAAACCAAAAATTTTTTTTACAAATTGGCATTTTTTGGAGAGGGCATGTGCGAGGACCAAAATTCCAATTAGCAAAAAATTTGTTTTATACGCATTCTCATTGTGTTTTCCTTTAAAAACTTTAAAAATATTTTTATGTTTCTTAAGAAAATATTTTTTTATTAGTGAAAAAATATAGCTATCTTTTAGGGAAAAACTCAAAAAAAAAGCGAAATTTTTTTTAAGTTTCAACTTTGAATATTTTTAACTTTTAAACGAAAGAAGATATATATAACCAACTTGCACAAAAATTATTTAGAATTTTGTTAAAATTTTAACGAATATTCTTAAAAAATTTTTGATCTTCAGATGCGTCCACCAGATCAAAAAAAGCTTAAAAAAATAGGTAAAAAATCAACCCAAAAATTCCTTTTTATCCAAATATCTCGAAACCCAAAGGAGATAATCTACATATGTAAGGGTATTTTTTGAAGACCTTCTGAAGAAGAACTCAAGTTTAAAATTTCTTTTCAATCCATTCATAAATGGATTTTTGGCGAATTTTTAAAAAAGTCAAACACCCGAGGTGACCAACTTTGAAGGTCCATTAATCACTCTCCCGACCGCTCATGGACCAGTGCTTTTGAAAATCAACTCGAATACTCCTTGACTATCACCATACCAAATTCCATTCAAATATCTCCAGTCGTTCAAAAGTTACAGAATTATTTCCAAAAAAAAGCGTCCGTAAACCACTGTGCGACAGCCGCTTTAGCAGGAGTAAAAGGAAAAGTATACAAACACAAACTTAAATCATGAAAAATATTTGACTACTTAACTAGTGGTTTTTTGGGTTTTTGAAATTTGTTTATGAGACAAAAGTTTTAAGGAAAAGGACAGCCTGGGCATCTAATTTATCTACAAAATATTTTGCTTTAAACCAAATTTCAAATTTAATCAAATACCTAATGTAACAGCTGTTCGGTTTCAAAAAAAAGTTTTTTTTCACCAAAAACCTTAATCACCTGGCATTACGTATCTTTAAATATTGATGTAATTTAATGTTTTTACCAACCAAAAACCCTGGACTATACAGCTTTCTGTGTACGTCCTTGTCTTTTATATTTTACATTTAAAAGTTTAAGTTATTTTTCTTAACTAATGTCTTAATTTTCTTGATATTGAATGATAATGACAAATTCCAAATCCGAAAGTACAAAAAAGGCAACAAATTTGGGTCAAATCTCTGCTCTGTTCATAACATGATATCAGGGAAAACCAAGAAAAGAATTCCCCAATAAAAACTTTTCAAAATACGAGTGTAAGAAAGAATTAAAAAGAAAATTTTTCTTTGGCTAAACATCTTTCTTTTTTATGTCTTAAAGATGGCCTTACATATTACCCTGCAGTTCGTGAAAGAAAATCTGCGAATTTTGACTACTTTGTCGCTGCACAATGAAGACACTTGGATCAATCGATTATAAATTCATTTATAAATATATTTAAAATTGTAACGAAACGAGGGGTGCTTATTATATTTCTAATTTTTGGTTTTAAAGCTTTATTTTATTTGCCTTGGTCCAATTTTGCATCCTGTTTGTCTAAGACCTGGGCAATGTTTATACCCTCCGCCACCTTAGGTAAAAAGTTTGTAGTCGATTTAACAATGACAGTCTGACCGTCCGTCTCTAAACCTCGTAATTAAGCTACAGGTCGCAATTGTAAAGATTTGACGCAACCTATTTTCTTGTTAGTAGAACCATAGCTATTGAAATTTGTCAAAAATCGGTCCATTATTTATGGTATCTCCCTTAGGCTTTTCTTCCCGGAATTGATATTTTAGCCACAAATATCAATATGTATTTAATAATAACAATAAAAATCAATGAACTAAATTTCGTTGAAATCGTTGAAGCCTTCATATAAGTCCAAATGCCTGAAATAGCTTAAATATATACGGGTATGTTCTGCAAATCATTCCACATGATTTTGAAATCTGTAAGGCTGTTATTTCTATAATTAATTCTTATAATTGTTAACTGATATTATAAGTCTTGAGAAACTGTTAGTATTATGAAAAAATTTTAGCAAATCTTATACACTAACAAGTAAGAGTGTTATATTCGGCTGTGCCGAATCTTATATACCCACCATCAAGTTGTGTTAAATTTAGAAACATATCTCATATATCTACAAGGGTGCAGCTAATTCAAAATCTGCACCAAAACTGGAAAAATCGCTAAGCTATTTGGTATTGTTGGTAAAACCTTTGGACTAAATTAGGTTTCCGTAGCTTTATAGTTCAACATTCAAAAATATTTTAGTGGTTTCCCCAGTATTTACTTTGATCAGAATTCGGTCTCATAACCAGGTATAGTTTTACATTAATAAGTTGTTAAATACTTTTCGTTGTGATTAATATGTAGTTAGGCTAAACACGTTAATAGTAATACGACAGGTCCATATATTTCGTTATGAGTTCCTAATGCATTCATCATATATAAAGTCTGGGCTGATCATTGATTGATGCCTATATAATTTCATAGGTGCAATCTTAATATAATGAATGTACCTCCAAATATTTTGATTGTAGATATAAAAAGGGGATGTTATATATATAAAAATTATAGCCAAATGTTGACCGATTATAACAAAATTTTACACAGTGGCTGGTATATATAGAGAGCTTATTCTTGCAAAATTTAGTGACCATAGCTATCATAGTTTCTACTTTAATAGCTTTTAACTGGCCTTTGCTAAAATTTTTGGTTTCCGTGAGTGTTTTTCACATGAAAGCTAAAGTCAAATATGGACTGATTCCTATAAAATTTGATAAACTGATCAAAAATTGCATAAAACTTCCCTATTTTAAATTTAATCGTCATAGCTATTACAATTGTATTCAATTTATCAGCATTAATGTGTTTCCCGGGGCGGGGTTATATGGGAGCTCTAACTAAATTTGAACCGATTTTGTCCATTTTCAACACACATCTTTTTCAAGATATCCAAAATACTTTAAAATTTTGTAAAATTTTGTCCCTTTAGCTCTTTTCGTTAAGGCGCTATCGTGCTTTTATCTGACGGACAGACGGACATAAACAACCTTTTCTTTATGTATTTTTGTGTTTCCATAAGTTTTTTATATGGGAGCTATGGTCAAATGGTGACCGATTGTGACGAAATTTTGCACACTGGCTGGCATTGACATAAGACTTCCTTGTGCTATATTAAGTTTTACTAGCTCTTGTAGTTAAGGAGTTATCACGCTTTTATCTGACGGACAGACGGACATAAATCCCCTTTTCTTTTTGAATTTTTGTGTTTTCGTAAGTTTTTTATATGGGAGCTAGGTCAAATAGTGACCGATTGTGACAAAATTTTGCACACTGGCTGGCATTAATATAAGACTTTCTTGTGCCAAATTTAGTGGTTATATCTGTTATACTTTTAGATTTATTGGCATTTAAGTGTATTTTGGGTGAAATTTAGCCTGTTTTCGTAAGTTTTTTGTATGGGAGCTATGGCTAAATGTGAACCGATTTCGATGAAATTTTATATGCTGCCTAGTGCTTATCTAAAACTTCTAGATACCAAATTTTGTCATCATAACTGTCATAATTTGTCATTTATTAGCAAATAAGCGATTAGCCTAGACGAGGTTATACGGGAGCTATGGCCAAATGCTAACCGATTTTGCCCAATTTCAATACCAAAATTTTCTCATAGATAAAGAATGTTTTTGCTAAGTTTCAGTTAGCTAGCTATTTTCGTTTAGACGTTATCGTGATTTCAACAGACAGACGGACAGACAGACGGACATAGCTCAATCGTCTTAGAATTTCATAAGGATTCAGAATATATATCGTTTTTGATTTTTGAACCAATATTAAGGAAATTACAAACGGAATGACAATCTCAATATACCCCCCATTCTTTTTGATGGTGGGTATAAAAAGAATAGACCTTTGACTAGGGTGTTTACTCGAGTTATGTTTGCTTGATTAATCGGAAAAATAAAATCGATTAATCGCTCGAGTAAAATAAAATGGCTAATTTCAAATAAAGATTTATTTGAGCAATTTTACACGAGTAATCGAGTTACTCGAGTAAAATTATTTCAATAATTTTGTAAGTATTTTTATATCCACCATCAAAAAGAATGGGGGGTATATTGAGATTGTCATTCCGTTTGTAATTTCCTTAATATTGGCTCAAAAACCAAAAACGATATATATTCTGAATCCTTATGAAATTCAAAGACGACTGAGCCATGTCCGTCTGTCTGTCAGTCTGTCTGTCTGTCTGTTGAAATCACGATAACGCCTAAACGAAAGGAGCTAGCTCACTGAAACTAAGTAAAAATATTCTTTATCTCTGAGAAAATTTTGGTATTGAAATTGGGCAAAATCGGTTCACATTTGACCATAGCTCCCGTATAACCTCGTCTAGGCTAATCGCTTATTTGTTAATAAATGACAATAGCAGCTATGATGATAAAATTTAGTATATAGAAGTTTTACATTAGCCCCAGACAGCGTGTAAAATTTCATCAAAATCGGTTCACATTTAGCCATAGCTCCCATACAAAAAACTTACGAAAACAGCCTAAATTTCACCTAAAATACACTTAAATGCTAATAAATCTAAAAGTATAACAAATATAACCACCAAATTCAGCACAAGAAAGTCTTATATCAATGCCAGCCAATGAGCCAAATTTTGTTGCAATCGGTAACCATTTGACCTAGCTCCCATATAAAAAACTTACGAAAACACAAAAATTTTAAAAGAAAAGGGGATTTATGTCCGTCTGTCCGTCAGATAAAATAGTGATAGCTCCTTAACTACAAAAGCTACTAAGACTAAATTAGGCACATGAAAGTTTTATGTCAATGCCAGCCAGTGTGCAAAATTTTGTCACAATCGGTCACCATTTGACCATAGCTCCCATATAAAAAACTTATGGAAACACAAAAATACATAAAGAAAAGGTTGTTTGTGTCCGTCTGTCCGTCAGATAAAAGCACGATAGCGCCTTAACAAGAAGAGCTAGAGGGACAAAACTTTACAAAAGTATTTTGAATGTCTTGAAAAAGATGTGTGTTGAAAATGGACAAAATCGGTTCAAATTTAGTTAGAGCTCCCATATAACCTCGCCCCGGGAAACACATTAATGCTGATAAATTGAATACAATTCTAATAGCTATGACGAATAAATTTAAAATAGGGAAGTTTTATGCAATTTTTGATCAGTTTATCAAATTTTATAGGAATCAGTCCATATTTGACTTTAGCTTTCATATAAAAAACACTCACGGAAACCAAAAATTTTAGCAAAGGCCAGTTAAAAGCTATTAAATTAGAAACTATGATAGCTATGGTCACTAAATTTTGCAAGAATAAGCTCTCTATATATACCAGCCAGTGTGTAAAATTTTGTTATAATCGGTCAACATTTGGCTATAATTCTTACACTCAGGGAAAAAACGTGCTGATAATAAGATTTTCTGCTTGAAATCGAAACTTTTTCTGCTTGAAAGTAGAGTAAATACGAAAAATCTTATTTTGAGAATAAAATCTTAATTTTTTAAGATTCTTTGTAAGATCGCAATCTTAAAAAAAATCTAAGCACAGGATCGATAACTAAGAATGTGTTCTTATTAATTAAGATTAAATTCTTAATTTTTAAGAATGCACTCTTAATTAATAAGAACATAATCTTAAATAAGAAGAACGCATTCTTAATTATCGATCTTGTTCTTAGAACTTTTTCAAGATTGCGATCTTACAAACAATCTTGAAAAATAAGATTTTATTCTTAAAATAAGATTTTTCGCATTTACTCTACTTTCAAGCAGAAAAAGTTTCGATTTCAAGCAGAAAATCTTATTATCAGCACGTTTTTTCTTATTATAATATTCGTATTTGGTGATAAAATAAAACACATTTTTTATTATTTTTTTTCCCCCTTTCGAGGATTGTAATAGTATTCCTATATTTTAAAATTTTGATTTATTTATTTTAGATTACAGGTAGTTAGTAAAAAATTGTATCCTAAAAATACCTTGACTTCATCTTCCGTTGGAAAAAGTGTGCATATTTCTGTCAATATATCTTGGAAATCGTGTGGATGAAGTGCGATATCCTTTTTTAGAATTTGATGTACTATAATCTGGATCAGCTCATTACGATAGTTATTGTTTAAATCTTTGTGTGAAGCATAAAATTCTAGGATGTTTTTGCCACTTACTGATTCATTCAATAATAAAGCTAAATCCTATATAAATAAACGAAAATATTTTATGTTTTGTACACATTTTAATGTATTAAGTAATTATTTAATACTTTTACCTCGTCAAACACTTTTTTGTTAGCTTCCACATTTACAGAAGACGATGGAGTGGAAGTTACATCCGGACATTTTTGTAGCCACTGACCTACCTTCGACGGCATCGAAAGTGTATCTTCATCAATTCCAAACTAAAGGACAAAACTATTAGTGGTGTTATTTACTTTCTAAATAAAATATTAAAACCTGTTTTTTTCCAGAAGTCGAAGAGTGGAATGGCTTCCTTTACATCTTCTGCTTTCATATACTGCTGACTTCTAAAAGTTACATTTGAGCCTGAAACAAATTAAATCAATATAATTTTTTATAAAGAAATTTACTTATGTATTTATAAATGTGATGAAAAACTTACGCTGCAGGTACGGAAAAACGCATTCCAGATCGAATTCTTTCAAAAGATTTTTCAGCAAAGCGTCATCGTCCGAGAAATCTGATGAAATTTCTTGTGAAGGGCAGTTCAATTCATACTACCCATCACATACCGAAACTAAATTGCCTTCTATTGGAATATTTAAAAGGATCACTTCATCCGGATTAAGGTTTTCCATTTATATTTTTTATTAAATTTATATTTTTTCTCAAAAAATTAGTTTTTCACTTTTTTGCAACTACTTTGGTCGGCTGATTACAATTTATGACAAAATACTGAGAAATTTCCCTTAAACAAGCACACAAATCTACAAAATCAAGAATACGATCTTAAGATTAGAACTTACAATCTTCAAAATAAGAATAAAATTTTGAAATCAAGATCACAATCTTAAAATAAAGAATACGATCTAAAATTAAGATTTAAAATCTTATAATAAGATTAACATCTTAAAAGCAAACAAATTACAGTTTATTTTTAGATTGTATTCTCATAACTAAGAATTTATTCTTAAATTTAAGAATATAAATCTTACTGGCTATATTTTCAAGATTGAAAATTCAAGATTTCGCAATCTTATATTGTAGATTTTTTTTCTTGAAATCAGATCGTCATTTTTCTCTTAGTGTATATATAACATCCCCTTTTTATATCTACAATCAAAAAGATTTGGAGGTACATTCATTATATTAAGATTGCACCTATGAAATTATATAGGCATCAATCAATGTTCAGCCCAGACTTTATATATGATGAATGCATTAGGAACTCATAACGAAATATATGGACCTGTCGTATTACTATTAACGTGTTTAGCCTAACTACATATTAATCACAACGAAAAGTATTTAACAACTAATTAATGTAAAACTATACCTGGTTATGAGACCGAATTTTGATCAAAGTAAATACTGGGGAAACCACTAAAATATTTTTGAATGTTGAACTATAAAGCTACGGAAACCTAATTTAGTCCAAAGGTTTTACCAACAATACCAAATAGCTTAGCGATTTTTCCAGTTTTGGTGCAGATTTTTCACCCTTGTAGATATATATAACATATATATATATATAACTTGATGGTGGGTATATAAGATTCGGCACAGCCGAATATAACACTCTTACTTGTTATACCCACCATTAGAAAGAATGGGGCTATATTGAGATTATCATTCCTTAATATTGGCTCAAAAACAAAAGTTTAACAGCCTATCCCACTATGTCGAACGAAAGATTATGCAAACGAAAGTAAGTCACCCATTTTCGTTCGAATAAGCGTCCCACTATCTTTCGACTTATCGTTCTTCTGGCTTTAGGTTTTGAAACATAAGATATTTGAAAATTGTCAAATTTCAATGTTACCTAATCGACACTTCGACAAATTTATCAACAATTTAAGAAAAAGAAGCGCTGAAATTTGTAAATTTGACTATTAATATACAACATTGTGCATTTAAGGTAAATAAAATTTTTTCAAAATATTTTTTTAGTACAATTTATACGAATCTCTGAAGCCTATTCTTGTGGAAAATGTTAAAATTATGTCTTTAAATTTTTTTTTTTTTTCAATAAAATAAATAAAGTTTTTTAAATAATAAAGTTTTTTACGCTTTTTTTTATGAAAACGAACAGCCTATCCCACTATGTCGAACGAAAGATTATACAAACGAAAGTAAGTCACCCATTTTCGTTCGACTTATCGTTCTTCTGGCTTTACGTTTTGAAACATAAGATATTTGAAAATTGTCAAATTTCAATGTTACCTAATCGACAGTTCGACAAATTTATCAACAATTTAAGAAAAAAAAGCGCTGAAATTTGTAAATTTGACTATTAATATACAACATTGTGCATTTAAGGTAAATAAAATTTTTTCAAAATATTTTTTCAGTACAATTTATGCGAATCTCTAAATCCTATTCTTGTGGAAAATGTTAAAATTATGTCTTTAAATTTTTTTTTTTTTCAATAAAATAAATAAAGTTTTTTAAATAATAAAGTTTTTTACGCTTTTTTTTATGAAAACGAAAGCTAAAGCTGGGACGCAATTTTATATTAAAATGTTTACGTTATCGTTCGCATTTATTTTCGTTCGACTTGTCGTACTGAAAACTTTTAATGGGACGCAAATCAGCTGTCTTTCGTTGAGAATGCGAACGATTGAAAACGTTCGATATCGTGGGATAGGCTGTAAGTATATTTTGAATCCTTATAAAATTCTAAGCCGTTATTGGCACGATAAAGCCTAAACGAAAGGATGCAGGTCACTGAAATTTAGCACAAATATTCTTCATTTCTTGGAAAATGTTGATATTGAAATTGAGCGAAATCGGTTTACATTCGACCTTAGCGTCAGGGTAAGAAAATATTCACGAGTGTGAAGCTCATTTCTCTAAATCAGCGAAGGGCACCAACACATATGAAAATTTGCGATTGTATTAGTAGCAGCAGAGAAAATTTAAAAAGCTCCGTATTGCGTTCTCGCTTCATCATTTGTGTTTCATAGCGATTGGTTGATGTTTTTTGTGAGAGTTTGTAAAAAATCTCGAGCGTAAACGTATTTTTATGATCTTTACAATTGTTGTGTGTCGTGTATGTGTGTCAGCAGAATTTATTTGCCTATAACTAGTTATAGCAAATAAATTTCGTGCCCATGGCTGCTCTAAATTCAGCACTTTCTCAAGAGTTGTGAGTAATGTTTTTTTGTTTTGTTACACACAATTATGACTAAAGATTAACTTATACAAATCTCGCGCGTGAAGAGTGAATAAAATTTAAAAATCATTTCCTCATGCGCACGACTAAACTAAACTTCAACATAAGCAGGCGCATGAGCATCCACATTTGTCATTCATTCATTTTTAATTTAGTTAATTATCATTATTAGTTAATTACAATTGAGTCTTTTACATTTTCAGCAGGACAGATCTACGGTTACGAGGCCTAGAGATTTGTACTGTGAAAAAATTGCAGAAAAATAAATAATGTAATATTTTTTATTTATCAATGCGGTTTTTGATAAATAAAAAACAGATTGAATCATTTTTTTCAAAATATCAAAAACAAAATATCAAAATATTAAAAATACCTATGTATATGTATTTCTATGCACTTTTGTTTGAAGGCCTTGCGATATTTCCCGCTGTGTTTCTTAAACCTAACACAGCCGAAAACTTTTTTAATTTTCGTAAATATCACGATCATTCAATAAAACTAATTTGATTTTGTTCTTGTATTTTTTGTTTTTGTCTTTTCTTTAACAAAGCAGAAATTTAGTTAATATTTCTTCTAATGTGCCACTCACGGGCAAGTCGTGCGCTAGTCGTGTAAAATATTTTTTGTGAGTGGCACACAAAATGTGGTTTTCATTTTTTAGTTGATCGTGACTTGTGTAGAAAAAGTTTACTCTTGTCAACACGAGTAAGAGATGAATGTACAAGAAAAATTTGTTAATACCCATGACTGTGTGCGAGATTTTTATAAAAAGGAATTTTTGCACATGAGTAAATGTGTGAAATGAGTGTTCAAATCCTTACCCTGCTTAGCGTATAACCTATGCCTACGCCAATCGCTTATTTGCTAATAAATGACAAATTATGACAGATATGATGATAAAATTTAGCACAGAGAAGTTTAACATAATTATAATTTTTAATTTAATTTTATACGCTGTATAAATTTCATAAAAAACGGTTTACATTTAACCATAGCTCCATTATAAAACACTTACGAAAACAGCCTAAGTTCCGTCTAAAATACACTTAATGATAAACTACATCACCACGTGGTCACTAAATTTAGTACAAACTGAATTTCGCGAAGTGTTTTCCTCTACACTTCACGAAAATCAGTTTGGGTTCAGAGAAAACCATTCTTGGGCTGATCTATTCTGTTCAAAATAACACGACTTAGTACTTTGCTCGGTATTGGGAGAAATGTTATACCCCTGTAGTTATTGCAGTCTTTGGGGTCACCTTTTTGATATTTTGACTAGTATACCTTTATTTTACTAGATTGACAGAGCCTTTTTTTTATTTTACGCACGAATAAGTGCCACAATCTCGACATCCCTTCAACATCACATAAAAGCATCACCGCTGAGATATTGTCATTTCCCGGAGCTTTTGCGTTTTTAACTTCTTGTATTGTTGGCGAACTGTCCGAAATTCCATTGACTATACTGTCACGGTTGGTTTCATTATGCACTTCCGTGAGTGCTTCTAATCCAATAGGATTATTTAATGTTGACTTGAAGTGTTCCATTCGGCGTATTAGTTGTTTATCCGGAGTTGAAAGGAGTGTACCACTACCACTCAAGATGGAACTGTTAGTGTAAGTAGGTTTACCACACAACGCCCTTGATATGTTATATAAGGTCTTCATATCGCCTTTGCTTGGCTCGCTTGCTCGTCTATCCACATTCTCTTGTAACTTCTTGCAGACTTCTTTATATTGTTGTATAGATCACGATGCACTGAGGACTGCGTCATCTCCGTTTCTATTTAGCATTATAGTTTCTAAGGTTCTGCGTTGTTTTACTAAGTCCCACAATGCCTGTGTTATCCAAATTTTCCTTTTGTCATTTTTAAATCCTAGGGTTTGTTGACCATATGGAAGTAACAAATATAGGCGACCGAGAGGCCCGAGTTTTCTGAAATTTTGACAGTATGTTAAGATGTGACCGATGGATAAAATAAGCCAGATTTTTTTTTCAAATCTCAAGTGGGCGTGACCCCTCCCATATAAGTCAGATTTTAAAACATACAAAAATGGATGATCAAACCGACCGATTTTTCTGACTGGTAGTTAAAATAGCCTAGAGTTTTTTCTGAAATCTCATATATTAAAAATTACAAATATAGATGACCGACATGCCCGATTTTTCTGAAATTTTGACAGTATGGCAAGATGTAAACGCTGATTAAAATAGGCAAGGCTTTTTTCAGTAATCTCAAGTGGGCGTGACCCCTCCCATATAACTCCCATATTGCCTGTGTTATCCAAATTTTCCTTTTGTGTTTTTTAAATCCTAGGGTTTGTTGACCAACTTCATTATACGTTAGTGTGATACATCTAGAAATTCCATTCATATAAGCGCCGTTGTTATTTATTTGTCTGGAAGCCAATTCCATATGGAAGTAATAAAGGCATTCCAATGTCCGCGTCTGTTTGTCTGTTTGTATGTTGTTTGTTGGGAAGGATCTCCAAAACTATCGGACCGATTTTTCTGAAATTTTGACAGTGTAGTATGGTGTAGCCGGTGGTGACTATAGGCTAAATTTTTTTTCGAAATCTCAAGTGGGCGTGACCCCTCCCATATAACTCATATATTAAAAATGACAAATATAGGCGACCGAGAGGCCCGAGTTTTCTGAAATTTTGACAGTATGTTAAGATGTGACTGATGGATAAATTAAGCCAGATTTTTTTTTTCAAATCTCAAGTGGGCGTGACCCCTCCCATATAAGTCAGATTTTAAAACATACAAAAATGGATGATCAAACCGACCGGTATTTCTGATCGGTAGTTAAAATAGCCTAGAGTTTTTTCTGAAATCTCAAGTGGGCGTGACCCCTCCCATAAAACTCATATATTAAAAATTACAAATATAGATGACCGACATGCCCGATTTTTCTGAAATGTTGACAGTATGGCAAGATGTAAACGCTGGTTAAAATAGGGAAGGCTTTTTTCAGTAATCTCAAGTGGGCGTGACCCCTCCCATATAACTCCCATATTGCCTGTGTTATCCAAATTTTCCTTTTGTGTTTTTTAAATCCTAGGGTTTGTTGACCAACTTCATTGTACGTTAGTGTGATACATCTAGAAATTCCATTCATACAAGAGCCCTTGTTATTTATTTGTCTGGAAGCCAATTCCATATGGAAGTAATAAAGGCATTCCAATGTCCGCGTCTGTTTGTCTGTTTGTATGTTGTTTGTTGGGAAGGATCTCCGAAACTAGCGGACCGATTTTTCTGAAATTTTGACAGTGTAGTATGGTGTGGCCGGTGGTGACTATAGGCTAAATTTTTTTTCGAAATCTCAAGTGGGCGTGACCCCTCCCATATAACTCATATATTAAAAATTACAAATATAGATGACCGACATGCCCGATTTTTCTGAAATGTTGACAGTATGGCAAGATGTAAACGCTGGTTAACATAGGGAAGGCTTTTTTCAGTAATCTCAAGTGGGCGTGACCCCTCCCATATAACTCCCATATTGCCTGTGTTATCCAAATTTTCCTTTTGTGTTTTTTAAATCCTAGGGTTTGTTGACCAACTTCATTGTACGTTAGTGTGATACATCTAGAAATTCCATTCATACAAGAGCCCTTGTTATTTATTTGTCTGGAAGCCAATTTCATATGGAAGTAATAAAAGCTTTCCGGTGACTTTCTGATTCCAGTTTCCCCAAATCTAAAGAGCTAGAGGAACAAAATTTCACAAAAGTATTTTCGATATCTTCAGAAAGTGTGGCCAAAATCGGTTCACATTTAGTTAGAGCTCCCCTATAACATTAATACTGATAAATTAAATCCAATTGTAATTTTATTTCTTTTTACATCGACAGCGTTTAATCCAATAGTGACGAATTGTGTTCTATTCCTTTAAGCCAGTATTTCACTGGCATTTATTTGAACTGTTGGGTACATAGAAATCAACTTACATTTTACATTTATTTTATTTCTTTGTAACAAAACCATAAGAAAACCTGTAAAATGAAACTTTCTTACATTCTCAGCAAAAAGAGAGCAACAAACTTTATTATGGCTTCTGTTAAAGAGAAACTTTTCACTTCCGCTTCCTTAAATTTGGACAAAGAACATGACAATTATATGCTAGTATTTAAGAAAAGGTTGGCAACGAATTTATTTTCATGATAAATTTATACATTTATCTAATTCTATGATGTCTCTGAAATATAATTAGATCGAAAAATATAAAAGAAACCAATAATTTAAACGATTTGAAGGTTATTTCTAAAGAATTAAGAATACGAAACGGAAAGTTTTTTGAATTACAGGCCAACAATATTCCCCCAAGATTTGAAAAAAAAGTATAACAGAATCGATATTACAACGTCACATTATTATATCGATTCAAACATTAAAATGTTAATTTGGAAATGTAAAACATTTTTCGTTTCCAACCTTTACATTAGACAAATGTCTATCTACAGCGACATGTTGGCAGGCGTGAGTCACTTTTTGAACTTTTTTGTTTGTTTTATTTGTTTCAAAAGTAGAATTTGTATATTCTTAAGTGAACATTTATTAAGATGACCCTAAAACAACATTAGTTTTGATCTAAAAGGATAATGGATAAGGATAAGGATGAATGTAAAAGGACATTTATAAACTATTAAGATTTCATTATAATTTTTCTTGAACTTAAAAGGACTTATAAAACTATAAAGATTTTCTTTAAAATTTTCTTTAAACTATAAGAACGATATATAGTTTTTTAAGGTTCCACCTCAGAATTTACGGACGAAGACAGAAAAAATTTTGGGAATCTCAAAGATATTGAATTTACCTTTAGTATAAAGATGTCAAAACTATTTACTTTAGACATTAAATAAATCATTTCTTTATATTTTCTCCATGTTTAAGGGTAACTCCTAATGTCTGTAAAACTTTTTCTAATAAAATCCTATAAAGAACTCCAAATGATTAAGGACTAATTATATATAAGTTTTAATATATTTCTTTTCTAACTTTAAAGATAAAAGAAAAAGATTTGTCAATTTGCGGTTTTAATATATGTAAACTTGTCTATTAAAAGCTTCGCATGAGTATATAATAAATAAAATATTATTTATTTTTTTAATGTAAAGGGTTATCAATTTTAAGGTTTCAAAAGTTTAATGTAAATAAAACAAATATAAAATATTTTTTTATGATATTTATTTTTTATTATAAAGTTTGAACGATGACATCATGTGTGAAACACTACATTACACGAAATGTTAAAAGCATTGATTCTTTTGAGGTAGTTTTCGACCACTTTTTGACATTTATTGTTCGGTATTTCTGCCACAACTTGACGAATGTTCGTTTTTAAGTGGTCAGGAGTTATAGGTTTATCTGCATTAATACGCGTAGCCCCACAAAAAGTCTAATAGTGTCAAATTGCATGATCTTGGCTTGCCAGTTGATATCGCCACGACGAGAAATTACGTGGCCAGGAAATATCTTTTGCAATAAAGCAATATTTGCGCCATTTTTTTGTTTTTATCAAAAATTTTTCTATAGAAAATTTTTAAATAAACTCAAGCCTGATTAAACCTAATTTTTCAATCAATTCTAAAGTTCGAATAATTAATTCCCAAAGAAAATTTTTTATCAAAAATTTTTCTATAGAAAATTTTTTTATCAAAAATTTTTCAATAGAAAATTTTTTTATCAAAAATTTTTCTTTATAAATTTTTTTATCGAAAATTTTCAATAGAAAATTTTTTTTTCAAAAATTTTCAATAGAAAATTTTTTTATCAAAAATTTTTCTTTAGAAAATTTTTTATCAAAAATTTTCTATAGAAAATTTTTTATCAAAAAATTTTTTATAGAAAATTTTATTATCAAAAATTTTTCTATAGAAAATTTTTTTTTCAAAAATTTTTCTATAGAAAATTTTTTATATATTTGGGAATTAATTATTCGAACTTTTTGAATTGATTGAAAAATTAGGTTTAAAGGGCACGTTGCATTTACATACATTCATGTAATTTACTTACATACATATGTTGTTAACATTGTTATTATTCTAAAAATAGCATCAAACCAAAAAGTCTTGTTCTTCTCTACATGCCAACGTTAAGTGAAAAGATCGAGCAAAACAAGTAATAGGAGAATACACAATCAATTAAACGTAGTGATGTTCGATCAAACTCAATGAGTTAAATTGATGATTATCTCTGCAATTTGACAACTCGACTGTGGTCGAGGGCGCTAAGTGCTGATGACGTCCTGTGGCGGGACAGAAATTGCAATCCACTGAGCCGCGTTCAAAAATAATTTTTTCAGTTTTTCTCCACAATTACTTTTCAAATTTTCAAAATTAATAATTTGAAAGTTAAATGAACTCAAGCCTGATTAAACCTAATTTTTCGAAAATTTTTTTATCAAAAATTTTTCTATAGAAATTTTTTATCAAAAATTTTTATCAAAAGTTTTTCTATAGAAAATTTTTTTATCAAAAATTTTTCTATAGATAATTCTCTTACAAACATTTTTCTATAGAAAATTTTTTTATCAAAAATTTTTCTATAGAAAATTTTTAGATCAAAAATTTTTCGAAAATCTTTGTCTTCATTACCAGCTGACAGTTGGTTAAAGTAAAAGTCAAAAAAGCCAAAAAATGTTTGCGGAGAAACCAAATTCCTCGATGATCTGTCTAAATTGGGGATAATCCTCCTGAAGAGATGGCTTAACCAACCATCGAAACGCGTCGAGGAATTTGGTTTCTCCGCAAACATTTTTTGGCTTTTTATCAATAAATTGATCTGTTACATTAATAAATAAATGTAAGAGGTTTGGGATCAAATGCAAATACACTTCTTTTTGAAAAATTTTTCTATAGAAAATTTTTTTATCAAAAATTTTTGTATAGAAAATTTTCTTACAAAAATTTTTCTATAGAAAATTTTTTTATCAAAAATTTTTCTATAGAAAATTTTTTTATCAAAAATTTTTGTATAGAAAATTTTTTTACAAAAATTTTTCTATAGAAAATTTTTTATCCAAAATGCTTCAATAGAAATTTTTTTATCAAAAATTTTTCTATAAAAGGTTTGTTTATCAAAAATTTTGCTATAGAAAATTTTTTATCAAAAATTTTTCTATAGAAAATTTTTTTTTCAAAAATTTTTCTATAGAAAATTTTTTTATCAAAAATTTTTCTATACAAAATTTTGTTATCTAAAATTTTTCTATAGAAAAATATATCAAAAATTTTGATATAGAAAAATATATCAAAAATTTTGATATAGAAAGTTTTTTTATCAAAAATTTTTCTATAAATTTTTTTATCAAAAATTTTTCTATAGAAAATTTTTTATCAAAAATTTTTCTATAGAAAATTTTTTATCAAAAATTTTTCTATAGAAAATTTTTTATCAAAAATTTTTTTATAGAAAATTTTTTTATCAAAAATTTTTTTTTTTTAAATTTTTTCTATAGAAAATTATTTCTATAGAAAATTTTTTTATCAAAAATTTTTCTATAGAAAATTTTTTTATCAAAAATTTTTCTTTAGAAAATTTTTTATCAAAAATTTTCTATAGAAAATTTTTTATCAAAAATTTTTTTATAGAAAATTTTTTTATCAAAAATTTTTTTTTTTTAATTTTTTCTATAGAAAATTTTTTTATCAAAAATTTTTCTAGAAAAATTTTTTTATCAAAAATTTTTCTATAGAAAATTTTTTTATCAAAAATTTTTCTATAGAAAATTTTTTTATCAAAAATTTTTCTATAGAAAATTTTTTATCAAAAATTTATCTATAGAAAATTTTTTTAATTGAAAAATTAGGATTAATCAGGCTTGAGTTCATTTTTAATTTTCAAATTATTAATTTGAAAATTTGAAAGTAATAATGTGGAGAAAAACAAGTAATGGGAGAATACACAATCAATTAAAAGTAGTGATGTTCGATCAAACTCAATGAGTTAAATTGATGATTATCTCTGCAATTTGATAACTCGACTGTGGTCGAGGGCGCTAAGTGCTGATGACGTCCTGTGGCGGGACAGAAATTGCAATCCACTAGCCGCGTTCAAAAATAATTTTTTCAGTTTTTCTCCACATTATTACTTTCAAATTTTCAAATTAATAATTTGAAAATTAAAAATGAACTCAAGCCTGATTAATCCTAATTTTTCAATTAATTCAATTTAAAGTTCGAATAATTAATTCCAAATAATGAAAATTTTTTTATCAAAAATTTTTCTATAGAAAATTTTTTTATCAAAAATTTTTTTATAGAAAATTTTTTTATTGATGGTCGTGGGTTCGAGTCGGGCTCAGGTTCATGTCATAAATTATTTTTTTAATTTATGATTTTTAAATTAGATGAATAAATTTTTAGGAATACTGAAAAAACTATGGTGACACAGTGTGCTGATGAAGTCCGTAGCGGGACAGAAAATGCAGCATTCCACACTGCTAAGTGTCACATAGTTTTTTCAGTATTCCTAAAAATTTATTCATCTAATTTAAAAATCATAAATTAAAAAAAAATAATTTATGACATGAACCTGAGCCCGACTCGAACCCACGACCATCAACATAAATTCTGGTTCAACTAAAATTAATTTCTTTCAATTAAATTGCATGGGCACCGCGATTTACATGTTTTCATTAACTCTTTCAAGTTGATACTAAATTCAAAATTTGCATTAACGTAAAGAATAAAACAAAACTTGTCAAAACAAAAATCTTTGTCTTCATTACCAGCTGACAGTTGGTTAAAGTACAAAGTAAATGTAGATTAATAAAGGATAGGAATACAAAACATAAAGGAAAAAACTATGGTGGATAAGTTCGTCTAACTGAATCGATCATATGGTCATAGGTGAAATGGAAATGAGTGTTAATATAATTCTCGTTTTCAATTTCGCTTAAGAATTCAGTTAAATAGATGATCTTAACTACTGGCATCTAACAGTTGGTGACACAGTGTGCTGATGAAGTCCGTAGCGGGACAGAAAATGCAGCATTCCACACTGCTAAGTGTCACATAGTTTTTTCAGTATTCCTAAAAATTTATTCATCTAATTTAAAAATCATAAATTAAAAAAATAATTTATGACATGAACCTGAGCCCGACTCGAACCCACGACCATCAACATAAATTCTGGTTCAACTAAAATTAATTTCTTTCAATTAAATTTTTTTATCAAAAATTTTTCTATAGAAACTTTTTTTATCAAAAATTTTTCTATAGAAAATTTTTTTATCAAAAATTTTTTTATAGATAATTTTCTTACAAAAATTTTTCTATAGAAAATTTTTTAATCAAAAAATTTTTCTATAGAATATTTTTTTATCAAAAATTTTTCTATAGAAAATTTTTTATCAAAAATGTTTCTGTAGAAGATTTTAAAATTTTTTGATATAAAAATATTTTTATGGAAAGTTCTTACAGAAAAATATTTTTATCGAAAAATTTTCTAAAGAAAAATATTTTTATTATAAATTTTTCTATAAAAAAATTTTTGGATCGAAAATATCTAAAAAAAAATAAAAATCTAAAATTGTTTCATATTAGAATTTATTTCTGTTTTGAAAAATATTCCAAATTTTTTACAAAAATATTCCCAATTTTTAAAAAAATATTCCCAATGTTTACACAAATATTAGTGTCGTGGCAACAATGTTCGCGAACCATGTATTTTCTTGACATGTATATGTAAATTGGATTTTGATTTGTTTCATCGGCTACTGGCGGTATGGGCTGCCTACTCCTGTTCATGAATCGAACATATTTTGAGTTGTGTGAGGTTTGAATCAATTTGCGACACATACTTGTTTCTAGCTGTATTTGTAAATCAACGTCGTAGTATGAGTAATACTGGAGAGTTTTTTTTTTTAAATGACGTGTAGTCACTTACTCTAAAACGAATGAATCATTTTAAGTGGCTTAGTATCGATCTATTGCTCTTCTCTGATATACCAATAACTTTATCAGTTTTTCTATATATAGTATTTAAGTTTTTTACCATAGTTAAATCCAGATTAGATAAATACGACGGGTCATGTAGGGGGTGTTGAACACCAAATAACGGTTCTGGTCGGCTTTAACTTGGTAAGCCCAGATTTGCCTTGGTCTATTCCATATCTCAACTGTAGACACTGACCTCCTAGTTGTATCACCTGGCTACATTAACACCCTTTAAAGTAGTAAGCGAACAAGTACTGCAAGTTCTTCCGTATCAACAATAGAAATATGGGTTAGGATGTCGGGTTAGTAACCCACTCCTGGAGAAAAACTTCTACTATTAACCTAATTGGTACAGAGATACTGCCGCGTCCTACTTGAAAAAAATTTTCAATTCTATATTTTTATACCCACCATCAAAAAGAATGGGGGGTATATGGAGATTGTCATTCCGTTTGTAATTTCCTTAATATTGGCTCAAAAACCAAAATTGAAGTATATTCTGAATCCTTATGAAATTCTAAGACGATTGCGCGATGTTCGTCTGTCTGTTCTTCCGTCCGTCTGTCTGTCTGTTGTCGGCACGATAAAACCTTAACGAAAGGATGAAGGTCACTGAAATTTGGCACAAATATTTTTAATTTCTTGGAAAATTTTGGTATTGAAATCGGGCAAAATCGGTTCACATTTGACCACAGCTCCCGTATAACCTCGTCTACGCTATTTTCTTATTTGCTAATAAATGATAACTTATAATAGCTATGATGATAAAATTTGGTATATAGAAGCTTACATTTAACCATAGCTCCCATACAAAAAACTTACGGAAACTGCCTAAATTCCACCTAAAATACCTTTAATGCCAATAAATGATAAACTGTAATAGCTTTGGGCACTAAATTTAGCACAAGAAAATCTTATGAAAATGCCAACCAGTGTTCAAAATTTTGTCACAATAGGTCACCATTTGACCATAGCTCCCATATAAAAAACTTACGGAAACACAAAAATACAAAAAGAAAAGGGGGTTTATGTCCGTCTGTCCGTCAGATAAAAGCACGATACCGCCCTAACGAAAAAAGCTAAAGGGACACAATTTTATAAAAGTATTTTGGATATCTTGGAAAAGTTGTGTATTGAAAATAGACTAAATCGGTTCACATTTAGTTAGAGCTCCCATATAACCCCAATCCGGGAAGCACATAAATGCTGATAAATTGAATACAATTGTAATAGCCATGACGACTAAATTTAAAAAAGGACAGTTTTATGCAACTATTGGTCAGTATATTAAATTTTAAAGGAATCGGTCCATATTTAACTATAGCTTTAATATAAAAACACTCCCGGAAACCAAAAAGAAATGTTCAATGGAAAGACTAAGTAGAGAAAAATTTTTGGCCTATGAAATTGGAGAATATGAGCACAAGATAGAAGTGCATGAAATTCTAAAATAAGCTCGGCCTTTGACCTTAACAGGTTTTAAAAATAGACCATTTAAGTAAGTAAGCCCAATAAACCCATTTAGAGATGACTATGTTCTTTCCGATTTAAGTTTTTCATAAAATCTGATGAAGGAGAAGAAAATTATGCCGAGTCAGAAAACAAAGCAGAAAATTGTACAGCTGAAGATGAAGATTTGAAGCAAAATCAATTTACATCGGCAGCAAGCAGAATTGAAATATCGAATTTTTGTTATTTTTTGTTTGCTATTTTTTAATAAACCAAAGCGAATTCATTATTTTTTATGTGTATCATATGTGATGCACTAGACAGAAAAAGGGTTAAATTTATATATTTTTTATTTTTGATCAGGGTAAGGATTTGAACACTCATTTCACACATTTACTCATGTGCAAAAATTCCTTTTTATAAAAATCTGGCACACAGTCATGGGTATTTTTAATATTTTGATATTTTGTTTTTGATATTTTGAAAAAAATGATTCAATCTGTTTTTTACTTATCAAAAACCGCATTGATAAATAAAAAATATTACATTATTTATTTTTCTGCAATTTTTTCACAGTACAAATCTCTAGGCCTCGTAACCGTAGATTTGTCCTGCTGAAAATGTAAAAGACTCAATTGTAATTAACTAATAATGATAATTAACTAAATTAAAAATGAATGAATGACAAATGTGGATGCTCATGCGCCTGCTTATGTTGAAGTTTAGTTTAGTCGTGCGCATGAGGAAATGATTTTTAAATTTTATTCACTCTTCACGCGCGAGAGTTGTATAAGTTAATCTTTAGTCATAATTGCGTGTAACAAAACAAAAAAACATTACTCACAACTCTTGAGAAAGTGCTGAATTTAGACAAATGAGCTTCACACTCGTGAATATTTTCTTACCCTGTTTTTAATGAAAAAAGTTGTCATACGGGAGCCACGAGGCAAACCTTCGTTTTTGATTATCCAATACATAAACTTTTATTAAACACGTAAATTTACTATGAAATTATATTTTTATATTTATGGAATAATATTAAACCTACTTAAGCATATCGATTCATTACCAATCATCATTCTAATTTCATAAATTTAGTTGCAATTCCTTTTATAAATAAGTTATGTACATGCATGTGCCGACAACAAAGAAGTAATATTCTCAACGAAAACATGTCAGTTCATGTCGATGCATGTCAATGCATGCATGCATGTACTGCATAATTTGAAAAAGAACATAAGCAACGTGATAGCGAATATCATTTTAATGAAATGTATTAAATGTCATCAAAAACAATGACAAGTAGTTTACAAATTGTGAATATTAATTTGATCTAAATGTTCAACATTTGAAAAACGTGTCTGTCGTTTTAGATTTAAAAAGTCTAGTAGAGGTATTGAAAACCATAAACATCCAAAGGCTAAATTTCTTATTCATAAAATTTTTACAAAACAACCTAATAAATTTATTTCGCTCCACTTAGTTTTTCACCTTTAAATTAGAACGAGAAACTTATTTTTTTTTTCGCTCATATAAACTTACAACTTTTCTAAACAAACTTTTTCTTTTTCTATTTTCGAAATGCATATTAAAAGTTATTGAAAATTGCACGATTACAATAGAGAGAGAGTAGCTGCGGGAGCTTATACTCGAACTATAACTAGTAGTAGTTTATGCAACAGAAACGTGATGTACGTGATTACACGGTTAAAATAGTGTTATACCTGGTAACATAACTCTTAACATAAAGTTATGATAAAAGTTTTTTATTCTAACTTAAAAAAATGTATTTAATTTCTGCTGAGTTCCTAAATACAATTTATTTTAAGAGTCAAAGTAGAAAATTGTAATAACTTTATTTCTGTCACTGAGGAATTTTTGCGCTTAAGTTTATGGTATAAGTTTTGCGGGTAAAGGTGTCTTTAGAATTTTCTTTTATGTTAAAGAAACAATTTAAATAATTGCTTTCTAAGTTGGTTTATTTTTATGTCTTGGAAAACTTTTGGTGCTTAGGGAAGTCAAAGACATTGTAAATGAATGACTAAAAGATTTGTGTAATTTTTAAAAATTTAATAGCATCAATTTAGTAAGAACAAATTTCCTATAAAACAAATAGGAAATTTTTGAAAAATTTCCTATAAAAATTTGAAAATTCTCCTATAAAAATTTGAAAAATTTCCTATAAAAAAAGGAAATTTTTAAAAAATTTCCTATAAAAAAATGAAATTTTTGAAAAATTTCCTATAAAAAAAGGAAATTTTTGAAAAATTTCCTATAAAAAAGGAAATTTTTGAAAAATTTCCTATAAAAAAAGGAAATTTTTGAAAAATTTCCTATAAAAAAAGGAAATTTTTGAAAAATTTCCTATAAAAAAAGGAAATTTTTGAAAAATTTCCTATAAAAAAAGGAAATTTTTGAAAAATTTCCTATAAAAAAACAGGAAATTTTTGAAAAATTTCCTATAAAAACAGGAAATTTTTGAAAATTTTCCTATAAAAAAAGGAAATTTTTGAAAAATTTCCTATAAAAATAGGAAATTTTTGAAAAATTTCCTATAAAAATAGGAAATTTTTGAAAAATTTCCTATAAAAATAGGAAATTTTTGAAAAATTTCCTATAAAAATAGGAAATTTTTGAAAAATTTCCTATAAAAATAGGAAATTTTTGAAAAATTTCCTATAAAAATAGGAAATTTTTGAAAAATTTCCTATAAAAATAGGAAATTTTTGAAAAATTTCCTATAAAAATAGGAAATTTTTGAAAAATTTCCTATAAAAATAGGAAATTTTTGAAAAATTTCCTATAAAAATAGGAAATTTTTGAAAAATTTCCTACAAAAATAGGAAATTTTTGAAAAATTTCCTATAAAAATAGGAAATTTTTGAAAAATTTCCTATAAAAATAGGAAATTTTTGAAAAATTTCCTATAAAAATAGGAAATTTTTGAAAAATTTCCTATAAAAATAGGAAATTTTTGAAAAATTTCCTATAAAAATAGGAAATTTTTGAAAAATTTCCTATAAAAATAGGAAATTTTTGAAAAATTTCCTATAAAAATAGGAAATTTTTGAAAAATTTCCTATAAAAATAGGAAATTTTTGAAAAATTTCCTATAAAAATAGGAAATTTTTGAAAATTTTCCTATAAAAATAGGAAATTTTTGAAAAATTTCCTATAAAAATAGGAAATTTTTGAAAAATTTCCTATAAAAATAGGAAATTTTTGAAAAATTTCCTATAAAAATAGGAAATTTTTGAAAAATTTCCTATAAAAATAGGAAATTTCCTATAAAAAAAGGAAATATTTGAAAAATTTCCTATAAAATATAGGAAAATTTTGAAAAACTTCCTATAAAAAAAGGAAATTTTTGAAAAAATTCCTAAAAAAAAGGGAATTTTAGAAAAACTTCCTAAAAAAAAATGAAATTTTAGAAAAATTTCCTAAAAAAAAGGAAATTTTATAAAAATTTCCTATAAAAAAAGGAAACTTTTAAAAAATTTCCTATAAAAAAAAGGAAATTTTTGAAAAATTTCCTATAAAAAAAGGAAATTATTGAAAAATTTCATATAGAAAAAGGAAATTTTTGAAAAATTTTCTATAAAAAAAGGAAATTTTTGAAAAATTTCCTATAAAAAAGGGAAATTTTTGAAAAATTTCCTATAAAAAGGAAATTTTTGAAAAATTTTCCTATAAAAAAAGGAAATTTTTGAAAAATTTCTTATAAAAAATAAATTTTTGAAAAATTTTCTATAAAAAAAGGAAATTTTTGAAAAATTTCCTATAAAAATAGGAAATCTTTAAAAAATTTCCTATAAAAAAGGAAATATTTGAAAAATTTCCTATAAAAATAGGAAATTTCCTATCAAAAAAAGGAAATTTTTGAAAAATTTCCTATCAAAAAAAGGAAATTTTTGAAAAATTTCCTATCAAAAAAAGGAAATTTTTGAAAAATTTCCTATCAAAAAAAGGAAATTTTTGAAAAATTTCCTATCAAAAAAAGGAAATTTTTGAAAAATTTCCTATCAAAAAAAGGAAATTTTTGAAAAATTTCCTATCAAAAAAAGGAAATTTTTGAAAAATTTCCTATTAAAAAAAGGAAATTTTTGAAAAATTTCCTATAAAAAAAAGGAAATTTTTGAAAAATTTCCTATCAAAAAAAGGAAATTTTTGAAAAATTTCCTATAAAAATAGGAAATTTTTTAAAAATTTTCTATCAAAATAGGAAATTTTTGAAAAATTTCCTATAAAAATATGAAATTTTTGAAAAATTTCCTATAAACATAGGAAATTTTTGAAAAATTTCCTATAAACATAGGAAATTTTTGAAAAATTTCCTATAAACATAGGAAATTTTTGAAAAATTTCCTATAAACATAGGAAATTTTTGAAAAATTTCCTATAAAAATAGGAAATTTTTGAAAAATTTCCTATAAAAATAGGAAATTTTTGAAAAATTTCCTATAAAAATAGGAAATTTTTGAAAAATTTCCTATAAAAAAAAAGGAAATTTTTGAAAAATTTCCTATCAAAAAAAGGAAATTTTTGAAAAATTTCCTATCAAAAAAAGGAAATTTTTGAAAAATTTCCTATCAAAAAAAGGAAATTTTTGAAAAATTTCCTATCAAAAAAAGGAAATTTTTGAAAAATTTCCTATCAAAAAAAGGAAATTTTTGAAAAATTTCCTATCAAAAAAAGGAAATTTTTGAAAAATTTCCTATCAAAAAAACGAAATTTTTGAAAAATTTCCTATCAAAAAAAGGAAATTTTTGAAAAATTTCCTATCAACAAAAGGAAATTTTTGAAAAATTTCCTATCAAAAAAAGGAAATTTTTGAAATTTTTGAAAAATTTTCTTTAAAAAAAGGAAATTTTTGAAAAATTTCCTATCAAAAAAAGGAAATTTTTGAAAAATTTCCTATCAAAAAAAGGAAATTTTTGAAAAATTTCCTATCAAAAAAAGGAAATTTTTGAAAAATTTCCTATAAAAATAGGAAATTTTTGAAAAATTTCCTATCAAAATTGGAAATTTTTGAAAAATTTCCTATCAAAATAGGAAATCTTTGAAAAATTTCCTATAGAAATAGGAAATTTTTGAAAAATTTTCCCATTTACATGCAAACTAACAACTTTTACCACCAGCATTAATAACATATGAGTATAACTAAAACTTTAACCATTTTACTTGAATTGAAAAGCAGTTAATAACTAAATTTAATACCGCTTAGCTGAACTTTGAAAACCAAATTCCAAAACAACATCAAAGTATTACAATAAATTATTCGAAAAACAATCAAACCAACAAAGTTCAAAACTTAAGGCATTAATCTTAAATACTGACAGGTCAGTGGAAAACAACTGACACATAACTAAATATAACAAGTATTAACTGTTTCTGCTGTCACACAAGTTCAACATACAAAATACCACAAAGTCTTTTAAGTCCTGAAACTACCGGTCTCACTACTCTTTCTTCTTCTGTCACTTTGGTTGATTGTAACGGGTGAATTGTCAAAAAGTATTGAGATGGTTTAATGGAGCTTTAAGACAAATTCAGCTTAAAGATTCTAACAAGACTAACAATGAGTGAAATGTGTTTGAGGGACAGAAGAACAATACCTTGAATAGGGACAAACCTCAATAACCAAAAGAAGACACACAAAAAACTTACCCACATTCATACATACACACACTTTAGTTCAAAGTTCACAAACACTAATGGAATAGACAATGAATCAAGAATATTCACCTAAACAAAAACATAACAAAAAAACAAAGGAACATTAAACAAAAGAAAAATCTAATTGAAATAAAAGGAAAAAAAGGACACGCAACAAAAGGAAGTTATTGATTAGCCTGAGAGTGTGTGTGTGTGTGGAAAATTGAATTGTGAAAAATACAAATCTTTCAGAAAAAGGGTCATTCTGGAAGTACATGCAAGTCTTTAACCCTTTTCGAGTAAAGAAAGCTTTTGAACAAAAGCCAATTAAGGGATTTGGTCAAACGTGTTTTACACTTTTATTTTTTATATTATATTTCCTTTTGAAATATAATATAAATAATGTTCAATAAAGTCAATAAACGATTTCATAGCATTTTGACATTTAGAGTTGTTGCAACGGCTTCCAAAATTAATGAAATTAATTGAATCATATAAACGATTGACTATAACTTTCACATAAACCCTAAATGAATGTATAATGATAAATTAACGTTTGATTTTAAATTCTAAGATCTAAATAAAGATGTCAGACATTCGTTCCATTATATATAGTTTTCCTTAGTTCCAAGGAGCTCTGGGAGCCAAAGATAACAAAAGAAAAAGAATAGATATAACAAATTCACTAAATTTTCGATTATGATTTATGTGAATACCGGCCAGTGTACAAAATTTTGTCACAATCAGTCACTATTTGACCATAGCTCCCATACAACTTTCGGAAACACTAATACACCAAATAGAATATAGGGTTTCTGGTTAGGTGAAAGCACGTAGCGCCTTGAAAAGAGCTACAACGACAAAATTAAAACCAAATAAGTGGTAAATTGTACCTATTATATGACCTATAATACCTTCAGCGATCAAATATAGTAGAGAGATGTTTTATATTAGTATCCCTGGGAGACACTTTTATTTGTTGGGTTATGAGCTATCTACTTGCGTTGTCTGTTTTCTAATTATTTCAGCGATAGAAAATTTTTTTATCAAAAATTTTTCTATAGAAAATTTTTTTATCAAAAATTTTTCTATAGAAAATTTTTCTTTAGAAAATTTTTTTTATCAAATATTTTTCTATAGAAAATTTTTTTATCAAAAATTTTTCTATAGAAAACTTTTTTATCAAAAACTTTTCTATAGAAAATTTTTTTATCGAAAATTATTCTATAGAAAATTTTCTTATCAAAAATTTTCTATCGAAAATTTTTTTATAAAAAATTTTTCTATATAAAATTTTTTTATCAAAAATGTTTCTTTATAAAATTTTTTTATCAAAAATTTTTCTATAGAGAATTTTTTTATCAAAAATTATTTTATAGAAAATTTTTATATTAAAAATTTTAGTATAGAAAATTTTCTTATCAAAAATTTTTCTATATAAAATTTTTTTATCAAAAATTATTTTATAGAAAATTATATTATTCTATAGAAAATTTTCTTATCAACAAATTTTCTATAGAAATTTTTTTTATCAAAAATTTTTCTATAGAAAATTTTCTTATCAAAAAATTTTCTATAGAAATTTTTTTTATCAAAAATTTTTCTTTAGAAAATTTTTTAACAAAAAATTTTCTTTGGAAAATTTTTTAACAAAAAATTTTCTATTGAAGATTTTTTTATCAAAAATTCTTTTGTAGAAGATTTGAAAAATTTTTGATATATATATCGAAAATTTGTACAGAAAAATATTTTTTCAATAAATATTTTATTGTATAAGTTATATTAAATTAGTTTTGAATCACTTTATTCATTTTGTACGATCAACATTGATCAAATGCATAGTTTACAGTTTAATTAATTTTGAATAATTTTGGAAATTGGTCGTATCAACTTAGAAACTCTAGTCGGCTCATGCGCAACAACTTTGCTGAAGATTATGGCATGATTAAATGCACAGTTTACGATTTAATTAACTTTGAGTAATTTTAAGTTACGCGTGGTCGGAAATCGGTCATACCAGCTAAGAAACCTTCGTCGGCTCATCTACAGCAACTATGTTAAAGATCACCGCATGATAAAATGTACAGATTACGATTTAATTCACTTTGAGTAATATTCAGTGGCGCCACCTATGGGAAATTATAACCTTTGTCGTCTCATGTACAATAACTTTAGCTAAAGATTATTGCATGAGCATGACATGGTTAAATGTAAACTATTTTATAAAGGACATACAGACAGAAAAACATTCATTTGTTTAAAAGTTATAACATTACCAATTTTTCCACTTTAGTCCCCAATTTCTAAAAGTTACATATCATATTTGGTACTTGGTACCAATTGAATTCGGTACTTTTTATAAAAACACAGTTAACATATTGTTCCTTTTCATTTCACTTCATTAGGTGTTAAATTATCATTTTATCCCTTTTTTAACAATTTTGGCCCCCGAAATCCAAAAAGTACCAAATACGTGTTCAATATTTTTCTCACATTTATTGATCGCATTACAAAATTATTTTCTATATCGTTTGGTTCAAAAGATAAGAGTGGCTTAAAAATGGTACCAATTACCCCTATCAGGCGTTGATTGAAAAAACCAAACACCTGTCCGCTTATTTTAACAGCTCTTCAAAGTATAATTTAAATTTTGTTTCTATGCCTATTGCTTTAGTAGATATAGCATTTTCGAGTTTTTCCCCTTTTTACCCTCTTAGAGGCAAAGGTTCCAAAAGTCCCTTCTTACTCGACCTATACATCAAAAAAGGAACCCACTGTCCAAATTTTATCAAATTCATTAGAGCCGTTTTCGAGATAGCCATTCTATATATATATATATACATACATACATACAATTATTGCTCCTTTAAGAATATAAGATAAGATAATATTTTATCCCTTTTTACCCATTTTGGCCCCCAAAATCAAAAATTACCAAATACGTGTTCAATATGTTTTTACATTTATTGTTTCTAGTACAAAGTTTCTTTCTGTAATCTTTGGTTCAAAACATAAGTTTGGGTTTAAAATAGTTCCAAAAAAACTACTTTCTCCACTTTTTAACCCCTATCAAGCATAGTTTAAAAAAAGTACCAAACACCTGTCCACTTATTTTTATAGCTGTTCAAAACTTAGTTTAAATTTTGTTTCTATACCTATTACTTTAGGATATCTAACGTTTTCGATTTACAACCTCTTCCTGATTAAATGGTGATTCTTACGTAACAAATTTACAATATTAAAAGTTTTCCAATCAAAAGTTAAATAAAATATGATTTAAAAACAAACGAAAATAACAATCTTTGATCATCTAGTTCAAATTATGTAAATAAAAATATCCATAAAGTTTTATATCAAAAAAATAACTACGAGTATTATTAGCCTAATTAGTCTCTTTGGTGGGTAAGTGTAGAAGCACTTGTACAGATAAATGATTTTTAAAACGTTTATAATACTTGTCCATAAAACTTTGGTTCAATTTGCGCAAAACTTTTGTCAACTGATTAAAATAAATTAATTAAAAATTCATAAATGAATAAAAGTGGTGGTTTAACCCTCGGAGGAGTAAGGGTAATTTACGTACCAAGAAAAAATCAATATTTTATACATTGCTTTAAAATATTAGAGAAAAATATTATGAAAAACTGTATTTCCAAACGTAAAATGGTTGAAGACTCAATCTTATATTCTTAAACGAGCAATAATTGTATGTATATATATATACCTTCAAAAAAGGTACCCAAATTTTATCAAATTTGTTAGAGCCGTTTTCGAGATATATATATATATATATATATATATATATATATATGTATATATATATATATATATGTATATATATATATATATATATATATATATATATATATATATATATATATATATATATATATATATATATATACATATATATATATATATAGAATGGCTATCTCGAAAACGGCTCTAACAAATTTGATAAAATTTGGGTACCTTTTTTGAAGAAGAAGGGACATTTGGAACCTTTGCCTCTAAGAGGGTAAAAACGGGTAAAAGGGGAAAAAATCGAAAACGTTATATCTCCTAAGGTAATAGGTATAGAAACAAAGTTAAAATTACGTTTTAAACAGCTATGAAAATAAGCGGACAGGTGTTTGGTACTTTTTTGAAACTATGTCCGATAGGGGGTAAAAAAGAGTGAAAATAGTTTTTTTGGTACTTTTTTAACCCACTTTTATATTTTAAATTAAAGAGTATAGAAAGTAACTTTGTACTGCAGTCAATAGATGTGAAAGAAATATTGAACACGTATTTGGTACTTTTTTGATTTTGGGGCCAAAATGGGTAAAAAGGGATAAAATGATAACTTAACATCTCAAAAGTAATATGAATAGGAATTATGTTAACTGTGTTTTAATAAAATGTACCGAATTCAATTGGTACCAAAGAAGTACCAAAAAAGCATATGGAACTTTTTGAAAGTAGTGGTTAAAAAGGGGAAAAATGAATAATGTATAATAATAACTTTTAAACAAATGAATGTTTGTATGTATGTTCTTTATAGAATAGTAAACAGTGAATTTGATCATATTATTCTCAATAGCGAAGATGTTGCGGATAAGCCGGCGAAGGTTTTTAAGTTGGTAATACTAATTTCCGTTAGGTGGCGCCACTAAAAATTACTAAAAATTAATTAAATCGTAAACTTTATATTTGATCATGCTATGATCATTAGCAAAGTTGTAGCGCATAAGCCGGCAAAGGTTTTTTAATTGGTATGAATAATTACCGACAGGTGGCGCTACTGAAAATTACTCAAAGTCAATTTTATCGTAAGCTGTACATTTAATCATGCTATAATCTTTAGCAAAGTTGTTGCACATGAGCCGACGAAGGTTTCTTAATTGGCATGAGCCACAAAGGTTTTTTAATTGGTGTGAATAATTACCGACAGGTGGCGCCACTGAAATTTACTCAAAGTCAATTTAATCGTAAGCTGTACATTTAATCATTCTATAATCTTTAGCAAAGTTGTTGCGGATAAGCCGACGAAGGTTTATAAATAGGAATTACCAAAGTCCAACAGGTGGCGCCACTGAAAATTACTCAATATGAATTAAATCGTAAACTGTGCATTTGATCATGTTATAATCATTAGGATGTTGTTACGCATAAGCAGACGAAGCTTTCTTAGTTGGTATGAACAACTTCAGGTGGCGCCACTGAAAATTACTCAAAATGAAATAAATCGTAAACTGTGCATTTGATCAGGCTATAATATTTAGCAAAGTTGTTGCGCATGAGTCGACGGAGGTTTCTGTTGGTATGACCAATTTCCAAAATTTTTTAAAATGAATTAGTCTGTAAACTATGCAAACTATGTGTTGATAGGAAAAAATAAATAAAATAATTCGAAATTAACTGAATATTCGCACAAAATGCTTATCATAAAGCTCCGAGCAAGGCTCGGTCAACCAGTTACAATTCTTATAATGAGTCGACGTCAATTTTGGCAGGTATTTTTATATTCACCATCAAAAAGAATGGCGGGTATATTGAAATTGTCATTCCGTTTGTAATTTCCTTAATATTGGCTCAAAAACCAAAATTGAAGTATATTCTGAATCCTTTTGAAATTCTGAACGATGTCTTTCTGTCTGTCTGTCTGTCTGTCTGTCTGTCTGTCTGTCTGTCTGTCTGCCTGTCTGTCTGTCTGTCTGTCTGTCTGTCTGTCTGTCTGTCTGTCTGTCTGTCTGTCTGTCTGTCTGTCTGTCTGTCTGCCTGCCTGTCTGTTGTCGGCACGATAAAACCTTAACGAAAGGATATAGGTCACTGAAATTTGACATAAATATTATTCATTTCTTGGAAAATTTTGGTATTGAAATCGAGCAAAATTGGTTCACATTTTACCATACCTTCCGTATAACCTCGTCTAGGCTAATTGCTTATTTGCTAATAAATGACAAATTGTAATAGCAATGATGATAAAATTAGGTATATAGAAGTTTTATATAAGAACTCAGCAGCATGCAAAATTTCATCTAAATCGGTCCACATTTAACCATAGCTCCCACACAAAACACTTACGGAAACAGCCTAAATTTCACCTAAAATACACTTAAATGCCAATAAGTGATAAACTGTAATATCTTTGGCCACTAAATTTAGCACAAGGAAGTCTTATGTCAATGTAAACCAGTGTGACAAATTTTGTCAAAATCGGTCACCATTTGACCATTGCTCCCATATAAAAAACTTATGGAAATACTAAATTATAAAAAGAAAAGGGGATTTTTGTCCGTCCGATAAAAGCGCAATAGCGCCTTTATGAAAGAGCTAGAGGGACAAAATTTTACAAAAGTATTTTCGATATTTTGAGAAAGTTGTGTATTGAAAATTGACGAAATCGGTTCACATTTAGTTAGAGCTCCCAGATAACCCCGCCCTGAGAATCACATTAATGCTGATAAATTTAATACAATTGTTGTAGCTATGACGACTTAATTAACAATAGAGAAGTTTTATGCAATTATTGACTAGTATATCAAATTTTATAGGAATCGGTCCATATTTGACCATAGCTTTCATATAAAAACTATGCCCGAAAACCAATAAAATTCCACAAACGTCAGTTGAAAGCTATTAAATTATGAACTGTTACAGCTATGGCCACAAATTTGCATAAATAAGCTTTATATAAATAATAGCCGGTATATAAAATTTTGTGACAATCGGTCAACATTTGACTATAGTTTCTATATATATAACATCCACTTTTTATATCCACAATTAAAAAGAATGAGGGTTTGTTGAGATTGTTATTCCGTTTGTAATTTCCTTAATATTGGCTCAAAAACCAAAAGGGATATAATATTCTGAATACTTATGAAATTCTAAGACGATTGAGCGATGTCCGTCTGTATGTTTGTCCGCCTGTCTGTCTGTTGAAATCACGATAACGTCTAAACGAATGGAGCTTGGTCACTGAAACTTGACAAAGACATTTTTCATTTCTGGGAAAATGTTGATATTCAAATTGGACAAAATCAGTTCACATTATCCATTATAACCTCGCCTAGGCTAATCGTTTGTTTGCTAAATTTATCACAACTTGAAGGTGGGTATATAAAATTCGGCACAGCCGAATATAACGCTCTTACTTGTTTTTTAGTTTATTTCATTCATTTGCTTTTTAAGGTAACTTGTGTGATTTAAATTCATATTACTCCTACTTGTCCTGACTTATCCTTAGATGTGATAGAACAAACCTAATTTTACCATATTATTCTTTTCTTTAAATACATTTAAAGCTACTTATTATAATAATACTTAAAAGTTCAACATACCAAAAGTAAGGTTAAGGCTACCTTCAATGAAATACTTCAATTTAAGTGTTTCTATTTATATAAGATAATTGTAACAATTGTCAGTTCAATGTTTTCATTGACCTTAAGTATTTTACATAGAATTTGTAATTAGACACTTGAAAGTATTTATTTTAATAACACTTTATTTTAAAGTAAATATTATAAACCCAACATGTAAATTTTATAACAATTTATTTGTTAAAATTCTGTGTAAATATTAATCTGTAGAGTAATTCGCTTTAACTTGTGTAATCTTTATTATCCAAATATGCAAGTGCTTGAAACGTTTATTTGTTCAGTCATTTTTTTGTGTTTACTTAAATTTTAAATTAATTTCGTTTTATTTAAACTTTTATATTGTTATTTTAAATATAATTCCTGCAAATTTACTTTTGAGATTTGATGTATAAACACATATAAAATGTTATTACAGTAGAATGTTAAAAGATGAACTGAATCCATCTTTTTTGATAGTAAATGTAAAAGGGGGATATTATATACAGTACCTGGTTGACCGAGCCTTGCTCGGAGCTTTATGATAAGCATTTTGAGGCAAATTTTAAAGTTTTTATATATTTTATTTTATAAAGTTTATTTTGTCCGACCAACACATAGTTCGCATAGTTTACAGTTTAACTCATTTTAATAATTTTGGAAATTATTCATACCAACAGAAACCTCCGTTTCTCATGCGCAACAACTTTGCTAAAGACTATAGTCTGATCAAATGCACAGTTTACGATTTAATTCATTTTGAGTAGTTTTAAGTGGCGCCACCTGAAGTTGTTCATACCATATATGAAACCTTTGTCTGCTTATTCGTAACAACTTTGCTTATGATTATAACATGATCAAATGCGCAGTTTACGATTTAATTCACTTTGAGTAATTTTCTGTGGTGCCACCTGTCGGACTTTGCTCATTCCAATTCATAAACCTTCTTCGTCTTATCCGTAACAACTTTTCTGAAGATTATAGCATGATTAAATGTACAGATTACGATTAAATTGACTTTGAGTATGTTTCTGTAGCACCAGCTGTCGGAAATTATTCATACCAACTAAAAAGCCTCCGCGCTACAACTTTGCTAAAGATCATAGCATGATCAAATGTACAGTTTACGATTTAATTAATTTTTAGTAATTTTCAGTGGCGCCATCTGTCGGAAATTAGTCTTATCAACTTAAAAACCTTCGCCGGCTTATCCGCAACATCTTCGCTAAAGAGCATAACATGATCAAATTCACAGTTTACTATTCTATAAAGAACATACATACAGACAAACATTCATTTGTTTAAAATAATACTAATTTTTCCCCCTTTTTATTCCCTAATTTCTAAAAGTTCCATATGCATATTTGGTACTTTTTTGGTGCCAATTGAATTCGATACACTTTATTAAAACGCAGTTAACATAATGTATAATGTTCCTATTCATATTACTTTGGAGATGTTAAGTTATCATTTTATCCCTTTTTTACCCATTTCGGCTCCAAAATAAAAAAAGTACCAAATACGTGTTTCATGTTTCGTTTACATCTATTGATGGCAGTACAAAGTTTATTTCTATATTCTTTAGTTTAAAATATAAGAGTGGGTTAAAAAGGTACCAAAAAAAAACTATTTTCACCCTTTTTTACCCCCTATCGAACATAGTTTCAAAAAAGTACCAAACACCTGTCCACTTATTTTCATAGCTGTTTAAAACGTAATTTTAATTTTTTTCCTACACCTATTACTTTAGGAGATATAGCGTTTTCGATTTTTTCCACTTTTTTCCCGTTTTTACCCTCTTGGAGGCAAAAGATCCAAAAGTCCCTTCTTCTTCGACCTATACATCAAAAAAGATACCCACTGTCCAAATTTTATCAAAATCGTTAGAGCCGTTTTCGTGATAGCCATTCTATATATATATAAATACATACAATTATTGCTCGTTTAAGAATATAAGATAAGAATTAGGGTTATATGGGAACTCTAACTAAATGTGAACCGATTTCGGCCATTTTCTATAACATATCCAAAATACTTTTGTAAAATTTTGTCTCTCTATCGCGCTTTCTATTGATGGATATATGGACGGAAACCCTCTTTCTTTTTGGTATGGTCAAATGTGAACTGATTTTGCCCAACTTCAATGCCAAAATTTGCTCAATCGTCTTAAAATTTCATAAGGACTCAAAATATATATCCGGAAATGATATGACAATCTCAATATACCCCCATTCTTTTTGATGTTGAGTATAAAAACAATGTATGCCTAAATTGGTTTGTATGGGTCCATATAAAAGGTTTCCAGGAATCGATTTTTTTGCAGCCTAAAAGTATGCTCCATAAATTCACAAAACTCACCGAAATAATCGACCGAATTAAACTAAATTCCGTAGACATTATTCCTGTTCCCAGAAAGTCATATAAGCCAAATTTCATTGAAGTATCTCCAAACTATCGACTATTTATACCCTTCACCACCATAGGTGGAAAGGGTATTATAAGTTTGTGCTGATATATGTAACGCATAGAAATATTTGTCTTAGACCCAAATCGGCCTTAGGGTCGATTTAGCGATGTCAGTCCGTCAAGGACCCCCATGTAAACAATGTAATCAAAGTACAGGTCGTAATTCTTAAGATAATTTGATGAAATTTGGCACAGATCATTTGTTTGATAATGGGACCATGGCTATTGAAATTAGTCAAAATCGGTAAATTATTTATGGTACCTCCCATAGGTTTCACTTCCCGGAATTGATATATTGGCCACAAATATCAATATTTTTTTCATAAAACTTTAAAGAAATACTGCTTATATAAATATCAATCACTGTACCAAATTTTGTTGAAATCGATCCATATTTGACCATAGCTCCCGTAAACCTAATAATATAATTTGTCATTTATTAGCAAATAAGCAATAAGCCTAGACGAGGTTTACGGGAGCTATGGTCAAATGTGAACCGATTTTGCCCAATTTCAATAACAACATTTTCCAAGAAATGAAGAATATTTATGCCAAATTTCAGTGATCTACATCCTTTCATTAAGGACATCGCTCAAACGTCTTAGAATTTCATAAGGATTCAGAATATACTTCAATTTTGGTTTTTGAGCCAATATTAAGGAAATTACAAACGGAATGACAATCTCAATATACCCCCCATTCTTTTTGATGGTGGGTATAAAAAGCTGTGTTAGTTGCAACGACCTTGAACTGATCAGCAAATCTATATATCAATTATTTCTGTAGGATTCACCATAAAATCTTTCAATTATGTACTTAACTTTTGAAGCATTGGTAAAGGGTATCTAAGAATCGGCAAAGCCGAATATAACACTCTTACTTGTTTAATAGTAAATCTAAACACAATTTGCAACCAGTGCCCAATTTTAGGTTAACCCCTTTATAATTAAACAAGTAAGAGTGTTATATTCGACTAAACAAAGGTCGGGAATATTTTAGATTTCCATTAGCCCCCATCTTCAATTTCGTAGCCAAGCTTTCAAGGATTTTCTTCTACTTGGTCTTTTCATTGAAGTTTCGGACGCACTCTTCTATGATTTCCCTCGAGAATATTTTTATCCATTAACACAGTATGCTCTAGGCAACGCAGTATACGCCTTCGCTGCTCTTTAGTGCGTTTCATTTAATATTTCTCTCAAAAACTCCAAGAATAGCTACATCTGATATATGCTTCGATCTTGTGCGCAAATTTTCAAATTTTGTAGGCCATGTTTTGTACGATTTCCTTCTACTTAGTCTTTATATCAAAGTTTTCGATGTGATATTCTACGAGTTCTCTCGGAAATCACCTAGGATTATTTTAACGCCATAATTTCTGCAGATATCGTAAACTTCGTCAAGTTAATCATTATAGTATTTTTCCTTTGTGGGAACGTGGGCACCAATCAGGCCCACATAGAAGTATATAGTTAGTTTTGAAGTATTATGTCGATAATCGTTCGTTTGCTGGGGTAAATCTGGATACTCGATTTCATATTCTGTAGCTTACCACAAGTACACGCACAAATTCGTGTGTAACCTCATGAGAGCTATAATACAGGTTATCCTTTGGTGTCTTGAAGACGACATTCCATCCCACTTCCTCGGCAGTATTCACATTCATCAACTAAATTAGAGCTGGATGTTTCGTTTTCGTTTATGATAGTCGTCAACATTAGGGGACCGTTTAAATACTTATGTTTCGCTATTTCATAGCATAATTTTTCAGAGACTGGGTTCCATAACCCATATTTTAATCGTCCTCATGGGACAACTCGCGGCACATGTTCGCATACTGCTTCAACAGGTTATCCCACGAGAAAGTCAGTGTCTACAGTTGAGGCGAAGAAAAATAAGATATGTCTTAGCAAGTTAATACCATTGTTGAATACCAAGTAAGGGATCTACTGGTATTCAACATCGCCTACACCATCAATTTTTTAATAAAGAGATAAATACTATTTTGGGTACTTTTTTAACCAATTTTTTTCTTTGAAACCAATAAAAGTTGTATGGCGATCGAATAAAAATATTACGTAAAAGGGTGTTTTTTTTTTAAATCGGCGGATTATAAAGGAAATTTAAATGTTATAGTAGCTATGATAGGTGTTTAAAAGATCGCATTTTTATTACTTTTTCTATAGGTTCTGCAGTAATCTTTACCTCAGCAATTGAATTAAGACCCTACTGTCTCCACAAACAGTGAATGGTTTATTTGTAAGTATCTTTTACAGCCTGCAACTACTGCTACATGCAAATAGACATACACAATTTTTCCCCTTAGGGATATACAAAAAAGCACTTTTGTACTTAATAATTTAAGTGTACCACCTCTACTCCGTCGGCTATAGCCTGCGCTTACAAGGACTCACTCATGGCAAACATAAAACGAAACTTTATGAGACTTTATGGCGAATGAAAATTTTAAAACAATAAACCAAAATTTAATTCATTCGCTTATGAAAAGTACTCACTTGTATTTGGTGAAATGTGGAGCCAAAAAAAATTAAATTAATTGTAATAACTTTAAGAGCTATTAAAGCTAAAAACAAAAGTGTTGTATTAACAAATAGGAGTAAATAATTTAAATTAAAGGAATATTTTAGGGGAAATGTGGTTTGGATTTAAATTTATAGAATTGTCATAAAACTGTTATGAAACTTTTTACATTTCATTATTCAGTTCCCCAGATGTTGAATTTCTGCGTCGACTTTTTTCCAGTAAAAACTGTTAATAATTTTCTTTTTGTTTTCTGTATTGGAAAATTTATGACTTTATTCAAATTTTTTTAGCTCATAGTTTTCTGTTTGTTGGATATTGCAAATATTTGTCATCAAAGCCACAAAATATTTAACAAAAACTGTCAACATACAAAGTCTAAGAGTAATAAAATTTTTCCAAATAAATAATATTTTATGACAGCCAATGGCTGTGTGTAAGAGTTAACCGAGTCGAAAGAAGGATAAAAAAAGCAGGACAACATCGTAAATATTTTTCATATCTGTGTGAAATTTGTGTAAATTTCAAAATTCATGCATTAGTAAATCGTAAACGATATAGAATGCACATAAGGCCAGCAAAGTATACCTTGAAAATAAAGGTTGAAAATGCAAATGTTTTTACATTTTCAATTCTAAATATCAAAGTAAAGGTTAAAAGCAGTGAAGATATTTAAGACTTCTAGGATTCTTTGAAGTCTCAAGACTTCACTATATTTAAAATTTTTAGTTTTATTTTAATGAGAAACTCGAAATTTTAAAAATTGTACAAAATGTCAAAAAATAAATGTGCACTTTTTTTTAGTTTCGTCTCTGATCGGATTTAAATTTTCAAATAATATGAATTTATTTTCAAAAGAAAGTAATGTGAGAATATTGAGAACTAAATCAGCTTCCTTAAAAGTTATAAAAATAAAAAATCAAAGAAGTAGTTTTGCAGTTATTGCAATTTTTCCCCCGAAAATTCCAGTCCTTGATACCATGCCTTAAGATATAAAGCAACAATATTTACTTTAGAACAAGAAAATTGCAAAGTATGATCTGTGCCCTATTCCACGAAACAACTTATTAACTATTCACTTTGCACTTATCAAATCTTTCGACAATTAGCAAAACTTTATGTTCCTCAGAACTATAAAATTTGATAAGTGATAAGTTAAAACTGATAAGTATAATTTGCAAACTCTTCGCAATTTTTTTATTCTCTTTGTGCAATTTCTGTTCCATGTACGTCCTCTTTTGCAAAGTGCAAAGCTAAAATTGAAAATTGTAATTTGCAAAGATTTTGCAAATAATTATGTTGTTTCGTTTCACAAAAACTGTAAATTATATTTTTGCAGAGCAAATTTAGATAAATTTATCAAAGATTTGCAAGGTAAACAATCTCTTTGCAAATTTATATTGTTAAAACCAGTGAAACTTTCAAAATGTTAAGACGTGAGAAGAAGTGGTTATAAGAAGAAATTATAGAGGCAGAATTAGTTTTTCGGGACTACAAAACTTTAATTTTAAAGAGTGCTTTAGATTAAACAAAATCCAAGTTGATTTTATTTTAACTGCTACTGTGTCTGCATTGGCTTGGAAATGGTAGCCAGTGCCATGGAGTTTCAGCTCTGTATGGTGTTGCAAAATCAACGGTTTGCAGAACCATCCATAAGGTTGTCGACATTTTAATAGACGTTTTATTAGTGGTATTACTGAAAAGTTTTTTTGAGATGGGTGGATTCCCCTGTGTATGTGGTTGTGTGGATGGCACAATCGTTAAAACTGATGCGCCTTCATTACACGAGGAAGCATATGTGGACTAGCATGGTAACCACTCATTAAATGTAATGATGATATGCGGGCCTGACTTTACATTTTACGGTGAAAATGCAAGTTGCCCGGGTAGTGTTCATGATTCGAGAGTTTGACGGAATTCGGGTATAAGCCAAAGATTTGACAACGGATGGAGACCATTTCCGGATGCTGTTGTTTTAGGTGATAGTGGTTACGGTTGACACCACCATTATTGCCACAAAAAAAAACACGGCGCATAATATAAAATAGTTTTGGCATTCTTAAAGAAAGGTTTCCGTGTCTAAATTACCTGCGACTAAGGCCTGAGTTTGTAGGAAAGGTAGTTTTTATTTGTGACATCTTACACAATATTGCCTGTAGCATTGGAAGAAGTAGTGAAAACATGCAGTCCACTGAAGACACTGACGGTGAAATCGATGATTTAGATCTAGAAAATGCTGAAGAAAAGAACGATAACCTTATTAATATGGATCATGCGAGAGCACTGCAAGTTTTTTTTTTCATTTTTATCTTGCGGCTCATTTTAACAATTAATCTTTAACGCAAAGTAAAAAAAGTAATAACACGCAAATGCAAAGTAGGTTAAATGCTTTGTGGAACACTTTTCACATTCACTTTTCAAGAGAGCGCAAAAACTTTGCAAAGAGAGCAAAAATTTTATTGGTACCAAGAGAGATTTGCAAAGAATTTTGTGGAACAGAAAAAGTTATCACTTTGCCAAAAAATACAATTTGATAAGTTCAAAGTGAAAAGTTGATAAGTTGTTTCGTGGAATAGGGCCCTGATTTACTATTTTATGGCTTGTTAGTACAAAAAGTTAAGTTTTTGTTATCATATTGAAAATCTCATATAATTTCAAACCAATAACCTAAACTTTTTAATTTAAAATTGTAGAAACATTTTCATTTCGCACCTTTAATATCTAATATAAACTATAAAATTCTTAATCTTCATCGTCATCATCATACCCTGCAAACTCGGCTTAAAATTAACTGTCCCCTTAACTCAATTTCTTTTGATCTCTTACCTTTAAAATCTTTCCGTTCACACAAAATATCTTTTAAACTAATTTTCGAAGCTTTATCATAAAATAATGCAAATTTAATACTACCCTACTTAAGGTATTCAACTATTAAACGATAAGTGAAGGTCTAGAAAAAAAAACAGCAAGAGAAATGAATCATTGAAATGATTTAAATGCAAATAAATAAATTTTTTCTCCAGGCAAAGGCAACAACACGTTGCCTTAATCGACCACAAAAGCCATCATCGTCCAACAAGTCAGGCACAAAATTTACTTGCTTTCATGATGCTTTGCTTTTTGAAAGGGAAGGATGCAACTAAAATGATATGAGATGGGAAGGTCTAGGAATTTTGGTGAATTTTCGCAGTGGCATTAAATTTGCTAAAAATGAATCAAAGTTGAGCTCAACAAATTAAAAGCTTCGTAGCAAATTGCGAAACGTCCCAAGACTGAGTTTAGAAGAGATATCAGAACCTCAACCTCATTCTTTCAAAATGTCTGGTAAGGAAGATTTGTATTAATAGGGTATTTACCAATTGCGCAAGATGATTATGCTCTGCGAATAGTTCAACATATTGATCTTTAGTGGTTGTGAGTTTCGAATGGCCTACTTTAAACTTTTACCAGCAATAACGTTTTTACTATTCGGACAACTCTCGAGGAAATCGTAAGACATCGAAGTTAGATAAACTTCTGTCTCAATTCGCGTTTTTAGTGAAAATCGAATAGCAAAAGATGTGCTCTGATTCTGAACTTAATCCTGAGACAGCTAAACTCTGTATAATGGGTATCTATTAGGCACTGCCTAACAATTATTGGTACTGGTATGTAACTTCATCGGGAATGTACATTGCAGTGACTCTATGAATGTTAACAAGTAACAGTGTTGTATTTGGCTGTGCCGAATCTTATATAACCCACCATCAAATTGCGTTAAATTTGGATACATATCTCACATATCTACGAGGGTGGTGCTAATTCAAAATAAGGACCAAATTCGAAAAAATTTATTACTCTAGTTGGTATTGTTGGTTAAATATTTGGACTAGATTCGGTTGCAGTAGCTTTACGGTTCAACATTTAAAAAAATCTAAGTGGATTCCCTAGTATTTACTTTGCACAAAATTTGGTGTCATAACCGGGTATAGTTTTACATGAAAAATACATATATTATTATTGGCATTTGTCGTAAACAGCTTTGAAAGCTCTTACGGTTAGTGTTGCCAGACTTAAATTTTTTCATATATGTGAGCATTCTCTATCGAGCAAAAAATTATAATCAGGCAGCACTGACTCTGAGTAGACCTTTGACTTTGCAAAGACAATTTTTCGTTGGTATGAGGGAGACAAACATTGTTGTGTCTCGCTCATACATGGTGTATCGGTGTTAAAGCTTAAAAGCTCTTTTGTAAAAGTAAGCACATTATGCTGTAGAGCTGGTCGGCTCCGTTTTACATTAATAAGCTGATAAATACTTTTCGTTATGCTTAATAGTTAGGCCAAATATGTTGATAGTAATACGGCAGGTCCATATATTTTGTTAGGAGTTTCTCGTGCCATATATTAAGTCTGGACTTAATATCGATTGATAGCTATCTAATTTTCTTGGTGCAATCTTAATATAATAAATCTTGGAGGTAGATTTTTTTGATTCTATATGTAAAAAGTGGATGTTATATATATAAGAACTATAGCCAAATGTTGACCTATTGTCACAAAATTGTATACGTTGGCTGATATTTCTATAAAGCTTATTTATGCAAAATTTGGTGGCCATAGCTGTCACAGTTTATAATTTAATAACTTTTAACTAGCGTTGCGGCACTTTTGTGATTTCCGAGAGTGGTTTTTATATGAAAGCTATGGTCAAAAATGGACCGATTTCTATCAAATTTGATAAACTGAAAAAAAGTTGCATAAAACTTCTCTGTTATAAATTAAGTCGGGCGGGGTTCTATGGGAGCTCTAACTAAATGTGAACCGATTTCTCCCATTTTCAATATACAACTTTTTCAAGACATCGAAAATACTTTTGTAAAATTTTGACACTATAGTTCTTATCGTTAAGGCGCTATTGCGCTTTTATCTGACAGACGGACATAAACCGCCTTTTCTTTTTGTATTTTTGTGTTTTCTTAAGTTGTCTATATGGAACCTATGTATGTTCAAATGGTGACCGATTGTAAAAAAATTTAACACAATGACTTTTATATAGGGCTTATTCCTGCAAAATTTTGCCTTTGCTACATTTTTTTTGTTGGTTTCCGGGAGTGTTTTTTGTATGAAAGCTATAGTTAAATATATACCGATTCTTATAAAATTTGATATACTGACCAATAGTTGCATAAAACAGTTTTTTTTACTGAATACTGATTTTTGTTTTCAGTAATCTGTACTTTTTACTGAATACTGATTTTCGTTTTCAGTAATCAGTACTTTTTACTGAATACTGATTTTTGTTTTCAGTAATCAGTACTTTTTACTGAATACTGATTTTTGTTTTCAGTAATCAGTACTTTTTACTGAATACTGATTTTCGTTTTCAGTAATCAGTACTTTTTACTGAATACTGATTTTCGTTTTCAGTAATCAGTAAAAAAAGAAAATACTGAAAAAGTACTGGTACTAAAAAATGCCCATCTATGATAAAACTTCTTTATTCTAAATTTAGTCGTCATAGCTATAACAATTGTATTCAATTTATCAGCATTAATGTGTTTCCCTGATCGGGGTTATATGGGAGCTCTAACTAAATGTGAACCGATTTCGTCCATTTTCAATAAACAACTTTTTCAAGATATCGAAAATATTTTTGTGAAATTTTGTTCCTCTAGCTCTTTACGTTAAGGCGCTATCGTGATTTTATCTGACGAACAGACGAACATAAAAAACCTTTTCTTTTTGTATTTTAGTGTTTCCGTAAGTTTTTTATATGGGAGCTATGGTCAAATGGTAACTGATTGTCACAAAATTTTGCACACTAATTGGCATTGACAGAAGACTTCCTTGTGCTAAATTTTGTGGCCAAAGCTATTGCAGTTTATCATTTATTGGCATTTAAGTGTATTTAGGTGGAATTTAAGATGTTTCCGTAAGTTTTTTGTATGGGAGCTATGGTTAAATGTGAACCGATTTGGACGAAATTTTATATGCTGCCTAGTAAAGGGTGGTTAAATTGTAAGGGAAATCGTGGAAAAATTCGAGCAAACCGGGTCTGTAGAAGATGTGAGAACACCAGTGCATGCTCGTACAGCTCGTACTGCAGAAAATATTGCTGCTGTTCGCGATAGTGTAGCTGAAGAGCCGTCCACCTCAACTCGTCGTCGTGCCCAACAATTGCACCTCTCACGTTCGTCGTTGATGAACATTATGCATAAAGACTTGCATTTACATGCTTACAAGGTGCAATTGGCTCAAGAACTAAAGCCATTTGACCATTCCAAACGTCGTGAATGGGCATAATGGTGGCAAGAAATGGCAACATTGGATGATCAATTTTCGAAGAAAATCATCTTCAGTGATGAGGCACATTTTCAGTGGATTCGTCAATAAACAGAATTGACCCATTTGGGCGAATGAGAATCCAAGAGTGATTGTCGAAAAACCAATGCACCCACAAAGTTTATGGGCTAGCGGCATCATCGGGCCGTATTTTTTTTCCAAAATGAGGCCGGTCAGGCAGTTACTGTAAATGGTGTTCGCTATCGTGAGATGATAACGAACTTTTTATGGCCCGAATTGGAAGATATGGATGTGGACGATATGTGGTTTCAGCAGAATGGTGCCACTTGCCACACAGCTAACGAAACAATAGCTCTTTTGCGCAACAAATTCAATGGCCGTGTTATCTCACGTAATGGCGATGTCAATTGGCCGCCAAGATCATGTGATTTGACACCGTTGGACTTTTTTCTTTGGGGTTATTTGAAAGAAAAGGTGTACGTCGATAAGCGAGCAACATTTCAAGAGCTAAATGATGAGATAATTCGGCACATTAACGGCATAGAACCTCCATTATGCCTCAGGGTCATCGAAAATTTGGACCATCGAATGGAGGTGTACCGCCGTGGTCGCGGCACCCATTTGGCCGATATTTTGTTCCATACATAATTGAGTAATACCAATATATCATAATAAAATAAAATTACATTAATTTCCTAAATAGTTTGTGTTTTATTCAAAATCAACATCGGCCCTTGAAATTTAACCACCCGATACGTATGTAAAACTTCTATATACCATCATCATAGCTATTATAATTTGTCATTTATTGGCAAATAAGCAATTAGCCTAGACGAGTTTAAACGGGAGCTATGGTCAAATGTGAACCGATTTTGCCCGATTTCAATACCAAAATTTGTCAAGATATGATGAATATTTGTGCCAAATTTCAGTGGCCTATATCCTTTCGTTAAGGTTTTATTGTGCCGACAGATAGACGGACATGGCTCAATCGTCTTAGAATTTTATAAGGATTCAAAATATACTTCAATTTTGGTTTTTGAGCCATTATTAAGGAAATTACAGACGGAATGACAATCTCAATAAACCCTCCATTCTTTTGGATGGTGGGTATAAAAACGATCCAAGTCACATTTTTATATGTGCGAAATCTGCTAGCTAAGATCTTCAAAAAAACATTACCACGCGTATGGTTTAAGAGATCTCCTACAGTTTATGAGATATTCGATTTCGAAAAAAATCAACTTTTTGACGACTTAGGTCTACAACTTTGCTAATATCGGATCCAAATTTTTCGCGATTTTTCACATGTCTATTGAGGAGAAGTATTTGGGCCTAAGCATAGAATTTGGAGTCTGTAGACATTTCAGGAGAGGAGCTTAATTAGTCCACATCTCCTATTTATGTATGTATATCAAAGGTCATCTGGTATATTAATAGTAATTAAATTTCAAGGTTATATGGTAGTAGTTCAGTTAACTTATCCTTTAATGAACTTACATATTCACCATTTAAATATAAAAATGTTAGCATTTCGCCTAGTCAACATCCCCTTTTGTAATGCATATTTCAAACTTTTTCTGCTTTAAACAGAACTTTTAAAATTTACAGAGAAAAGCTTTAACAGTGCCGTTAAGTTCTAGAATTATTGCTTTTGATTTACAATATTTTGTAATTTATGTAAATGTCAAAGATTTTTAAAGATTTTTTTAATGCTTCTTATATTTGATGCTTAAATAAAAATTTTCCAAAACACACCCTCTTCATGTATTATCCCTTAAGGTTTCAAATGTTAATTTTATATTTTTCTAGTTCTAAGAATTTTTTTTTTCAATTTCTTAGAGATTCTTCGCGCGTATTATATGTAAATATCTTAAAAGTAAATTTTAATATTTTTAACAACAATATTTGAGTATAAAATCTCTAACCAAAACTTAAATTTAAAATATTCAATTCTTAAATTTTTGCTGTTTTGTTCTCCATTGACTGTTTACCTTTTTTGGTCCAAAAAAAACGCACTTTTGTTTTAACACAATAAAAATTATACGCAGTTATTAAAAACAAAGCGACTACAAAAAGTCTGAACTAAAAGTTTTGGCGATTTTCATTAGAAACGAGAAAAAATTAAGAAGAAAGAAATATTAACCCATTTTATGCCACAACCCATTTAGCCAAAAAGCAGTACGACTGAGACAAAATGACTTTTTAACGATTTCCTCGACAAAGGCGATATTCAATGATGAGCGATTTTAATGTCCATTTCTTATCATTATATATACCATTCCTATTTCCTATCCGGGGGTTCAAAGTTAAACTGTGTATCTCTAACTTTGTTGTTGAACGTAAGAAGCAAAAACATTCGCAATCTGACCTTACTTCTACAATTGGAACAAGGGGTACTTCTCTCAGACAATGATTGCTTTTTATACCCACCATCAAAAAGAATGGGGGGTATATTGAGATTGTCATTCCGTTTGTAATTTCCTTAATATTGGTTCAAAAATCAAAAACGATATATATTCTGAATCCTTATGAAATTCTAAGACGATTGAGCTATGTCCGTCTGTCTGTCCGTCTGTCTGTCCGTCTGTCTGTCTGTTGAAATCACGATAACGTCTAAACGAAAAGAGCTAGCTAACTGAAACTTAGCAAAAACATTCCTTATCTATGAGAAAATTTTGGTATTGAAATTGGGCAAAATCGGTTAGCATTTGGCCATAGCTCCCGTATAACCTCGTCTAGGCTAATCGCTTATTTGCTAATAAATAACAAATTATGACAGTTATGATGACAACATTTGGTATCTAGAAGTTTTAGATAAGCACTAGGCAGCATATAAAATTTCATCGAAATCGGTTCACATTTAGCCATAGCTCCCATACAAAAAACTTACGAAAACAGGCTAAATTTCACCCAAAATACACTTAAATGCCAATAAATCTAAAAGTATAACAGATATAACCACTAAATTTGGCACAAGAAAGTCTTATATCAATGCCAGCCAGTGTGCAAAATTTTGTCACAATCGGTCACTATTTGACCTAGCTCCCATATAAAAAACTTACGAAAACACAAAAATTCAAAAAGAAAAGGGGATTTATGTCCGTCTGTCCGTCAGATAAAATCGTGATATCTCCTTAACTACAAGAGCTAGTAAGACTAAATTAAGCACAAGGAAGTCTTATGTCAATGCCAGCCAGTGTTACCATTTGACCATAGCTCCCATATAAAAAACTTATGGAAACACAAAAATACATAAAGAAAAGGTTGTTTATGTCCGTCTGTCCGTCAGATAAAAGCACGATAGCGCCTTAACGAAAAGAGCTAGAGGGACAAAATTTTACAAAAGTATTTTGGATATCTCGAAAAAGATGTGTGTTGAAAATGGACAAAATCGGTTCAAATTTAGTTAGAGCTCCCATATAACCCCGCCCCGGGAAACACATTAATGCTGATAAATTGAATACAATTGTAATAGCTATGACGATTAAATTTAAAATAGGGAAGTTTTATGCAATTTTTGATCAGTTTATCAAATTTTATAGGAATCAGTCCATATTTGACTTTAGCTTTCATGTGAAAAACACTCACGGAAACCAAAAATTTTAGCAAAGGCCAGTTAAAAGCTATTAAATTAGAAACTATGATAGCTATGGTCACTAAATTTTGCAAGAATAAGCTCTCTATATATACCAGCCAGTGTGTAAAATTTTGTTATAATCGGTCAACATTTGGCTATAATTCTTATATATATAACATCCCCTTTTTATATCTGCAATCAAAAAGATTTGGAGGTACATTCATTATATTAAGATTGCACCTATGAAATTATATAGGCATCAATCAATGTTCAGCCTAGACTTTATATATGATGAATGCATTAGGAACTCATAACGAAATATATGGACCTGTCGTATTACTATTAACGTGTTTAGCCTAACTACATATTAAGCACAACGAAAAGTATTTAACAACTTATTAATGTAAAACTATACCTGGTTATGAGACCGAATTTTGATCAAAGTAAATACTGGGGAAACCACTAAAATATTTTTGAATGTTGAACTATTAAGCTACGGAAACCTAATTTAGTCCAAAGGTTTTACCAACAATACCAAATAGCTTAGCGATTTTTCCAGTTTTGGTGCAGATTTTGAATTAGCTGCACCCTTGTAGATATATGAGATATGTTTCTAAATTTAACACAACTTGATGGTGGGTATATAAGATTCGGCACAGCCGAATATAACACTCTTACTTAATTAGACTTATTGAAAGACGTACGTTTTAATTCCGGCTCCGAACAGCAAATCCATTAGTTAGAGAAGTTTTACATAGCCTAATACTCAATAACCAGAGGCTAGCTGCGTTATGAGGTGAACCGATTTTTATTTAATTGTATTATTCCAGTGGATCTGGCTTGGGATCGAACTGATTTTTTTTAATTAAAAACCATATTAAACAAAAAAAACCTTTGACCTTTTTGCTCTTAAAATTTCAAATATAAAATAAATAGCCTATAGATAATATTTAATATAAAAAAAAATATTTTTCTTAACATTTTTATAAAACAAAATATTCTAATTTTGAAATGACATTATTCATAATTTGCATAGGTCATGACCCATGACCTCTTTGCACTTAATTTTAAAATCAAAATTTTAATTATTTATTATCTGTCTAATTTTTATTATAATGATAAAAATTTATTTGTTAATTATATTACCAATTATAGAACATGATATATCTAAAGTCAGAAATGCTGTAGCAAAATTGCATCATTGGCATTAAATGGGTTAAAAAGGTGTTAATACAAAGGTACAAATAAAATACATAAATTCTAGAAAGTTGAAAATTAACAAAGGAGTTAATATAATTGTAAAAATGAAAAAAATAGAACTTGGCTAAAGTTTAATATTGGGTGCAAAATAAATTAATAAATGACAAACTTGGTCGTCTTCGTGAGGGCGCTAAAAAGAAAATTAAAAAGATATTTCTTAATTTGAATTTAATTCATTTTTAATTTATATTTATATTAATATTTGCTAATATAAATGAAAGGAAATCAGAACAATAAATTATTCTTAAAATAGAATAAAGTAGTCGTTCAGAAATTTTTTAAAATGAGGATATTAGTCTTCCTATCGTCAACTTTTCTTTTAGAAAAGTCTTCCTATCGTCAACTTTTCTGTAGAAAAGTTTTCCTATCGTCAACTTTTCTATAGAAAAGTCTTCCTATCGTCAACTTTTCTATAGAAAAGTCTTCCTATCGTCAACTTTTCTATAGAAAAGTCTTCCTATCGTCAACTTTTCTATAGAAAAGTCTTCCTATCGTCAACTTTTCTATAGAAAAGTCTTCCTATCGTCAACTTTTCTATAGAAAAGTCTTCCTATCGTCAACTTTTCTATAGAAAAGTCTTCCTATCGTCAACTTTTCTATAGAAAAGTCTTCCTATCGTCAACTTTTCTATAGAAAAGTCTTCCTATCGTCAACTTTTCTATAGAAAAGTCTTCCTATCGTCAACTTTTCTATAGAAAAGTCTTCCTATCGTCAACTTTTCTATAGAAAAGTCTTCCTATCGTCAACTTTTCTATAGAAAAGTTTTCCTATCGTCAACTTTTCTATAGAAAAGTCATCCTATCGTCAACTTTTCTATAGAAAAGTCTTCCTATCGTCAACTTTTCTATAGAAAAGTCTTCCTATCGTCAACTTTTCTATAGAAAAGTCTTCCTATCGTCAACTTTTCTATAGAAAAGTCTTCCTATCGTCAACTTTTCTATAGAAAAGTCTTCCTATCGTCAACTTTTCTATAGAAAAGTCTTCCTATCGTCAACTTTTCTATAGAAAAGTCTTCCTATCGTCAACTTTTCTATAGAAAAGTCTTCCTATCGTCAACTTTTCTATAGAAAAGTCTTCCTATCGTCAACTTTTCTATAGAAAAGTCTTCCTATCGTCAACTTTTCTATAGAAAAGTCTTCCTATCGTCAACTTTTCTATAGAAAAGTCTTCCTATCGTCAACTTTTCTATAGAAAAGTCTTCCTATCGTCAACTTTTCTATAGAAAAGTCTTCCTATCGTCAACTTTTCTATAGAAAAGTCTTCCTATCGTCAACATTTCTATAGAAAAGTCTTCCTATCGTCAACTTTTCTATAAAAAAGTCTTCCTATCGTCAACTTTTCTATAAAAAAGTCTTCCTATCGTCAACTTTTCTATAGAAAAGTCTTCCTATCGTCAACTTTTCTATAGAAAAGTCTTCCTATCGTCAACTTTTCTATAGAAAAGTCTTCCTATCGTCAACTTTTCTATAGAAAAGTCTTCCTATCGTCAACTTTTCTATAGAAAAGTCTTCCTATCGTCAACTTTTCTATAGAAAAGTCTTCCTATCGTCAACTTTTCTATAGAAAAGTCTTCCTATCGTCAACTTTTCTATAGAAAAGTCTTCCTATCGTCAACTTTTCTATAGAAAAGTCTTCCTATCGTCAACTTTTCTATAGAAAAGTCTTCCTATCGTCAACTTTTCTATAGAAAAGTCTTCCTATCGTCAACTTTTCTATAGAAAAGTCTTCCTATCGTCAACTTTTCTATAGAAAAGTCTTCCTATCGTCAACTTTTCTATAGAAAAGTCTTCCTATCGTCAACTTTTCTATAGAAAAGTCTTCCTATCGTCAACTTTTCTTTTAGAAAAGTCTTCCTATCGTCAACTTTTCTTTTAGAAAAGTCTTCCTATCGTCAACTTTTCTATAGAAAAGTTTTCCTATCGTCAACTTTTCTATAGAAAAGTTTTCCTATCGTCAACTTTTCAATAGAAAAGTCTTCCTATCGTCAACTTTTCTATAGAAAAGTCTTCCTATCGTCAACTTTTCTATAGAAAAGTCTTCCTATCGTCAACTTTTCTATAGAAAAGTCTTCCTATCGTCAACTTTTCTATAGAAAAGTCTTCCTGTCGTCAACTTTTCTATAGAAAAGTCTTCCTATCGTCAACTTTTCTATAGAAAAGTCTTCCTATAGTCAACTTTTCTATAGAAAAGTCTTCCTATCGTCAACTTTTCTATAGAAAAGTCTTCCTATCGTCAACTTTTCTATAGAAAAGTCTTCCTATCGTCAACTTTTCTATAGAAAAGTCTTCCTATCGTCAACTTTTCTATAGAAAAGTCTTCCTATCGTCAACTTTTCTATAGAAAAGTTTTCCTATCGTCAACTTTTCTATAGAAAAGTTTTCCTATCGTCAACTTTTCTATAGAAAAGTTTTCCTATCGTCAACTTTTCTATAGAAAAGTTTTCCTATCGTCAACTTTTCTATAGAAAAGTTTTCCTATCGTCAACTTTTCTATAGAAAAGTTTTCCTATCGTCAACTTTTCTATAGAAAAGTTTTCCTATCGTCAACTTTTCTATAGAAAAGTTTTCCTATCGTCAACTTTTCTATAGAAAAGTTTTCCTATCGTCAACTTTTCTATAGAAAAGTTTTCCTATCGTCAACTTTTCTATAGAAAAGTTTTCCTATCGTCAACTTTTCTATAGAAAAGTTTTCCTATCGTCAACTTTTCTATAGAAAAGTTTTCCTATCGTCAACTTTTCTATAGAAAAGTTTTCCTATCGTCAACTTTTCTATAGAAAAGTTTTCCTATCGTCAACTTTTCTATAGAAAAGTTTTCCTATCGTCAACTTTTCTATAGAAAAGTTTTCCTATCGTCAACTTTTCTATAGAAAAGTTTTCCTATCGTCAACTTTTCTATAGAAAAGTTTTCCTATCGTCAACTTTTCTATAGAAAAGTTTTCCTATCGTCAACTTTTCTATAGAAAAGTTTTCCTATCGTCAACTTTTCTATAGAAAAGTTTTCCTATCGTCAACTTTTCTATGGAAATGTTTTCCTATTGTCAACTTTTCTTTAGAAATGTCTTTTTATTGTCAACATTTCTATAGAAATGTCTTCTTATTGTCAACATTTCTATAGAAATATCCTCCTATCGTCAACTTTTCTATATAAATGTCTTATGAAAGCTATGACCGATTCCCATAAAATTAAACATGCTGATATTCATATTAATCTTCCATATACATAATTCTTTTTTTATTATTATTTTCCTCTTTATATCAAACAAAAATAAAGAAATTTATCGAATATTTAATAGCATACTTTTGGGATGTTCAAAAATATTTTCGTTATAAAGAGGAAAAAAGTTTTACTTTAAAGTGTTATTATTTGCTGATCAAAGATCATAGTTTCAATGAAATTGCCTAACTTTAAACAAATAAAGCAAGCACTTTAGGAAATATTTTCTTTATAAAATAAATTTTTTAGCTCCTTAAAGTAGGCAACAAAATTGTTTTAAAAATATTTCAATAGCCAATGACTTTATTGAAAATATTTTTATTTACATTTATTGATTTGATTTTGCAAAATATTTAAAAGTGATTTTAACTTATTCAGAATTTCACCTAAGGATATGCTATAAAATTTAATTTTCTTTAAACATTGCTTAACAAATTACTTTACAATTCATGACCAATACCAGTGGAAAAACAGCGGCAGAGCTCAATCTGGTATTGGTATCGAAAAGTTAAACGGAAAATGAAATGAAACTTTTCGAAAGTAATTTAAGGCCTTTGTAAACATAAATTGACAGCCGCAAAATATGATAAATTTTCGTATAACAATAAAAACTCAATTCAGCCAACCATGATCGAGAGAAGGGTCGAGGGACATACTTTTGTGGGTCCCTACCAGAGAGTCTATACGTGAGAAGAAACCAGAAAAATTGCCAAAGTTATCAGAACTTTGTTTAAAAATGTTCCTTTTGTTTTATTGTACTTTACGAGTATTTCATTTTATTAATATTTTTTTGTTGCTTTATTCCTTTTTTTGGTTTATCAACACTTTCAGTTCAATGTTCTGACCTTTAACCAAAACTGAGGTTGAATTTTTTTATCATCATTTTTTACACTCTTTCCTATACATTTTTATTTTCATTTCAGTCTTTTGGGTTTTCATAATGTTTACATGCTATGTAAACAGTCGTGTTTGATTTTTATATTTAAAGAAGAAATGTGTTGCATATCTTTATGGTTTGTTATGCTGCGAATTGTATTGCATAAGTTTTGGGTTGTTGCTTTAAAAAAAGTTTTAAAATATCACTTATTTTTATGTAAGTCTGTGTGTGTGAAAGTTGGATAGATTTTAAAAATTTAATTTTAAATATTTTTCCTCAAGGTTGATTATGTAAATTATTTTTTTGATTTCATTTGCATTATTATACAAATGTTTACAATATTATTGTGATTTTTCAAAAATCCAATTAAATTTTATTTCAATAGAAAACCTGTTATATAAAGGTATAGAAAATTAAATCGATCAATGTTGAAAAGAAATGTTTTACATTTGTAAATTAATGTATATTAAATTTAAATTAAATTATCTTAATTTGAATTTACATAAATATAAACATCTGGGATTAAGGATTTGTATATTTTTGAGTTAAAAAAAAATCCCAAATGACTAGCACTAGATACGTGTACCTTTGTAAAGAGAAGCAAAAATATGTTTGTATTTTATTAAATATTATTATAGAAAAATTTGTATTTTCATATAAGTATTATACAGTCCGATTCACTTAGATATACCCACCTAAAAAGCTTTTGTAAAATGACTATGTTAAGAAATCGGCTGGATGGATGGTTAATTTTTTAGGAGATTTGAAATAAAAAGCTCTTGTTACTGTAAAGTTTTATATGACTTTCAGTCAGTATGTAAAGGGTGGTTAAATTGTAAGGGCCGATGTTGAATGTGAACCACACCAAAACGCCAAGTTTTTTTTCGTATTTTATTTGACATTTTTCTATTTCAGACTTACTCAATTTGAACCATGGAGAGATACACAATCCAACAACGTGTTAAAGTTATCCAGACTTATTATGAAAATAGGCGTTCAAATCAAAATGCATATCGTGCACTTCGTGATTTTTTTTGGTCAATTTGATCGTCCAAATGTGCGTACAATCGCAAAAATCGTGGAAAAATTCGAGAAGATGTGAGAACACCAGTGCATGCTCGTACAGCTCGTACTGCAGAAAATATTGCTGCTGTTCGCGATAGTGTAGCTAAAAAGCCGTCCACCTCAACTCGTCGTCGTGCCCAAAAATTGCACCTCTCACGCTCGTCGTTGATGAATATTATGCATAAAGACTTGCATTTACACGCTTACAAGGTGCAATTGGCTCAAGAACTAAAGCCTCTTGACCATTCCAAACCTCGTGAATGGGCAGAATGGTGGCAAGAAATGGCAACAGTGGATGATCAATTTTCGAAGAAAATCATCTTCAGTGATGAGGCACATTTGCACCTCAGTGGATTCGTCAATAAACAGAATTGCCGCATTTGGGCGAATGAGAATCCAAGAGTGATTGTCGAAAAACCAATGCACCCACAAAGAGTGACTGTTTGGTGCGGTTTATGGGCTGGCGGCATTATCGGGCCGTATTTTTTCCAAAAAGAGGCCGGTCAGGCAGTTACTGTGAGTGGTGTTCGCTATCGTGAGATGATAACGAACTTTTCACGGCCCGAATTGAAAGATATGGATGTGGACGATATGTGGTTTCAGCAGGACGATGCCACTTGTCACACAGCTAACGAAACAAAGGGCTCTTTTGCGCAACAAATTCAATGGCCGTGTTATCTCACGTTATGACTATGTCAATTGGCCGCCAAGATCATGTGATTTGACACCGTTGGACTTTTTTCTTTGAGGTTATTTGAAAGAAAAGGTGTATGTCGATAAGCCAGCAACAATTCAAGAGCTAAAGGATGAGATAATTCGACACATTAACGGCATAGAACCTCCATTATGCCTCAGGGTCATCGAAAATTTGGACCATCGCATGGAGGTGTGCCGCCGTGGTCGCGGCGCCCATATGACCGATATTTTGTTCTATACATAATTGAGTAATACCAATATATCATAATAAAATAAAATTACAATAATTTCCTAAATAGTTTGTGTTTTATTCAAAATCAACATCGGCCCTTGAAATTTAACCACCACGATATAATTTTAGGAGAATCACGCCATAACTCCTAAATAACTCCTTCCCCGGAAACTTATTAAATATTGAATTGTTATCATTGAAAGTCCATAGAATAGAATATCAGTAAAAATAATAATATTTTCAAATAATACAAGTAAGAAGAGCTATAGTCGGTTATGCCCGACTATATCTTATCCTTAACTACTAAGGTCAAATATGGACCAACAATTAAACAAGTTTTCCTTAAATATTAGAAACATACATAAATATATTATGTGCTATTTTTTCAAAATTTCGAGATTTTTATCATTTCCGGCTAATGGCCTGATATGGGAGCTAGGGTCAATTGTGGACCGATTGTTACCAAATTTTAATTATTGGTTTATATTTATAAAATATTTATCTGTGCAAAGTTTAAGTAATCAAATGCATTTATCTTTAGAGTTATTAACGTTTTTGTGCTTTAATGTGGATATAAACGTCTTTTGAGAATGTTTCTTGTATGGGAGGTATGGTCAAATATGGGCCGATTTCTACAAAATTAGGGACACTGATAAAGGTTATGATAGGCAATATTTGTGTTGAATATTATTAGAATACAGCCAAATTTGTGGCTGTAAAGGACTAAAAACTCCATTCCGGGAAGGCATCCCTATGGGAGGTACCCGAAATAGTACTCAGATCTCACCTAAAAGAACAGGGATCGTCCTTGGACCAAAATATGAGCCTGTGCCAAAGTTCATCAAATTATCTTTAAAGTTACGACCTGTAGAATGATAAAAACTTATATGGATAACCGGCCAGCCATCCTACCAGCCTTAAGGACATCGTTGAAACAACTCAGGGAATAATTCAAAGTCGATTGATATACTAAAAGGTGGGTCTCAGACCAATATTTCTATGCATTACAACCATCAGCACAAACCCAATATACCCTTTCCACCTGTGATGGTGTATATACCCTTCCACATATAGTGGTGAAGGGTATATACATGTAAGAAAATCTATAGTCGGTCAAACCCGACTATATAATATCGTTCACTACTAAGGTCAATTATGAACAAACAATTTAACAAATTTTCCCTAATTCAACATTTCGAGTTTAAAGTAGATTTGTAGCATTTCTGGCTGAGGGCCAGATACGGCAGCCAGAGGGAATTGTGGACCGATTGTTACCAAATTTTGGTCATCGTTTTATATTTACAAAATATTTATCTATGCAAAGTTAAAGTAAAAAAAGTGCTAAAATCTGAAGATCAAAAAGCGTTTCTGTGCTTTTCTCGGTATTTAAAAGATTTTTGAGAATGTGTCTTGTATGGAAGATATGGTGAAATATGGGCTAATCCCTACAAAATTGGGCACACTGATTTCAGTTACTATAGGCAATATTTATACTGCAAATTATTAGAATACAATTAAATTTGTGGCTGTAAAGGACCAAAAACACTATTCCGGGAAGGTATCCCGATTTTGTCTAAAATTATTATCAGACATTTTTGTTGCTTAAAATATGGAGTTATATCTTCAACAAAAATAAACCAATTTACTCCAGCCCATTTAATTAATATAATCCTTTTACTAGGTCCTTTTGGTTGGGTGTATTTAAGTGAATCGGACCAAACGTGAATGTAAAAAATATTTACACAACAAATTAAATTATTTTAAATTATATAATGAAACATGCTTATTTATTTAGTTTAAAATAGGAATGTATGTAGAAAATTTAACCACAAATGTTCATTTATTTACTTACATAAGTGTAAAAAATAATAGCAGTGGAAGCATTTTTTCAAGTTTTGAATAATTAGTGCAACTGTACAATTGGGAATTATAGAGTACGAGGGCTTGGTAAGTTTCGAGATTGATAGTGTTGCCAATATAACATGTGCAAGTTAAGTTAAGTTAAAATAAACTTTTTTTTCATCTTCTTTGAACCCCCTTTATAGCCAAAAAAGTCTTAGTCTTAGTCGCCAAAAAAGCAACAACAAAAGTGTTGGAAATAAGGAAAAGATTAAACTAAAAAATGTTTGTGTGTTTCCATTCAGATGATAACCGTCTCTTTATGTTGATATTTGTTGGACACAATAATTCGTATTTATTGTATAGCAAATAAGATATAATGTGTGGTTTTCGCCCTGTCTAGAATTATGGATGGCCTAACCAACCATCGAAACGCGTCGAGGAAAGGTATCCTTACCAACATTTTTCAGTTTTATCAAAAAACTATTTATTACAATAATAAATAATTGTAATAAATTGGAATCTTAGTGCAATACACTACAGTAAAACTTTTTTATTAAATGTTTGATGTCCCAAAATTTTTGAAAAACCTTTTTAATAACATATTTAACTATATGTTTTATGTTGATTTTGGTATAAATAATAACGTTAATTTGACCATAGCACTCCCATCTAAATCCACCTACAGAAACCAGTAAAATAGTGACATACGTACATTATATGTATATAATTTTACAGGAATCGATCAATATCTAACAATAACCTTCAACAACTTCTATACCAATGAATCCAGCAATGCTAGTAAATGATCAATTTCTTCATTACAAAAAATACCATCAAAAATTACCTATATTTACAACATTTTGAAATCAAATTCGGAACATATTTTAGAATTCCTTGCGCATCTTTCTTGTGTAAATATTCTCCAATTTCGAAGTTGAAACTTTAAAAGATTTTCTTCCACAGAGTGTTTTCATCTAAGATCCGGAAGTTCTTTTCTACGAGTTCAATCGGGATCATTTTCGAACACTTCCCTTTCTGAAGTATTTTCATTTGCATGTCCCAACACAACATGTCCTATCCAACGCAGCCGCTGTTTAAGCTTTTTAATTCGTTTTATGATGTCGATGTCAACGAATAGCTTATACAGCTCACGGTTCGTTCGATGATAATATTTACCGCTGATGCAGATTAGTCCATAAATTTTTCGTTGGATCTCCCTTTCAAAAACTCTAAAAATAGCTTTATTCGCTTGTGCAAGTACCCAAGAATAACCTTGGTTCTTTCGCTTTTACTGCTAAAGCCAAAATGTCATCAGTAGGCAATTATTATGTCGTATTACATACATATAAGTTCGCGCGCAGCGGCGATACCAAGATAAACAAATTATTTTAAAAGCTATAGTACTCAACGATCACATGTGGGGCAATTTTAGTGGACTGTCTGCATATAGTAGCTTAGCTTAGAAAGATTTTCTTCAATTTGTATTTCCATCGATGTTTCAAATGTCCTCTTCTACGAAATCTAGATCATTTCCAAACACTTTTGAATATATATATATATATATATATATATATATATATATATATATATAGTACCTGGTAGACCGAGCCTTGCTCGGAGCTTTATGATAAGCATTTTGAGGAAAATTTTAAAGTTTTTATATATTTTATATTATAAAGTGCTAAAATAAATTTAGAGGAAAGACATTGTAGAAATATTCAGTTAATTTTGAATTATTTGATTTATTTTGTCCGACCAACACATAGTTTGCATAGTTTACAGTTTAACTCATTTTGAATAATTTTGGAAATTATTCATATCAACAGAAGCCTCTGTCGACTCATGCGCAACAACTTTGCTAAAGATTATAGTCTGATCAAATGCACAGTTTACGATTTAATTCATTTTGAGTAGTTTTCTGTGGCGCCACCTGTCGGACTTTGCTTATTCCAATTCATAAACCTTCTTCGGCTTATCCGTAACAACTTTGCTGAAGATTATAGCATGATTAAATGTACAGCATACGATTAAATTGGCTTTGAGTAAATTTCAGTAGCGCCACCTGTCGAAATTTCTTCATACCAACTAAGAAACCTTCATGCGCTACAACTTTGCTAAAGATCATAGCATGATCAAATGTACAGTTTACGATTTAATTAATTTTTAGTAATTTTCAGTGGCGCCATCTGTCGGAAATTAGTCTTATCAACTTTAAAACCTTCGCCGGCTTATCCGCAACATCTTCGCTAAAGAGCATAACACAATCAAATTCACAGTTTACTATTCTATAAAGAACATACATACAGACAAACATTCATTTGTTTAAAATAATACTAATTTTTCCCCCTTTTTATTCCCTAATTTCTAAAAGTTCCATATGTATATTTGGTACTTTTTTGGTGCCAATTGAATTCGGTACATTTTTTTAAAACGCATTTAACATAATGTATAATGTTCCTATTCATATTACTTTGGAGATGTTAAGTTATCATTTTATCCCTTTTTTACCCATTTTGGCTCCAAAATCAAAAAAGTACCAAATACGTGTTTCATGTTTTTTTACATCTATTGATTGCAGTACCAAGTTTCTTTCTATATTCTTTAGTTTAAAATATAAGAGTGGGTTAAAAAGGTGCCAAAAAAACTATTTTCACCCTTTTTGACCCCCTATCGGACATAGTTTCAAAAAAGTACCAAACACCTGTCCGCTTATTTTCAAAGCTGTTTAAAAGGTAATTTTAATTTTGTTTCTATACCTATTACTTTAGGAGACATAGCGTTTTCGATTTTTTCCCCTTTTTACCCGTTTTTACCCTCTTAGAGGTAAAAGTTCCAAAAGTCCCTTCTTCTTCGACCTATACATCAAAAAAGATACCCACTGTCCAAATTTTATCAAAATCGTTAGAGCCGTTTTCGAAATAGCCATTCTATATATATATATATATATATATATATATATATATATAAATAATTCCCCGACAACATTCCAATTGGAATAAGGGGTACTTCTCTCAGACAATGAGCTGCATCCGATTCTATTTTTAGGCCCATTGAAAGGGACCTACGTTTTAACGCCGGCTCCGAACGGCGAATGCATTAGTTAGAGAAGTTTTTCATAGCCTAATACTCAATAACCATGGCTAGCTGAGTTACCGCCGCTTTTTTGAAAAAAAAAAGTTTTCAAGTGAACCGCCGTGGTATAGCAGGTAAGTCATCCGCCTAGCATACCAGAGGTCCCAAGTTCAATCCCTGTCAGACCCACTTGAAAAAAATTAATTTTCAAAAAGCGGCGGTTCACCTCATAACTCAGCTAGCCACTGGTTATTGAGTATTAGGCTATGAAAAACTTCTCTAACTAATGAATTTGCCGTTCGGAGCCGGCGTTAAAACGTATGTCCCTTTCAATGAGTCTAAAAATAGAATCGGATGCAGCTCATTGTCTGAGAGAAGTACCCCTTGTTCCAATTGGAATGTTGTCGGGGAATTATATATATATATATATATATATATATATATATATATATATATATAGATATATATATATATATATATATATATATACATATATATATATATATATATATATAAAATTTTCAAGTGAGTCTGACCAGGGATCGAACTTGGGCCTCTGGTATGCTAGGCGGATGACTTACCTGCTATACCACGGCGGTTCACACTTTTGAATATTTCTCACAAAAACTATAAGAATAGCTATAGAATAACTATAAGAATAGCCAATGCAAGTGCTCATGATTCAGCCCCATATAATAATAAGGGCTGTATAATAGTTTTATAGAAAGTAATATTAGTTCTTACAAATATAGCTTTATTGTTTAGGCCAAAATAGCATCTGTTGGCAAGTTCAATTCTTCGTTTTATTTCAAAATTTATGTCGTTATTTATGCTCTCGGCGATACCACCCTTTTAAAACCTCGAAGCTATTTTTTTAGCTTTTACAGTGATCCAATTCTTATGGACTCTCTGCTTATAGAAACCATCAGTTTAAACCCATTTTCATTGAGTCCTTCCCGATACTTGAAAAAGTGCCAGTCACAGAATATCAACGACATTGGCTAACGCAAGTTGTCTTAACTGCAACATCTCTGAGGATAACTGTCGCTTTGCCTGAATTCCCGTTTAGTTATGAAAGGCTAAGATAAACTCTTACCTATTTTAACTGATTAGGTTGTATTAGTTAATGTCATCCTGCATAACTTTATTAACTTCGTAGGGATGCCAAACTCAGACTCAAATAACTTCGTTCATATCGGGCTGTCAAGAGCAGCTTTGTAATTAACGAAGAGATAATATATAATTATTCATTTCTCTTAGGTTTTTATCAGGACCTGATGTAGTGTGAATTTGTGGTCAGTGGTAGATTTACTGAAAACTTCTTAGGAGGGAAGCTATATGCCCTCATTTTGTGGTTTTTCGAAAACTAAAGATAATCACATTTTTGATCCGATATAAAAGATTTGTATATGTACGAAATCTTCTTGCTTAGATCTACAAAAAAGCAGCAATCCGACAATTCCCAAACCTTTTTTGAAAATCCCCAAAAAACGGGTGTGAAATTATTTGCACAGAATAAAAATAATAACATATAAGTATATAACCTTTTTGAATTTTTGATACTAGATAGCTTTGCGATTGAAGAAAATTAGGCATAAAGTGAGAAAGTTTGTAATTTTGTATTTTAGCGTTTTAGCGTGAAGACGAAATAAAATTTTGGACCATAGTTCCACCTATAGTTTTCCCTCAAAAAATTATAAATACTATAAATGTTTCTTAACAACCCAGCAAAACTTTGGTAATGGCAAGTACTCTGATAACTGGTTACCTTGTAACGACTACAACATACCATCCGAATAAATAATAAGTTATTACAGAAGTACTTATTTGTAATTAAGATGGTAATTTAAACTGAATGGCCCCGGTTCAAATCCCACCAAGGGCAACAATTTTTTTTAGTTTTTTTTTTTATTAAAAGAGTCTTTTTAAATGATTTTTGAATTTTAAGAACTTAAATATTATCTTCTGTAAAAAAAATTTGTAAAACTAACTCACGTTAATGAAAAAATACCATCATGAGTCAATTTTGATTATGTTGGGGATGTTGAATACCAAACACGATTCTAATTGGTCTTAACTTGGTAAGCCCAACTTATCTGGGTCATCCTTCATCTCAACTGTGGACACACACCTCCTCATGGTATCACCAGGGGAGCTAGTTTAACACCCATTGATATTGTGAGTTAACATGTTCCGAGAGTTGTCCCATAAGATCGATAAGAAAGGGTTAGGATTACGGGCTAGTAACCCTCTCTTGAAAAAAAATACAATGAAGAGGATAAAATTAGAATTGAAATGTCCCACTACCTAATATTAGAGGAGGATGTCCGAAACTTCGATAGAAAGACCAAGTAGAGGAACATTTTTCAAAGCTTGGCCTATAAAATTGGAGAATATTCGCACAAGATCGAAATCCATGGAATTCTAAAATATGCTCGGACTTTGACCTTAACAGGTTGTAACATTTTAGTAAGTAAGAGTCAATCTTATGTAAAAACTTATACAAAAAAGAAGATTTAAATTGTTTAAAATAATTTTAAAAAAGTTTTAAAATAATTACAAAAAATCGTATAACAACATTTTTCCAAAAATTACAACAAAGCAAAAAAAGCAGGGAAAAACAAAGTTATTTTCACATGATTTTGGATCTAAAAATAAAAATTGTTTATATTAATTATAAGCTGCTAAGTTTTCAACATATGAAGTAGCTCAGTGGAAGAGTCTCTGCCTAGCAGTCGGAGGGTCTGGGTTCGAGCCCCCATGGGATCATAAAAAAAGTTTTGTATTTCGTTTAAAAATATATGTTTTTAATAAAATAACAACAAAAAAGTTGTTGCTGTTGTTGTTGTTGTTGCTTTCAAGTTGCTTACCCAAGTCATTACATTTCTGCAATTGGTAAGTACTTGCCTCCAATGACATCCCCATGTTAATGTAATGACTTAAACAGCGAATGGGTAAGTAGTTCGTGTTCAATAGTTTAACTGTTTAACTCATTATTTGGTAATGAAAAGTTTTACTGGGAAGTTTTTTTGTATCTCAAAAAGTATGTTTTCACTTTTTTGGATAAAACAAGTAAGAAAATGCTATAGTCGGTCAAGCCCGACTATACGATACCCTTCACCACTAAGGTCAAAGATGCTTCTTTTAATGTATAAAGACAAATATTTGCTAAATTTTGCCTTAATTCAAACATTTTTTTAAAACTTATATATTTTAGCTGTTCCTGCCATTTGGACTTATATGAGAGCTGGGGTCAAATTGTGGACCATTTTTTCAAATTGTTTTCAGTTTCTACAAAAATTATGTATGCAGAAAATAAACTTTAAATTCTCGTTGTCTTCAGATTTACGAGCGTTTTACTGATTTTGTCTCATTTAGTGCGTTTAGTCAAATGTGGACCGATTTTAACGAAATTTGGTACAGTGATTTTGGTTTACATAAGCAGTATATGTTTTAAATTTCATGAAAAAATATACCAAAATATCAATTCGGAAAAGTGGGACCTAAGGCTGGTACCATAAATAATTTTTGATTGGCTAAAGATTTCCTATCAATTCTTTTTTTGTGTGCTTTTTACATTCCTTAGAAATAAAATTTATTAAATTTCGGAAAATTTGGATCCCATATTAGCAAAACTCTAGGCCTAAGTCGTCAAAAAGTTGAACATTTTGTTTTCAAAGTCGAATATATAATAAACCATAGGAGATAAGCCAGACGTGTAGCGATGTTTTTTTTTTGTAGATCTTTTATATCGGAAAAAGTGTTAGTAAAGTGTTACTTCTGGACCGTTTTTAATTATTAAAAAAAACCCGAGGTACCTTACTTTAAGGGCATATAGCTCTAATCCAGATAAGTCTACCAACTTCAAATTCTAAACTTAAGCTCGAGTACTCCTCTTCAATAGCCATGTGAAATGAGTGAAATGATAATTTACTGTTTCTGAATTACTCCCTTATTTTTTCAACCCACTGTACATTGATAGATTACAATTATTTTGTTTACTTTGGGTTTTAGCTTTTCACGCTTATAACTTATACATCTCTAATTGGCACATAAGGTTTTATCTCCTGTTTTGTGCATTGGAAAAATGACAATTAGACTCCAATTATAGAACATACCGATCCATATGGCTTTTATAAGCATGAAAATAAACACTATTAACTTATCACCACCTCACAGTGGTTTACGGACGCTTTTTTTTGGAAATAATTCTGTAACTTTTGAACGACAGGAGATATTTGAATGAAATTTGGCATGGTGATAGTCAAGGAGTATTCGAGTTGATTTTTAAAAGCACTGGCCGATGAGGGGTAGTGAGAATGATTGATGGACCTTCAAAGTTGGTCACCTCGGGTGTTCGACTTTTTTAAAAATTCGCCAAAAATCCATTTATGAATGGATTGAAAAGAAATTTTAAACTTAAGTTCTCTTTCAGAAGGTCTACAAAAAATACGCTTACATGTGTAGGTTATCTCCTTTGGGTTTCGAGATATTTGGATAAAAAGGAATTTTTGGGTTGATTTTTTACTTATTTTTATACCCTTCACCAATAGGTGAAAGGGTATTATAACTTTGTGATTCCGTTTGTAATTTTTTTATTAGTGATCGTATACCCCATAAAAATTATACCGATCGACTCAGAATCGGGAGGAGAATCGATTAAGCGATGTCCGTCTGTCTGTCTGTCTGTCTGTCTGTCTGTCTGTCTGTCTGTCTGTCTGTCTGTCCGTCCGTCTGTCTGTCTGTTGAAATCAAGTTTCTGAAGCCCCTGGAGGATGGACTTACATAAATTATATATCAGATTTTAGGAAATTCTCCCGCAATGAACGCTATTAAATTTCATTAAAATCGGTTTATAAACACCGAAAATATCGAAAAAATACCAAAAATTAGACGAAAATTTTAAAATTTTTGATTGAAACACACTTTTAAATAACAAGAGAAAAAAGATACTCCTGGTGTACATGTGATAATATGTTATATATCAGATTGTAGGAAATATTTTCCCAAAGCACTCTGTAAAATTTTATCAAAATCGGTCCATAAACAACTGAGATATCGCCAAAACACTGAATTTGATGTATCGCAAATTGCCCAAAGTACACATTAGAGAATGTTTGTTGAAAAAATTAAATGCAGAAATAGGAAAAACTATCCTCCTTTAGTACGGACCTACATAAATTTTATATCAGATTTTAGGAAATTCCCCCACCAAGCACGTTATTAAATTTTATCAAAAGCGATCTATAAACAATTGAGATATCGCCATAACACTACATTTGATGTACAGCAAATTGCCCAAAGTACGTGTCTAAGAAATTTTGTTTACATTTTGTAAGTATTGTTTCAGCGATATCTCAGGTGTTTATGGACCGATTGTGATGAAATTTGACATCGTTCTTTATGGGAGGATTTTCTAAAATCTGATATATATACTCCACAAATCTGATTATGAATACCATTCAAATTGTACCGATCAACTCAGAATCGGCACAAGAATCGATTTCGCGACCTCCGTCCCTCTGTCCGTCCATCTGTTTGTTTGCCCGTCCGTCCGTCTGTTCGTTTGTCCGTCCGTCTACCAATCTGTCCTTTTTTCTGTTGTAGTCAAGTTTTTGGAGCTCCCGTTTTGTCGATATCTCAGTTGTTTATTTTGATGAAGTTTAATAGCGTCCTTCGCAGGGGATTATCTAAATCCTGATGCATTCTGTAATTTGTGGTAGATATAATTTAGCGTTTAAGCGATGGTGTTTTGATCGACAATGTTGAAATTCAGGGTGGGACAATTCAGGAGCTCCACAAATCTGGTTTTAGCAAACAGACACACTGCATTTATCTTAATTTTGTGTCTGACTTTTGAACATTATGATAACATTTGAGAATGTATTATATATCAAATTATAGGTAATCTTCCTAGGAAGTACAAAAATGCAGCTAATTACATGATATCCGTTCAAAACCTACATATGTATGTAAGTTCTCACATATCAACAAAAATTTAAATTTTTTAATTGCAATTGGGAGAAATCCGTTCACGTTTGACAATTGATCCCGTATAACTTTGCCTAAGGCAATCTCTTAGTAGCTAATAAATGACAAATTATAATAGATACGATGATGACATTTAGTATAAAGACGTTGTACAATATTGATATTCAGGACAATAGCACCTAAAATAAACTTTCTAGAGGGACAACATTTGACAAAAGTATTTCTGATCTCTTGAAAAGTTCGATATCGAAAATGGGCGAGCTCTATTCACATTTAGTGAAATCTCCCATATAAACCCGACCGGGAATCGATTTAATGCTGATAAATTAAATCATATTAAAATTGCACAAAGAACTAGAGCAAAACTTTCCAAACATCCATCGGACAGATCGAAAGAACTATACATCCCAAATATTATTGATGAAGTGTTCATTTTAATTAATTAACTAACTTCAAATTAATAAGTAAACTTTTCCGACAAAGCTGATAACCATCCATTCAAAAGCTATATATTTCACGTATGTATCTAAAACTAGGAGTGTATACCCTATAATTTTAAGGCTTGTATACATTGACAATCATTGCTAAAGCTTTGACCTAAATCAGTCCGCTAACTTCAGAGTTTTACATAACTAATCAAGAACTTTTACTAGTTGGATAATTCGTACGAATTAAAGTGCACAACCCTCACTGCGTTTTTGGGTTGCACGTCAGAATACTTAAACTTCATCAAATCGATGTGCTATTGGAAATCTAAGGGCATCTACATTTTGAAGCATCTTTTCTGCATGGTTTATCTGGTCTATCGAACTTTATTAAATGTTCGTAAAATATGTGTCTATTTTATTTCGAAGCTACTGGCTGGCTTAAATATGCATTCTCTACTTGTAGTCTAGTAATCATTATCTTTCACAAAGGGACCACTTTAGAACCCAAGTGAAGCTTCCCTAGACATCAGCCACCTGCCCAACCTAACCTTTGGGTGCATAACTATTCTAGATGATGACGCCACCGAAAAGCTTTTCTTTTTCCGACTCTTAATTTTAAAGACTCTTTGCATATAGTACTAGTATAACCAAATTTTGCGAGGAATTACATTAAGTACTTTTGCAACGCCATTGGTGAAGGGTATCCAAGATTCGGCAAAGCCGAATATACCACTCTTACTTGTTTTAAGCTTTTTTTGATCTGGTGGACGCATCTGAAGATCAAAAATTTTTTAAGAATATTCGTTAAAATTGTAACAAAATTCTAAATAATTTTTGTGCAAGTTAGTTATAGATATCTTCTTTCGTTTAAAAGTTAAAAATATTCAAAGTTGAAACTTAAAAAAAATTTCGCTTTTTTTTTGAGTTTTTCCCTAAAAGATAGCTATATTTTTTCAATAATAAAAAAATATTTTCTTAAGAAACATAAAAATATTTTTAAAGTTTTTAAAAGAAAACATAATGGGAATGCGTATAAAATAAATTTCTTGCTAATTGGACTTTTGGTCCTTGCACATGCCCTCACCAAAAAATGCCAATTTGTAAAAAAAAATTTTGGTTTAAATAAAAATTTCTCAAAAGGCAAAGCACCGATTTGAAAAATATAATAACGTCCATATTTTCTAATATATCTGTTATAGATTGGAAAAGTTTTTTTCTGAAACGAGATGCAAATAGAGTCAGTGTTGCCATTTTTGTAAAAAAACTCATTTTTTGAAACCCTTTTTTCCCGAGTTGGGAATTGGGGTATTTTTTAGTTAAAATTGGGATTTTTTTTAGTCTATTGCTTTTAGATTGTATTGGTCTACATGACTACAAATTTTCATTGTGATAACTTCATCTATGTGATTTCTACAAAATATCAAAAATTGAAATTATTTTCCTTCTAAAAGTAGAAAAATAATATTTTTTTGTTTTACGATACAAAGTGTAAAAATATTACCTCACTTAAAAAAGATTTTTAATTGGTGTTCATTTCCTAGACTTTCCCGATCCAATGATACTAAACACGTGTATCAAGCTTTAATACATAGCTTTAAAGAGCTCTGAAAACTTTGCCTCCCATAGCATTTTTAAGCTAAATATTGGAGTATTGGAGAGTAATGTGTGCAAATAAAGTGAATGGTGCACAGTGGTATTAACTCTGCAATTTCTAAACTACTAGACGGATTTTGACACAATTTGGAACGTCAATAGAAGAGGTGTGAGGCTTTTAGATCAATGTTTAAGAACGTATTTGTCGGTAGCACAGTGGGCTCTACAGTGGGCCAAAGTTGACTACCTCGGGTATATAAAACATTTGGGGGCGTATAAGGGTGGTGGACATATAACGCAGTCATCATTGATTTGTGAGTCCCTTTAAAAAATCCTCGATGGAATCACTTCATCTTGCTTAATCTTTGCTCACATCTGCTAAAATAAACAAGTACATTAAAGTTTAAAAATGAATTTATTTGAACATCAAACAAAATTATTACACGGATAAAATTAGCATGTACTTAAATGGGTATTAAAATTTCATCATAATTACTTTGTAAACAGCATCAAAATGAAGAATATCATCCAAAAAAGCACCCAAAAAACAAAACCGCACAAGTACTAAAATGAACAAGTAAGAAATTACTAAAGTAGGTACACCTCGAACATAAAATACCCTGTGTCACTAATATAATATAAATTTGCTTAATCCTCTGATCGTACAAACGTTTATTCGAAATTGAAGTCAGTAATTTTCAGAGTGGGGATTTTAAATACTTTTTGAAAGAAGATTTGTAAGACGCTTATACTTAGGTCTATTTTGGGTAGATTTTAACCAAATTTCAGGTCTATTATGGATAGATTTTAACCAAATTTCAGACGAGTGTAATTTAACTCAAATCTAAACAAATTGCGTAAGGCTACCGATTACTTTTATTCATAGCTCTTTCTATTTACAAACCTTGGAGCACATTATTTATATTTCGTTTATGCATTTTTATCTAAAACAAATTCTCCTTTGACCTCGGGAAGGCATCTTCCATCGATGGTAAGCCCTACAGGTCCATATATTTTGTTAGGAGTTCCTAATGCATCTACCGTATATAAAGTCTGGATATTGGTGCAATCTTAATATAATGGTTGTACCTCCGAATCTTTTTGATTGTAGATATAAAAAGGGGATGTTATATATATATATATATATATATACATATATATATATATATATATAAGAATTATGGCCAAATCTAGACCGATTATAACAAAATTTTACATACTGGCTGTTATTTATAAATTCTTGCAAAAATAGTAGCCATAGCTGTCATAGTTTCAAATTAAATAGCTTTTAACTGGCCTTTGCTACATTGTTTTTTTTTTTTTTGTTTGGTTCCCGGCAGTTTTTATTATATGAAAGCTATAGTTGAATATGGACCGATTCCTATAGAATTTGATATACTGGCCAATAGTTGCATAAAACTTCCTTATTATAAATTTAGTCGTCATAGCTCTTACAATTGTATTCAATTTATCAGCATTAATGTATTTCCCGGGGCAGGGTTATATGGGAGCTCTTAGTAAATGTGAACTGATTTTGTTCATTTTCAATACACAACGTTTTCAAAATATCCAAAATACTTTTGTAAAATTTTATCCCTCTAGGTCTTTCGTTAAGGCGCTATCGCGCTTTTATCTAACGGACAGACGGTCATAACCCCCTTTTCTTTTTAAGTTTTTTATATGGAAGCTATGGTCAAATGGTGACCGATTATGACAAAATTTTGCACACTGGTTAACATTGACATAAGACTTCCTTATGCTGAATTAAGTGGCTGTTATAGTTTATCATTTATTGGCATTTAAGTGTATTTTAGGTGGAATTTAGGCTGTTTCCATAAGTTTTTTGTATGGGAGATATGGTTAAATGTGAACCGATTTCGAATCTTAGAATTTTTAGGTTTTTTAGCTAATATTAAGGAAATTACAAACGGAATGACAATCTCAATATACCCCCCATTCTTTTTGATGGTGGGTATATAAATGCTCAAATTATAAGTATATCTAACAACAGATGGCGCAACTTGATAATTTTTTGTATGTTCTTCTATTCCTTGCAGGTATCACAAAGTAAGCATTTGTGGAACCCAAGTAATTCCGACTTCGCGGCTAGTCACCTGCTTAACCAAACTTTGATGGGGGTCAAGTCAAAATTTATATGTCTTACAAACATTAGCACCAACTTATAAAACCCATCTGAATTATGATTGGTGTAGGGTATAATAACAATACCTACCACATCAACATCCTCATCAAAATCAGCCAAGGAAACAAAAAAAAATATGTTACCTTTGGAACAACAAAAAAAAAAACACACAAAAATATTTGAAGGAGACCACAAACGTTCACATATTTTATAAAAATTAACACAAAATTAGCATTTAAAGTGGTCGTTTAATGTAAAACACCTTTTTCGAATATTATTATCTTTTCTGTTTTTTCGAAACCAAAAAAAAAATCTTTAGGAAACAAAAAAGTTTGACAGGATGTTTAGAATTCATAGGGTATGTTCCTTGTTCCTAAGTGCACTTGTTCGAGGTACTCGAGACAACAATTTTCACTTAAATGATAATGATGATAAAAATAATTTCATTAATTTTTCTTTTTTTCCTAACAATAGCGAAGGAAAAGTTTCCCCCAAAAAATAGCAAAACCAAAAAATTGGTTTTCTTTTAATTTTTAGATCAAAAACGAAACAAACTTAATTTTAATGAAGTAGAAATTATCATAAAGTAAAATTTTTTCTTTTCCCCTTCAAATCAAATATTTTATTAAATTTAAGTGATTAATTCTAGAAACACGAACAAAGAATTTTAGTCATTAAAGTGGAAATACGTCAAAAATTCGTAAATTTTACTAAATGAATTAAGAGGTTAATGATGAAGTCTTGAGGTAAATTAAATTTTAAACGAATTATTTGGAGGTTAATTAAGGTACCACAAAAAAGTACTTAATGAACGTTTTGCGTCATAACAAAATATAAGACAAAGTAAATAGACCAAATCTCGTGTAACTTTTGATAGGAAGAAATTATATAATTTCTAAAAATATAATTAAATTAAGTAAAATGTTTTATTATATCCATTTTTAGAATAAGAGATCAAACGAAATTTTAACATGTTATTAAACAAATAGGAAATTAATATTATATCTTAGGATGGCAAGAAGAAACAGTCCTGATATTTTTCTTAAAATCTGCGTCTGTCTTTAGAGAGGTTTCCTTTGTGGAGTTCACAGAAAGGGAGGCTATATGGGAGATACCGGCAAAAGTGAATCGATTTTCTGAAAACTAGGTGAAGTTAATGTATATTTGTATATAATGTTATATTTATTACCAATCAATGAAAAAACTTCAAAATTTTTACTGAAACAATTTGAATTGTTTAACAAACAGTTTATTATTCTCAGATTCCCCTATGGGCCAACTTTTTTATACCCACCATCAAAAAGAATGGGGGGTATATTGAGATTGTCATTCCATTTGTAATTTCCTTAATATTGGCTCAAAAACCAAAATTGAAGCATATTCTGAATCCTTATGAAATTCTAAGACGATTGAGAGATGTCTGTCTGTTTGTCTGTCTGTCTGTCTGTCTGTCTGTCTGTCTGTCTGTCTGTCCGTTTGTCTGTTGAAATCACGATAACGCATAAACGAAAGGAGCTAGCTCACTGAAACTTAGTAAGAACATTCTCCATCTCTGAGAAAATTTTGGTATTGAAATTGGGCAAAATCGGTTAACATTTAAACATAGCTCCCGTACGCCAATCAATAGCTATGATGATAAAATTTGATATATAGAAGTTTTACACAAGTTCTAGGCAGCGTATTAAATCTCGTCTAAATCGGTTCAAATTTAGTCATAGCTCCCATACAAAAAACTTATGGAAACAGCATAAATTTAACCTAAAATACACTTAAATGCCAATAAATCTAAATCAAATTTTGTAACAATCGGTCACCATTTGACCATAGCTCCCATATAAAAAACTTACGGAAACACAAAAATACAAAAAGAAAGGGGGGTTTTCGTCCGTCTGTCCGTCAGATATAAGCGCGATAGCTTCTTATATTTGTATATAATGTTATATTTATTACCAATCAGTGAAAAAACTTCAAAATTTTTATTGAAATAATTTGAATTATTTAACAAAAAGTTTATTATTCTCAGATTCCCCTATGGGCCCGCTTTTTTATACCCACCATCAAAAAGAATGGGGGTATATTGAGATTGTCATTCCGTTTGTAATTTCCTTAATATTGGCTCAAAAAACGATATATATTCTGAATCCTTATGAAATTCTAAGACGATTGAAAGATGTCTGTCTGTCTGTCTGTCTGTCTGTCTGTCCGTCTGTCTGTTGAAATCACGATAACGCATAAACGAAAGGAGATAGCTCACGAAAACTTATTAAAAACATTTTTCATCTCTGAGAAAATTTTGGTATTGAAATTGGGCAAAATCGGTTAACATTTGAACATAGCTCCCGTATAACCTCGCCTACGCCAATCAATAGCTATGATAATAAAATTTGATATATAGAAGTTTTACATAAGTTCTAGGCAGCGTATTAAATCTCATCTAAATCGGTTCAAATTTAGTCATAGCTCCCATACAAAAAACTTATGGAAACAGCATAAATTTCACCTAAAATACACTTATGCCAATAAATCTAAATCTATAACAGATATAACCACTAAATTTAGCACAAAGAAGTCTTATATCAATGCCCATTAGTGTGCGAAATTTTGTCACAATCGGTCACCATTTGACCATAGCTCCCATATAAAAAACTTACGGAAACACAAAAATACAAAAAGAAAGGGGGTTTTACGTCCGTCTAGACAGACGCGTCTGTCCGTCAGATATAAGCGCGATAGCTTCTTAACTACAAGAGCTAGAGAGACAAAATTTTACAAAAGTATTTTTGATATGTAATAAAAGTTGTGTACTGAAAATGGGCGAAAGCAGTTCACATTTACTTAGAGCTCCCATATAACCCCGTCCTGAGAATCACATAAATACTGATAAATTGAATACAATTGTAATAGCTATGACAACTAAATTTAGAATAAGGAAGTTTTATGCAACTATTGGTCAGCATATCAAATTTTATATAGGATGGACCGATTCCTATATAAAATTTGATATGCTGACCAATAGTTGCATAAAACATTGATTATAGCTGCCATAAAAAAAAAACACTCCCGGAAACCAAAAAAAATGTAGCAAAGACCAGTTAAAAGCTATTAAATTATAACAGGAATAAGTTTTATATAAATACCAGCCAGTGTGTAAAATTTTGTGATAATCGATCAACATTTGGCTATAGTTCTTATATATAACATTCCCTTTTTATACCCACCATCAAAAAGAATGGGGGGTATATTGAGATTGTCATTCCGTTTGTAGTTTCCTTAATATTAGTTCAAAAAATTGAATCAAAAATTGAAGTATATTCTGAATCCTTATAAAATTCTAAGACGATTGAGTGATGTCCGCCTGTCTTTCTGTCTGTCTGTTGTCGGCACGATAAAATCTTAACGAAAGGATATAGGTCACTAAAATTTGGCATAAATATTTTTCATTTCTTGGAGTATTAAAATCGGGCAAAATCGGTTCACATTTCACCATAGCTCCCTTACAACCCCGTCTAGGCTAATCACTTATTTGCTAATAAATGACAAATTATAACAGCTATGATGACAAAATTTGGTATCTAGAAGTTTTACATAAGTACTAGGCAGCACATAACTACAATTTCATCGAAATCGGTTCACATTTAACAATAGCTCCCATACAAAAAACTTACGGAAATACGAAATACACTTAAATGCCAATAAATGATAAACTGTTATAGCTTTGGCCACTAAATTTAGCACAAGGAAGTCTTATGTGAATGCCAGCCAGTGTGAAAAATTGTGTTATAATCGGTCACTATTTGACCATAGTTCCCCTATAAAAAACTTACGAAAACACAAAAATACAAAAAGAAAAAGGGGTTTATGTCCGTCTGTCAGTCAGATAAAAGCGCAATAGCTCCTTAACTACAAGAGCTAGAGAGAAGTATTTTTGATATGTTATAAAAGTTGTGTACTAAAAACGGGCGAAATCGGTTCACATTTAGTTAGAGCTCTCATATAACCCCGGCCCGAGAAACACATTAATGCTGATAAATTGAATACAATTGTAAAAGCTATGACGACTAAATTTAGAATAGAAAAGTTTTATGCAACTATTGGTCAGTATATCAAATTTTATAGGAGTCGGTTCATATTTGACTATAGCTTTCATGTAAAAAATACTCCTGGAAGCCATAAAAAAAATTTGTGACAGCTATATCCACTTAATTAGCTCTATATAAATACCAGCTAGTGTATATAATTTTGTTACAATCGGTCAAAATTTAGCTACAAGTCTTATATATATAACATCCCCTTTTTATATCTGCAATCAAAAAGATTCGGAGGTACAAGCAGCATATTAAGATTGTACCAAGGAAATTAGATAGCTATTAATCAATGTCCAGACTTTATATACGGTAGATGCATTAGGAAATTGTAACAAAATATCGGGTGTTTTTTATTGAGGTATAGAACTTTAAGTTAGCATCACTTTTTTAACTAGCGGCCATTTTGTCAGCTTTCAAGTGATTAATATTTAGTTTGGTTTGTCATTTCATCATGAACAGGTTGACAAAAGAACAACGCTTGCAAATCGTGCAAATTTATTTCGAAAATAATGGTTCAGTTCGCGAAGTTTACCGCAAGCTCCGTCCATTTTATGGTCGACATAATCGTCCATCAGAGCAATTAATTCGGTAAACGATGGATCGTTTTCGCACTACGTTTACTCTATGTGATAATACGCATCCGCAGCGACGTCGAACAGTGCGCACCGAAGAAACAATTGCCGCTGTAGAGCAAAGTGTTGAAGAGGACCCGAATGAATCGATTCGCCACCGTGCACAGCAATTGGAGCTTTGTCCATCAACTTTATGGAAGATTTTGCGCAAAGACTTGGCTTGCGACCTTACAAGATCGTGATTTTGGTGTATGGGCCGAAAATGAGATTGATCTCGATGCTGATTTTCATCGCAAAATTTTGTTCAGTGATGATGCTCATTTTTGGTTGAATGGCTACGTCAACAAGCAAAATTGCCGCATTTGGAGTGAAGAGAATCCACATGAGACCCTTGAGACGCCATTACATCCACAAAAACTGACTGTTTGGTGTGCTCTATGGGCTGGTGGAGTCATTGGGCCATACTTCTTCCGAAATAATGCTGGAGAGTCAGTTACCATAAATGGAGACCGGTATGGAGCCATGATAACCGACTATTTTGTTCTCCAATTGGATGGCATGAATGTGGATGAGTTGTGGTTCCAACAAGACGGCGCTACATGAAACACAGCGCACGTCACAATTGATTTATTGAAGGAAACATTCGATGAGCGCATAATTTCGCGGAATGGACCTGTCAATTGGCCACCAAGATCGTGCGATTTGACACCACTGGATTATTTTCTTTGGGGATATGTGAAGTCGCTCATCTACGCTAACAAACCAGAAACGTTAGGGGACTTGGAAGCCAACATTCGTAGCGTTATTACCAACATACGGCCCCATATGCTCGAAAAAGTGGTGGAAAATTGGACCTGTAGAATTGGCTTTATTCGAGCCAGCCGCGGCGGCCACATGCCCGAAATCATATTTAAACATTAATGGCATAAAATTATCCTTCCAATAAAGCCAAATTGATGGACATTAAAACGATTTTCTTGTGTTTTATTTCAATTCGAAGTTCTATACCTCTAAAAATAACACCCATTATATAGACCTGTCGTATTACTATCAACATGTATATCCTAACTAAATATTAAGCTGAACGAGAGTATTTAACAGATTATGAATGCTAAACTATACCAGGTTATGAGATTAAATTTTGTACAAAGTAAATACTAGGGAAACCATTTAGATACTTTCATATGTTGAACTATAAAGCTACGGAAACCGACTTTAGTCCAAGTATTTTACCAACAATACCAACTAGCGTAACAATTTTTTTTCGAATTTGGTCCTCATTTTGAATTAGCTACACCCTTGTAGATATATGAGATATATTTCTAAATTTAACACAATTTAAGGGTGGGTATATAAGATTTGGCACTGCCGAATATAACACTCGTACTTGTTTAATCAATAATTTTAAAATTAGCACATAAATTTTGTTGTTTTGTCGATAGCACAGGTGTTTATGGATCGATTTTTTGGAAATTTAAAAGCGTGCTGCGTAGGAGGTCCTCAAACTAAATTTTAACAAATAGACAAGGCTCTTTACGATTCTGATAATGAAAAATTACAATTCAGAAATGCTCGAAAATTAAAAAAGATGCTTGAAAATGATTTTCAACATTCGATCAAATTTAAGAGGTAGTTGTTTTAATGATCGGATTGCTTGATAAAAGACACTAGCGTATCCTGCGGTCGACACAATCGACCATCATCTAGTTCATTGTGAATACAAATTTCCCGTTCTGTGGCTTGGTTGGTTAGCACGTAATATCACATTGAGCCTGAGTTCGATCCCCGGTCTCGGCAACAACAATTTCTGTAATTATTAATTTCTATTAAATTTAAGGCCCTATACTGGGAGTCAATGATAACAGAATTAAAATTATTAATTACCACAGCATCTTCCGTCGGCAGTTAGACTACAGCAATAACACGCCGTCTACGAAAAATAAATAAAATTGGCTGTAAAACAAAAAAATGCGTCTAAATAACAACAAATGGCGCAAGTTCACTGTTCTAAAAATAGATATACCTTTCTCTTCCCTACCATCCCCTTTCCAAATAAGGTTACCCAATTCGTATATACTCCATATGCAATTGTATAAGCAGTATTTGCCTGAGTGCTACTTCTCTATAAAAAGAAAACTCATACAATCAGAGCTTTAAGTCAAAAATGACAGTGTCGATGTAGCAAGTTTTTAAAATTGCTCGGGCTAAACGGATATGTGGAGAAATTGATCTCATTGATTTCTATGTCACTCCATACAACAGAGCGTCGAATTGGCCAAATTGGCAAAACTATAATTAAAAATTGTATAGCTCTCGAAGAGTTTACTGATTCAAGATATTCCATATACCGCCGTGGTATAGCAGGTTAGTCATCCGCCTAGCATACCAGAGGTCCTAAGTTCAATCCCTGTCAGGCTCACTTGAAAAAAATTAATTTCAAAAAAGCGTCGGTTTCACCTCATAACTCAGCTAGCCACTGGTTATTGAGTATTAGGCTATGAAAAACTTCTCTAACTAATGCATTTGCCGTTCGGAGCCGGCGTTAAAACGTAGGTCCCTTTCAATGAGTCTAAAAATAGAATCGGATGCAGCTCATTGTCTGAGAGAAGTACCCCTTGTTCCAATTGGAATGTTGTCGGGGAATTATATATATATATATAGATATTCCATAATAAACCGTTTTTGCATCTTCAGAAGTGAATGTGATGGAAAAAGTGTAAGACTTAGTAGCTCTTATCAAAACATCTTGCGTTATCGATGTCAAAATGCTCTGTGAAGTGATGAACAGATAAACTTGTAAGCGTTACTAACGGATTGACACAAATGATAGAGAAATCAAGGTCTTATTTAACTTTTTAACAAAGATCCTAATATTTAAAATTGATTATCATTTTACTGCATAATTAACCGCGAGAACCACGAAGTACTTGGAATCTGTAAAAGCTTACAGTTTTAAACCATTCCAGTCGCAATGCAAGATTTGCCTTTTAATATTCCTTCCTGATATTATAGCATTTTCTAAACATTAATCAGTTTTGAATTTACATTTGATTCAGGCCGATCATTTAATTCCTTTTCTTGATAATTATCAGTAATTATTATAAACTTTCCTTCAAAAGACTGTTTTTTTAATCGATAACATCCTTTTTGGGTATAAGTCACAATTTTCTTTTCCAACTCTTTACTACTATGACTCTTAAAAAAATTGACATTGTAAAATAGGTCTTAATGATCTCATGAGTGCCCTATCCTGCAATATTATTTAATTTTTTAACACAATATTTATTCATCAATCACTCGAAGATTTTATCCCAATAAACCAACCAAAAAAACAAAATTCCATAAAAATTTAACTTCAAATAATTCTAATTTGAAAGGTTTACATTTTAAGCACTATTTTTTCAAATCTTCCAAAATATTAATTTTGTCTTTCACTCCCTCACCACAAATAATAAAAACAATATCAATAATTTTTGTTGCTATTATTTTACAAAACAAAAACATTTATTTAATTGTAATAAAATACTCTCTATTTTTATACCCACCATCAAAAAGAATGGGGGGTATATTCAAATTTTGTCATTCCGTTTGTAATTTCCTTAATATTGGTTCAAAAATCAAAAACGATATATATTCTGAATCCTTATGAAATTCTAAGACGATTGAGCTATGTCCGTCTGTCCGTCTGTCTGTCTGTCTGTTGAAATCACGATAACGTCTAAAAACTTAGCAAAAACATTCTTTATCTATGAGAAAATTTTGGTATTGAAATTGGGCAAAATCGGTTAGTATTTGGCCATAGCTCCCGTATAACCTCGTCTAGGCTAATCGCTTATTTGCTAATAAATGACAAATTATGACAGTTATGATGACAAAATTTGGTATCTAGAAGTTTTAGATAAGCACTAGGCAGCATATAAAATTTCATCGAAATCGGTTCACATTTAGCCATAGCTCCCATACAAAAAACTTACGAAAACAGGCTAAATTTCACCCAAAATACACTTAAATGCCAATAAATCTAAAAGTATAACAGATATAACCACTAAATTTGGCACAAGAAAGTCTTATGCCAATGCCAGCCAGTGTGCAAAATTTTGTCGCAATCGGTCACTATTTGACCTAGCTCCCATATAAAAAACTTACGAAAACACAAAAATTCAAAAAGAAAAGGGGATTTATGTCCGTTTGTCCGTCAGATAAAATCGTGATAGCTCCTTAACTACAAGAGCTAGTAAGACTAAATTAAGCACAAGGAAGTCTTATGTCAATGCCAGCCAGTGTGCAAAATTTCACTATTTGACACGGTCACCATTTGACCATAGCTCCCATATAAAAAACTTATGGAAACACAAAAATACATAAAGAAAAGGTTGTTTATGTCCGTCTGTCCGTCAGATAAAAGCACGATAGCGCCTTAACGAAAAGAGCTAGAGGGACAAAATTTTACAAAAGTATTTTGGATGTCTTGAAAAAGATGTGTGTTGAAAATGGACAAAATCGGTTCAAATTTAGTTAGAGCTCCCATATAACCCCGCCCCGGAAAACACATTAATGCTGATAAATTGCATACAATTGTAATAGCTATGACGATTAAATTTAAAATAGGGAAGTTTTATGAAATTTTTGATCAGTTTATAAAATTTTATAGGAATCAGTCCATATTTGACTTTAGCTTTCATGTGAAAAACACTCACGGAAATTAAAAATTTTAGCAAAGGCCAGTTAAAAGCTATTAAATTAGAAACTATGATAGCTATGGTCACTAAATTTTGCAAGAATAAGCTCTCTATATATACCAGCCAGTGTGTAAAATTTTGTTATAATCGGTCAACATTTGGCTATAATTCTTATATATATAACATCCCCTTTTTATATCTACAATCAAAAAGATTTGGAGGTACATTCATTATATTAAGATTGCACCTATGAAATTATATAGGCATCAATCAATGTTCAGCCCAGACTTTATATATGATGAATGCATTAGGAACTCATAACGAAATATATGGACCTGTCGTATTACTATTAACGTGTTTAGCCTAACTACATATTAAGCACAACGAAAAGTATTTAACAACTTATTAATGTAAAGCTATACCTGGTTATGAGACCGAATTTTGATCAAAGTAAATACTGGGGAAACCACTAAAATATGTTTGAATGTTGAACTATAAAGCTACGGAAACCTAATTTAGTCCAAAGGTTTTACCAACAATACCAAATAGCTTAGCGATTTTTCCAGTTTTGGTGCAGATTTTGAATTAGCTGCACCCTTGTAGATATATGAGATATGTTTCTAAATTTAACACAACTTGATGGTGGGTATATAAGATTCGGCACAGCCGAATATAACACTCTTACTTGTTGTCTTTGTCTACCACTATCTCCCCACAAATATACTATTTTATTCTCATCACTCACCAAAAATAATAAAAACAAAAAAAAAACATGTTTGCATACAATTTCTTTTGTTTGATTCTTAGTAGTGAATTTCATATGCATGTGAGTTTTCTTTATTGTGTTAGTAAGATTTTTAAATACCAAACCGATTTTTTAAAACTGAACCGATTTTAATAAAATATATATTCGTCTGATCTACGGAAAAATACCTTTCAAATGGTATAACATTTTCAAGAAATGAGTGTATAATTAAAGCTTAAAAAGGGATAATAAATGGGTGCTTGCGTATTAATATTATGGATAAGCTAATTAAACTTACTTTTCAGCTACATCAAAAATTGTTCAAGGACGTCATAGTCGGATGGAATGCCTTTACCAAATGTTACAAATCCGAGGTTTCCTCTATTAAGCAAAGACAGTATTTTGCTTGTTGACCATTAGCACGTTTCAAAAAATCACCTTTCTAAATTAAAAATGTCTATTGCTTATTTAGGTAACAAAGACTAAATTTCGATTTCCATTTCCGTTTCCGTTGTATAAACGTATAAATTTTCTTACAAGCTTAATATTAACTGGATTTCCTAAAAGCTTTTTAAAGACTTTTATTTTCGTGTCCTTAGTAAATACACAAATCATACTATGAACACAAACCGCTTAGTTTTTCAAAAGCTCCACAATAATATTATAGCAATTTTATAGCATACAAAACAAAGCACAAAAAAGCTTTTCTTAACCTGGTATTTCCGTTAAATCAAATAAGTAAATTAATAAAGTTTGTAGTATTAGGGTGGATATTTATACCCTTCACCACCATAGGAGGAAAGGGTATTATAAGTTTGTGCTGATGTATGGAACGCATAGAAATATTTGTCTTAGGCTCATCTTTTAGTATAGCAATAGGCTTAGAATAACTTTTTGAGTCGATTTAGCGATGTACGTCCGTCCGTCTGGCTGGCTGGCTGGACCCCCATGTAAACCTTGTAATCAAACTACAGGTCGCAATTCTAAAGGTAATTTGATGAAATTTGGCACAGATAATTTTTTTGATAATAGCTATTGAAATTCGGCAAAATCGGTCCATTATTTATGATACCTCCCATAGGTCCCACTTCCCGGAATTGATATATTGGCCACAAAAATCAATATTTTTCATGAAATTTTAAACGAATACAGCTTATATAAACCTAAATCACTGTATAAAATTTCGTTGAAATCGGTCCACATTTGACCATAGCTCCCATACAAACTCTTTTCTCAAAACGCTCTAAATGGGACAAAATTCACTAAAACGCTCCTAAATCCGAAGACAATGAGAATTTTAAGTTTATTTTTTGCATACATAATTTTTGTAATAACTGTAATCAATTTACCAAATTGCGAGATAATCGGTGCACATTTGACCCTAGCTCTCATATAAGTCCAAATGACGAAAACAGCTTAAATGTATAAGTTTTGAAAATATGTTTGTATGATGGCAAAATTTAGCAAATATTTGTCTTTATACAGGAAAAAGAACACCTTTGGCCTTAGTGGTGAAGGGTATCGAGTGGTCGGGCTTGACCGACTATAGCACTTTCCTACTTGTTTTAAATGATTTTACTTTAAGGCTCAACTTAAATTGAATATCACTTACTTTACAATCTTTTTATTTAAAATATATAAAAAGTTATACCCGAACTTTTGGTAGATGAGTCTTTAATTTAATATATCTGATATATGTAGGTCTCAATTAATAAAAATTCTAAACTTTCGTAGAATCTCTTCTCAAAAGCTTCATAGCTTATCTGCTTGTGCAAGTGCCCATGATTCAGCAGCATATAATAATAATGATATCATAAGCGTTTTGTAGTCATTTTAGTCCCCAAATCTATTTACTCTTAATGTACATTTTTATACCCTTCACCACCATAGGTGGAAAGGGTATTATAAGTTTGTGCTGATGTATGTAACGCATGGAAATATTTGTCTTAGACCCACCTTTTAGTATACCAATAGGTTTAGAATCACTTTCTGAATCGATTTAGCGATGTCCGTCCGTCCGTCCGTCCGTCCGTCTGGCTGGCTGGCTGGACGACTGGACCCCCATATAAACTTTGTAATCAAACTACAGGTGGCAATTCTAAAGATAATTTGATGAAATTTGGCACATATCATTTTTTTTATAATGGGACCATGGCTATTGAAATTCGTCAAAATCGGTCCATTATTTATGGTACCTTCCATAGGTCCCACTTCCCGGAATTGATATATTGGCCACAAAAATCAATATTTTTCATGAAATTTAAACTAAAATCACTGGACCGAATTTCGTTAAAATCGGTCCCCATTTGACCATAGCTCCCATACAAACTTTTCTTTAAAAATGCACTAAATGAGACAAAAATCACTAAATTTCCAAATTTCGAGATAATCGGTCCACATTTGACCCTAGCTCTCATATAAGTCCAAATGTCGGAAACAGCTTAAATATATAAGTTTTGAGAAAATGTTTGTATGATGGCAAAATTTAACAAATATTTGTCTTTATACAGGAAAAATAACACCTTTGACCTTAGTGGTGAAGGGTATTGTATGGTCGGGCTTGGCCGACTATAGCACTTTCTTACTTGTTTTAATTAAAAGACTTAATGTTAATACAAATTAATATATTTTTGCATTTTGAAAAAAATTTTGTAATAAATTTTAAATTTTGACTTTGGACCTTAAAGAAGAAAGGGTTAAACTTTTCTAACATTAAAAGCAAAAACAAAGCCGTGTATTCTGAGGAAGAATATTCACTATTACTTTTATTACTGCTGAGCATTGGTACAATTTAATAAGCACCCTACAAGAACATGACCAGTCATTTGACCGATCAACTTACTGATAGTGTTGACTGCTATATCAATCAGCAGTTTCTATCATTTTATTAAGGCAAATATGAAAAAGCTGACCGAAACTTTTGTATACATGTGATTTTGCATCTCTTTCTTACACATGTATTGTTCGGGCTCCAGATATGTATATCCGAACCGCTCACTCTAATACATTTTACTTATCAATGGTGATGTATATATTGATCACAGGTGACTAGTCACTCTTGATGTAAATATCGGTCACAGGTGACTAATCAGTCTTGATGTATGTATATATCGGCCCCAATTGTCTAGCCAGAAAACAACAAAGGAAAATACATTTACCTGTCCAAATTTAAATTTATTTATTGTATTATATTTAAAAACATTTATCGTTTAGATAAATATTAAAGAAACTATTTGATACAAATCCAATTCATAGGAATAGTTATAGGTGAAAGTATTTGAAAGTATTTGACACAGCACTTCATGATAATTTTGCATAAACTGGAATACGAAAATTAAATTTAGAATTATAATCTATTTTAGAAAACTTATCTTTTTTAACAAGATATTCAGTAAATTTTTCCTGTTCTGGTTGAGCACTTTGCTTACTAGAGAATTTTGATAAATATTTCCCGAAAGCCTGTAATAAAACGTAAAGTTACTGCCCCATAAGTTCCACCGATTATTAAACCGTTTACCTTGAAATGTTTGATAATTAAATATAAACAATAATTTTATTTTATTTTTATTAAAATAATTTCGACGACAATAAAATTTTGATATACAATTTACGAGTTGTCAAAATATATTCTTACATATGTAAGAGCGAAATAATTGCAGATATCTGCAGTTGTTTCACTCTTCCATACAAAAATTGTTTAAAGATATTAGTAAAAAAAATTGCCTATGGGTTAGTTTCGGTCATTCATTTCTTGTAGGGCATATACTCAAATTATTACAAAAAATTCAAATTTCCGCGAAATTCTACGATTTCCAATCGGATGTACGGCAAAAATTTTAAGTTTGTCGAACTCATTTTTATTTCTGTTTTATTCTCCCATTTGTTTATTTTGTGAAACTGGAATGAAAATTTATTAGTTGTAAAATTTGTTGAACAAAATCTTCAAAAAATTAAAAAATGATTTTTGCAACTGGCCTGAGAAAAAAGTATAATTTTCTTATATGAAAAAAATTAACTAAATTCGGTAATATTTCAACAAAACTCAACTATTTAGTACTTGCAGTTCAAAAAATTATAAATTATGTCTTATGCTAGAAACACAATCACGGCTACAGGCTACGGGCTACAACCTGTCAAAACTAGGTTACACGCATTTAAATGGGAATAATTTTTTAAGCGCCGGCACAGCTACACGACTACCGACCACCGTTGTAGCTGTAGCCAAGATTAAACTAATTTCTATTTTTATTGGCGACAATAACGGATTTAGTGCTGTAAACACCATAGAATATTGAAATAAATGAGCGATTTAAACCACTTAACTTTATTTACAATAATTATGAAGGGAATTGAAATAAACAATTAATATACTTATCAAATATTTATATATATAATGTATATAATAATATCTGATAAATATAGGATATACAAATTTATATTTATATAACTCTACCTCAATAAAAGTACATTTTTAAGAAGTTAATTTTTAAACTGTCATAACTCACACGCTTCATGTGCTAGAGCTACGTAGTTTAGGTTATATAAAAGCCCAGTATGTCCTGTATAAAATCTATTATTTAAAAGAGCATACTTATATCTATGTTGTTTTAAGATATGCGTATTTTTATTAAAAAGTTTCGGTTGTAAAAAATATGGGCTCTTAGTCCAATATAAATCGAAAGAATATGTATATCATTTGAAAGGTAGCTTTTGTTTGATACATGAAAGGTAATATCGGATATAAGTTTTTAAAATTATGCCCTATAATTCTTAAAATTTAAAAAGCTCATAACTCTCAAACTATAAGTGATTCCCCTAAAATCTTTATATTGGAATTTTTTGATTTATGTATACTATCAGGTACATGAAAGCCGTTGATATCGGAGGTTGATTGCTAAAAAGGATTTATGTAATTTCTGTCAAAATATAAATCGTTATTTTGTCCATCTTATAAATGCGATGTTGGCATCACTCATAAGCAGCTGTTGCTATTGTAGACATTTTGATTTAATTTATTTAATTTTTCTATCTGTTGGCTTTTGTTTTATTTGGTAAGTTTATTATTACTTATTCCTTATTCATTATTAATAATAGTTCTTAACATATTTTAGGTATTGGTATGGACTTGGATGAAATGATAATAGAGGAAGTGGTCCAAACGTCAAAAATTTATATCAGCTGTTTTCAATGCAGCTGCCGTCTTAAAAATAATTAAGTAGCTGACTACAAGGCGACTGTTGCAGCCAACGACTTTTGTAGTCGGTGTTCGTGTAGCCTGCTGTCGTGATTGTGTTTCCAGCATTATGCAGCAGGCTACACGAACACCGACTACAAAAGTTGTTGGCTGCAATCGTTGCCTCGTAGTCAGCTACTTAATTATTTTAGGGACGGCAGCTGCATTTAAGACGGCAGCTACATTTCGAAACACCTGTTTATGAGTGGTGCCAATATCGCGTTTATAAGATGGACAAAATAACAATTTAAATTTTGATAAAAACGACATAAATTCATTTTATTAATTAACCTCCGAAATCAACGGTTTTCCTGTACCTGATAGTATGTCTATATCAAAAAAATTTATAGAAAGATTTTGGTGTGATCTATAATAGTTTAGGAGTTATGGGCTTTTTAAATTTCAAGAATAATACGGTATAACTTTAGAAGTTTATATCCGATATTACCTTTTTTGGTATCAAACAAAAGCTACTGAAAATATCTTTTATATTCTTATATATTCTATATAATATTCTTTATAATGGATAAAGAGCTAATATACTATAAACTTATTTCTGCAACAGACTTTTTTTTTATAAAAATTCGTATATCTTAAAACAATATAGATGTAAGTATGCTCTTTTATATAATGAATTTTATAAAGGACATACTTTGCTTTTATATAACATGAACTACGTAGCTCTAGCACACGTAGCGTTTGAGTTAGACAGTTTAAAAAATAACTTTTTAAAATTTTACTTCTATTGAGTTAGAGTTATATAAATATAAATTTTTAAAATTTTTTAAATTGTTTACATAAATTCTCCCCATTGTATTTGTGGTAAATAAATTCAAGTGGTTTAAATCGCTCATTTATTTCAATATTATATGGTGTTGACAGCACTAAATCTTTTATTGTCGCCAACAAAAATAGAAAATAGTTTAATTTTGGCTACAGCTACAACGGTGGTCGGTAGTCGTGTAGCAGTGTCGACTCTAAAAAATTTATTTCTATTTGAATGCATGTATTCTAATTTTGACAGGTTGTAGCCCGTAGCCTGCTGTTGTCTATGTGGTTAATGCATTACTTTGAAATTTATTTATCCTTAAGTATATTTCTTTTGCTGCATATTCTTAGGCGTGTCGTGAAGGGCACGAATTTTCGGGAGAAAATTGCAATAACTCCGAAACGACTTAATGGATTTTTAATTTTGGTGACTTAAAATAAAGAAACTTTAGTTGTCTTTAATACTCCAATATGTTTTTTTTTTACTAATTTAATTCTAAGTGGTTAAAATTTGGGCAAAACCAAAAAACTTCCATTTTTCCCTATACAAAAAAGTTTAACACTTTGTGGGCGAATGCAGCCCTTATGTAATTTTGGAAAAAAAAATGGGAGGAGTTACGTTTATTTCGTAATATGAGGTGCACCCTAATGTGTATATACTGACTACTTGCTATATTTTAAGACAATTAAACGATGTCAGTCCCATATGTCCGTTGCAGGCCTAAATGAAATGAGCTTGAGCAACAAAATTTGACAAGAATATTCCTCATGTTTTGGAATTTTGGAATTGAAATTGGGCAAAATCTGTTGACATTTGACCATAGCTGCCACATAAACTAGTTACAGAAACAGCTCAAATTAGTGGACGCTATAACTTCTTTAAATAAAACTCATTTTTGTTTAACATTTTTGCATAATATTTATATATATTTTTTGGTTTATTTTATTCATACAAGTTTGTTTTTTTTTATTCTTTGTTTATATATAATACAATATTACAACAGATTATTACGAGTATTAATTTATTACTTATTAACTATATAATATATTATTTTTAAACTTTATATATAGTTTTACTTAAGAGCTAAAGTTATATATAATTTTCTTTATAATTTTTTTAGGTAGATGTAGATTTATTTATATATTTTTTTGTCATTTTTCCACTAAATATTTAAGTTGTCCTTGGCTATTTTTATTATTGCATAAATTAAGTCTCATATATAATATTTATATTATAATTTTTTATATAATTTTATAAGATTTTTTTTAATTTTATTTTTTAAGTTTTTATACAGTCCGAAAAACTTAAATAGACCCACTCAAAATGGTTAAGTATTTTTGAAGAAGATGTAGTTTAGATATTATTCCATATTTTAAGCAAATATCTTCTACAAAAATTAACCAATTTGCTTTAGCCGATTTCTGGGTAAAGCCATTTCGCTTAGGCGTTTTTGTTGGGTATATTTAACCGAATCGGACTGTTAGTAGTTTAGGGTTTTTATTAAAATCATATTTGTTTTAAATATTAAAATTATACAATTTTGCCTTAGTTTTATTTATTTAAACATATTCATAAGTATTTTAAGTTTATTATTTTACTTAAAGTAATTTTAAAAAATATATTGCTAAATTTTGTATAAAAATTCTTTCTTTTAAAGATATTTTTCTTTATGTTTTTAAGCAAAATATAAATTTTATTAAACAACTTATGATACTGTACATCTATAAACAAAATGAAATTAAAATAAAAAGCGTTTTATGAAAAAAAAAAAATAGATTTTAATGAAACTCAAGTCGAAGTCATTCCTTCAAATGTACATCGTTTAAGCAGTTATGGTGTTTTCTTAAAATTACTAAAATTAAATAGAAATAATACGGATTATACATATGAAAAATAACCATTTTAAATTAAAAACAAGTAAGAAAGCACTATAGTCGGTCAAGCCGACCATACGATACCCTTCACCACTAAGTCCAAAGGTGTTATTTTTCCTGTAAAAAGACAAATATTTGCTAAATTTTGCCATCATACAAACATTTTCTCAAAAGTTATATATTCAACCTGTTTCCGTCATTTGCACTTATATGAGAGCTAGAGTCAAATGTGGACCGATTATCTCGAAATTTGGCAAGTTGACTGCAGTTGTTACAAAAATTATGTATGCGAAAAATAAACTCAAAATTTTCATTATCTTTAGATTTACAACCGTTTTAGTGATTATTTTTTGTCTCATTTCATGCGTTTTTAAAGAAGAGTTTGTATGGGAGCTATGGTCAAATGTGGACCGATTTCAACGAAATTTAATACAGTGCTTTAGGTTTACATAAGCAGTATCTGTTTTAAATTTCATGAAAAAATATTGATATTTGTGGCCAATATATCAATTCCGGGAAGTGGGACCTATGGGAGGTACCATAAATAATGGACCGATTTTAACCAATTTCAATAGCCATGGTCCCATTGTCAAAAAAATTATCTATGCAAAATTTCATCAAATTATCTTTAGAATTGTGACCTGTAGTTTGATTACAAGGTTTACATGGGGGTCCAGCCAGCCGTCCAGCCAGCCAAACGGACGGACGGACGGACATCGCTAAATCGACTCAGAAAGTGATTCTAAGCCTATTGGTATACTAAAAGGTGGGTCTAAGACAAATATTTCTATGCGTTACAAACATCAGCACAAACTTATAATACCCTTTCCACCTATGGTGGTGAAGGGTATAACAAGTGCAATTCCAGTCTTGAAATGTATTTCAACCTTGAAATGTACGAGTATTTCGTTTCATCAGTTATAATCAGGAGTAGGCAGCCCATACCACCAGTAGCCGATGAATATTTTTAATTTTCGTAAATACCACGATCATTAATAAAACTCGTGAAAATGAGTTTTAAAATCATTCAGTTGGAATTTGAATGTTAACAGAGTTGGTTGGTGCCGCTTTGTTTTAAAGAAAAGACAAGAAGAAAATGGGCAAGGAACAAATCAAAATCCAATTTATAGCAACAAAATACATGGTTCGGGAGAAAAAAAATATAATCTCGAACATTGTTGCCACGTCACTATTATTTTTATAAACATTGGAAACATTTTTGTAAATATTGGGAATTTTTTTTTATTTTCAAAACAGAAATAAATTCTAATTTTAAACAATTTTAGATTTTTATATTTTTTAGATATTTTCAATCCAAACATTTTTCTATAGAAAATTTTTTAATAAAATATTTTTTTTTTTTTTTTTTTTTTTTTGAAAATCGTTCTATAAAAATTAGATTTTATAGAAAATTTTTCGTTAAAAATATTTTTCTGTAAAAATTTTTTATATCAAAAAAATTTTCAAATCTTCTGTAGAAAATTTGTGATAGAAAAATTTTTGATATAAAAAATTTTTACAGAAATATATTTTTAACGAAAAATCTTCTATAAAATCTAATTTTTATAGAACGATTTTCCAAAAAAAAAAATATTTTATTAAAAATTTTTCTATAGAAAAATCTTAGGATTGAAAATATCTATTTTGACAAAAACATTTTTGATAAAAAATTTTTAATAGAAAAATTTTTGAAAAAAAATTCTCCATAGAAAAATGTTTAATAAAAAATTTTTCAATTCTGCTAAAAAAAATTCTATATAGAAAAATTTTTATAAGAAAATTTCTATAGAAATATTTTTGAGAAAAAAATTTTCTATAGGAAAATTTTTGATAAAAAATTCTCCATAGAAAATTTTTAATAAAAAATTTTTCAATTTTGCTAAAAAAAAATTCTATATAGAAAAATTTTTATAAGAAAATTTCTATAGAAATATTTTTGAGAAAAAAATTTTCTATAGACACATTTTTGAGAAAAAAATTTTCTATAGGAAAATTTTTGATAAAAAATTTTTTCCATAGAAAAATTTTTAATAAAAAATTTTTAAATTTTTATAAAAAAAAATCTTATATAGAAAAATTTTTATAAGAAAATTTCTATAGAAATATTTTTGAGAAAAAAATTTTCTTTAGAAATATTTTTGAGAAAAAAATTTTCTATAGGAAAATTTTTGATAAAAAATTTTCTCCATAGAAAAATTTTTAATAAAAAATTTTCTCCATAGAAAAATTTTTAATAAAAAATTTTTAAATTTTTATAAAAAAAAATCTTATATAGAAAAATTTTTATAAGAAAATTTCTATTGAAATATTTTTGAGAAAAAAATTTTGTATAGAAATATTCTTGAGAAAAAAATTTTCTATAGAAAAATTTTTGAGAGAAAAATTTTCTGTAGAAAAATTTTTGATAAAAAATTTTTAAATTTTGATAAAAAAAATTTTACATAGACAAATTTTTATTAGAAAATTTCTATAGAAATATTTTTGAGAAAAAAATTTTCTATAGAAATATTTTTGAGAAAAAAATTTTCTATAGAAATATTTCTGAGAAAAAAATTTTCTATAGGAAAATTTTTGATAAAAAATTCTCCATAGAAAAATTTTTAATAAAAAATTTTTAAATTTTTATAAAAAAAATCTTATATAGAAAAATTTTTATAAGAAAATTTCTATAGAAATATTTTTGAGAAAAAAATTTTCTATAGAAATATTTTTGAGAAAAAATTTTTTTTAGAAATATTTTTGAGAAAAAAATTTTCTATAGGAAAATTTTTGATAAAAAATTCTCCATAGAAAAATTTTTAATAAAAAATTTTTAAGTTTTTATAAAAAAAAAATCTTATATAGAAAAATTTTTATAAGAAAATTCCTATAGAAATATTTTTGAGAAAAAAATTTTGTATAGAAATATTTTTGAGAAAAAAATTTTCTATAGAAAAATTTTTGAGAGAAAAATTTTCTATAGAAAAATTTTTGATAAAAAATTCTCCATAGAAAAATTTTTGACAAAAAATTTTTCAATTTTGATAAAAAAAATCTTATATAGAAAAATTTTTATAACAAAATTTCTATAGAAATATTTTTGAGAAAAAAATTTTGTATAGAAATATTTTTGAGAAAAAAATTTTCTATAGGAAAATTTTTGATAAAAAATTCTCCATAGAAAAATTTTTAATAAAAAATTTTTAAATTTTTATAAAAAAAAATCTTATATAGAAAAATTTTTATAAGAAAATTTCTATTGAAATATTTTTGAGAAAAAAATTTTGTATAGAAATATTTTTGAGAAAAACATTTTCTATAGAAAAATTTTTGAGAGAAAAATTTTCTATAGAAAAATTTTTGATAAAAAATTCTCCATAGAAAAATTTTTGACAAAAAATTTTTCAATTTTGATAAAAAAAAAAATTTATATAAAAAAATTTTTATAAGAAAATTTCTATAGAAATATTTTTGAGAAAAAAATTTTCTATAGGAAAATTTTTGATAATAAATTCTCCATAGAAAAATTTTTAATAAAAAATTTTTAAATTTTTATAAAAAAAAATCTTATATAGAAAAATTTTTATAAGAAAATTTCTATTGAAATATTTTTGAGAAAAAAATTTTGTATAGAAATATTCTTGAGAAAAAAATTTTCTATAGAAAAATTTTTGAGAGAAAAATTTTCTGTAGAAAAATTTTTGATAAAAAATTTTTAAATTTTGATAAAAAAAATTTTACATAGACAAATTTTTATTAGAAAATTTCTATAGAAATATTTTTGAGAAAAAAATTTTCTATAGAAATATTTTTGAGAAAAAAATTTTCTATAGGAAAATTTTTGATAAAAAATTCTCCATAGAAAAATTATTAATAAAAAATTTTTAAATTTTTATAAAAAAAATCTTATATGGAAAAATTTTTATAAGAAAATTTCTATAGAAATATTTTTGAGAAAAAAATTTTGTATAGAAATATTTTTGAGAAAAAAATTTTGTATAGAAATATTTTTGAGAAAAAAATTTTCTATAGGAAAATTTTTGATAAAAAATTCTCCATAGAAAAATTTTTAATAAAAAATTTTTAAATTTTTATAAAAAAAATCTTATATAGAAAAATTTTTATAAGAAAATTTCTATAGAAATATTTTTGAGAAAAAAATTTTGTATAGAAATATTTTTGAGAAAAAAATTTTTTATAGAAAAATTTTTGAGAGAAAAATTTTCTATAGAAAAATTTTTGATAAAAAATTCTCCATAGAAAAATTTTTGACAAAAAATTTTTCAATTTTGATAAAAAAAAAATTTATATAGAAAAATTTTTATAAGAAAATTTCTATAGAAATATTTTTGAGAAAAAAATTTTCTATAGAAATATTTTTGAGAAAAAAATTTTCTATAGAAAAATTTTTGATAAAAAATTCTCCATAGAAAAATTTTTCAATTTTGATAAAAAAAAATTTTATATAGAAAAATTTTTATAAAAAAATTTCTATAGAAATATTTTTGAGAAAAAAATTTTCAAAAAATAACAAATTAGTCGGGATGTAAATATTATTCAAAAAGAAGTGTATTTGCATTTGATCCCAAACCTGTTACATTTATTTATTAATGTAACAGATCAATTTATTGATAAAAAGCCAAAAAATGTTTGCGGAGAAACCAAATTCCTCGACGCGTTTCGATGGTTGGTTAAGCCATCTCTTCAGGAGGATTATCCCCAATTTAGACAGATCGAAAACCTCGCATTATTACTAAATTTACAAACATAACTATTAAGAATTATGTTCATAAACCAAAAGTAAAAGCCTAGATTATCGACTGAACAAAAACAAACATTTTTCAGTTTTCATCTACCTTCACTTCCCACATTCTTGCTGTAGCCGTCGGCTACTATATGCAGAATGCTGTGAAGAAGGGGGGGGTAAGATGTTTTAAAATAAACAAGTTTATTTTAAAAAAGAAGAGATGGCTTAACCAACCATCGAAACGCGTCGAGGAATTTGGTTTCTCCGCAAACATTTTTTGGCTTTTTATCAATAAATTGATCTGTTACATTAATAAATAAATGTAACAGGTTTGGGATCAAATGCAAATACACTTCTTTTTGAAAAAAATTTTCTATAGAAATATTTTTATAAAAATTTTCTATAGAAATATTTTTATAAAAATTTTCTATAGAAATATTTTTGAGAAAGAAATTCTCTACAGAAAAATTTTTGATAAAAAATTCTCCATAGAAAAAGTTTTCAATTTAGATAAAAAAAATTTATATAGAAAAATTTTTTATAAGAAAATTTCTATAGAAATATTTTTGAGAAAAAAATTTTCTATAGAAATATTTTTGATAAAAAAATTTTCTATAGAAAAATTTCTGATAAAAAAAAAATTTCTATAGAAAAATTTTTTGATAAAAAAAAATTTTCTGTAGAAAAATTTTTGATAAAAAAATTTTCTATAAAAAAATTCAATGGAAAAAAATTTTCTAAAGAAAAATTTTTGAAAAAAATATAAAAAATGGAGTACAAAACTTTTTTTTTAAAACGTTAGAACTACATATTGAAAAATACCTATTTTAGTTAAAAGTATAAAAAAACGGCAACTCTGCCGACTATTTTTTTGTTCTGTTCTCTTTGTGCCGTCCCAGGGTTATAATGATTTCTCAGGTTTTTTTTAGAAACTTGTTTGTATTCGAATATAAAGAATTAAAGATTTTTGATATGCACTCCAAAAAACCAGCGGAATTTCGGTTATCGATTTAATCTTAATTATTAGGATACACTAATTTTCGGAAATCATTACATTTAAGTTCTTATGATATTTGAAAGGAATGAACCAGTACTAAATCTACTTACAATAAAAAATCTTCTTGTGATATCATTAAAATATGTCATCGGCTGCCCATACTACCAGGAGCCGACTTCTTTTTTTGATTTTCGTAATTTTTCGATCTTTAATTCTTTGATCTTCAAATTCGTGAAGTTGTGCTTTCTATGTCAAAACAAACAATATATGTGGTACTATAGAGCAAATAAATGTGGTCTCCAACAGTGCACTGTTGGAGCGTACAATCACCCTTCACGACCATAGGAAAGGGTTTTATAAGTTTGTGCTGATGTATGTAACGCATAGAAATATTTGTCAAATAACCACCTTCTAGTATACCAATAGACTTAGAATCACTTTCTGAGTCGATTTAGCGATGTCAGTCCGTCCGTCTGGCTGGACGGCTGTCTGGCTGGTCGGCTGGACCCCCATGTAAACCAAAGTACAGGTGGCAATTTTTAAGATAATTTGATTAAATTTGGCACAGATCATTGTCTTGATAGCATGGCTATTGAAATTCGTCGAAATCGGTCCATTATTTATGGTTCCTCCCATATATCGCACTTCCCGGAATTGATATATTGGCCACAAATATCAATATTTTTTCATAAAATTTACAACAAATACTGCTTATTAGTGTATCAAATTTCGTTGAAATCGGCCCACATTTGACCATAGCTCCTATACTAACTCTTGAGTCAAAACGTACTAAATGAGACAAAAATAACTAAAACACTCGTAAATCTGAAAACAAAGAGAATTTTGAGTTGATTTTTGGCATACATAATTTTTGTAACTGTAATCAATTTGCCAAATTTCAAGATAATGGGTCCACAATTGACCCTCGCTCTCAGATAAGTCCAAATGATGGAAACAGCTTAAATATATAAGTTTTGAGAAAATGTTTGTATAATGGCAAAATTTAGCAAATATTTGTCTTTATACAGGAAAAAGAACACGTTTCCCATAGTGGTGAAGGGTATCGTATGGTCGGGCTTGAACGACTATAGCACTTTCTAACTTGATTTTACAAATTGATGTTTTGCATATGATCAGCTCTCGGCATAAAGAGAATGGAGTAATAAATAAGACAAAAACAAAGACAGATACAAATACATCAATATTTTGAGTCTGTTTGTGTGAGAAAAATTTAACAAACGGGCATTCTTTTTTCTTAACGTTGTAAGCGTGTGTGAATGTGATTGGTCTTTTCAAACTCATTTTGCCGATTGTATTTAACGATAATGTTGTATTACGAAAATTGTGAAAAGTAGTCGGCTACTGGTAGTAAGGAGTGCCGACGCCTGCTTATGATAGATCGGATTCACCACGAAATCGATGAATAAATCTCTAAAAATTTGTTATATTAAAATTGTTTCTGTTTAAAAAATCAAAAATTGTAAATGCAAAAAAGATGTTTAAGTAAAATTAAAATTTATATTAAGCTAAACAATTATTATAAAATATTTTTTTTTTTTAAATTGTTAAGTTTTATATATTTACAAAATTTATTTTATACAAGTAAGATTTTTTTTATTTTTTTTTAATTTTTTCTATTTTTTAAATTTTTTTAATACAAAAAATTTTGGGAAGCAAGCAATAATTGTCTACGATTTTTATTTTTAACAATCACTCATACAATTTTTCAACGATTAGTTCGATTTTTTTCGGATATTTGTACCTATTTGTTTTTAATATATAATAATAAAAAAGAGCTCATATTTTATTTGGTTGTATATTTAAAAATATAAAATATTGAGTATAAAAAGAAAGAAAATTTTATTAAAATTATTTTAATGAAATGAGGGAATAAAAGGAGAAATTGCAATTATTATGAAACGTGCTAGAAAAAAGGTAATAGCTTTCTTACGGTGTAATTAATTGGATAATCATTTGGATCTATTTTGTACGAGTAGGTTAATCCCAAACTGATAAAAGAGATTTCTTCGAATACCGAAAAAAGGATTTCGGTATTATTTCCATCTGAAGAAAATTTGTGGGAGTTTGACTAGCCCCTTTTATAGTTCCAACACTCATCAAGATCCATTTAATTAAAAATGTATATGAAACTTAATGAGTGTTATCACCCAAACAAAAATCAAGATCACCAAGTCTAAATTCTAAACACAATCCCGGCATTAGCATCATGAATTCGTAAAATCCAAACACTTCCACTTGAAATTAAAGTCATGTGGATAGGGAATTTAGCAAATCCAAACACTTCCACTTAAAACTATAGACATGTGGATAGGGAATTTAGCGAATCCAAACACTTCCACTTGAAACTAATAGCTTTGGCAAATCCAAACACTTCCACTTGAAATTAAAAACAAATGGAAGGAGATTTTTTTTTAATACACATTTTTCTCTAACTGCAATCTCCCCTTTTCTTATAAAATTGAAATTACCTTTTTTTATAACATTTTAATTATTTTGTATCTAAATTTATATAAATCGTTTAAAACTTATAAAAGCGATATGTTTTTCTAAAAAGAATTTGAAAAAAAAAGTTTTATATATTTATCTATAATTTTACCTATAATTTCCTTTCTATTTCTCAGGGGCCTTATCTGGCCCTTTATCTCAATAAATTTTAATCTAAAATTAAAAATATTAATAATTTAGTTTTGTTTTTCTATTTTATAACTACAAATTTTGTTTCATAAAATTTAGTTTTTAATATATTTTATTTACTTTCATTTAAAATCAAAATTTGATTTCTAGCGGCCTTTGAAGGGCTTTTTTAAAATTCTACAATTTTTTTGTTTGTTACATTGGCTTAATTATGGGGGAGGGTGGGGGTTGCTTAGTTTTTGGGAGGGAGGGGTAAGGGGAGAATTATCAATATATCTCGTTTTTTTATACATATAATTAAAGCTTCTTGTATATATATAATTAGTTTACTACCTTTGGTTAATCTTAATCAGTTTATATTTACATATACATACGAGGGTGGTTCAGTAAGTCCATTGAAATTTAAAATTTTCGCTGCTAAATTGGAAAATTCAAATTGCTTCTGTAAATCAGTTGACTTCTGTCTAAATTTGAACAATCGTCATTTAGTTTGTGTTTGGCAGCAGAGAGGGGAATTTTAAATTTTATTAGATTTATTAAATTATTCTCATATTTATTATTTATGTCAACTTAAAATATTTATAAAAATTAATGAAAAAAACTTAAAAAAATGAATTTGAAACTTCTGTGGAAAAAAAATTGTTTTTTATATCTCATTAGCTGTGTTCCCGTACTACCCAAAACAGTCCAAAGTTACCCAAAACTCACCCAATTTTGTTACCATACTCTGTTTTGGTTCGAGTCTTTACTAAATTAAGAGAGTAATTCATGTAATTCAGGTGACATAACTATCACTCAACGGTCTTTTGTTGAACCCCAACAAAATCGAACTTTTTCTGTTCACCAGGAGGTATAAGATCCCACCTGTTGAGCCTATATCCTTGAGCGGTAGATAAATTCCCTTCGCGGACAGTGCAAAGTACCTCGGCGTAATGTTGGACAATTAGCTGGATTTCAAGCTCAATATCCAAGACCGGGCGAAAAAAGCTACAGTAGCACTTTATTCTTGTAAAAGGGCAATAGGAAAACTATGGAGCCTAAAACCTCGCATTGTTCATTAGTTGTATACAGCAGTAGTCAGACCGAAAATGCTTTATGGCGTTATCATCTGGTGGAAAGCTCTTCAAAATTCCAAGAACTGTGAAGTACTAAATAGGGTTCAACGAATGGCTGGTCTGTGTAGCACGAGTGCGCTCCCTTCCACCCCATCGTATGCACTAAATGTAATTGTGTATTTGCTGCCCCTAGACATAGTTGGCATACAAACTGCTGCACTTCCAGCAGTGAGACTGAGAGAGCTGTCACAGTGGTCGAACAATAGCTGTGATCATAGCGCAAACCTTAACAGAATTCCTGGCATTCCGGGAATCACTGATTACACTTTGGCCGAACCATAGTTCGACAAGAAGTACCATACTCTCATACCAGATAGAGATGTATGGAACACCCGAGCTCCTGGTAAAAGGCAGTATATAGACTTCTACACTGTCCGCTCAAAACTTAACAATCAAGTAGGTTTCAGGGTCTACTCCAAAGCTGTAGGCCTAAATATATCACGAAGACTACCTGTCATTGTAGCGTTGTTCAGGCTGAAATTCTAGCCATTAGAGAAGCAATAGAATGGCTGAGCTGCAATGTTCTCACAATAGTGGGTATTAAAATATTCTTTGACAGCCAAGCTCCCATTAAATCTCTGGACTCTGTCTTCTTGAATTCAACATCAGCCCTGAATTTCAGCAAATTTCATAACGAGATGGCCCAACAGTTCAGTATAAACCTCATATCGGTACCGGGCCACTGAAATTAACAAAGAATTACAGAGCAGGCGAGCTTGCAAGACTAGGGACTACCTTACCTCTTCCAGCCGACCTAAAGTTCGTGGGCATGTCCGTAGCCACCGTAGTCAAATTTTTAACAAATGATAGGTGGGCATCTGTCCATTGCTGTTTGAATAGGCAACGCTCTCACAGATTGCTGTCATTATCAAGATCTGAAGTCTCATTGCTCGTGTCCGTTATAACCGCATACTGATTGATTGGAAGACACGCAATTGGGCTAAAGGTTACCACTAATCCCATTTGCAGAAGCTGTGGAGATGAGGAGTAGACGTAACCGATAAAACATCCTCTATGCACTTGCCCTTCCCTAGCGAACAGTAGGTAATTTATGTTGGGTTCACTTTTCTTAAGCGACCTAGACGATCTGGCTGGTATTGATATTTCGAGCTTTTTAAAGCGCTCGGGATGGTTCGACAGACTATGCAAGTGTTATGTTATTTCACTAGCTTCTGTGGTATCACAATGAACCTCGTAGTCTATGTGAGTCTGTGTTTTTCGAATTAAACTTTGGAAACCAAAGATCTAGAGGATTTTGGCATTATCCTCATCATAAAACCAAGCGCAGCGCATTGTGAAGAAGTGCTTCTCCCAGGAAAGTAACGAGGATGGAAAAAATCAGAAGCCCCTTCAGTTTCTTCTGATGAAACTTCACCACTTTAAGGCGGCATTCCTATCGTTGGCACTCCTAATATAGCATGTTCCGATATATATTGGATACAATCAGGTATATATTAGAGAACGTACTTAAAACTCCCAATGATAATCGATTCATGGAGGTTTGTCAATTTAGCTAAGGGATTACTGGACTCTTTTAACATTATTGCGATCATTTGGAACAAGGTTGGCCAAAATAGAGACCATTTTTTAATGACTGTGCTCAATCTTTAAGAAAGAACGAGAACTGGGATTGTATATTCCTATTATAGGATATATACCAGGATCTAATATATACCACTTCCATATGTGACAATGTAGGCTAGTTTTAAATCAAACTTCGGAAACAAAAGTTCTCAAGGATTTTGGCACAAAACCAAGCGAAGCGCATTGTGAAGGAGTGCTTCTCCCAAAATCTGATAAGGATTGAAAAGTTTCTTCTAATAAATCTTCACCCTTCTAAGGCTTTATTCCAAATTTTATATGTTCCAATATATCATTGCGGCCATTTAAGCCAATATTGGCCAAATGGAGAGCGTTGTTAAATGACGCTTTCTATGAGAATAAGAACTCAGATTGTATTTGCTGTATGTTTTGTTGTTGTAGAATTCATTTTTGTTTGTGTTTGTTTTTTTAAGCACGAGTAAAGAAAAAGTTTTCTTGTTTAATGTTAATTGTTGTTATTCCCCTGCCACGCAAATAATGGCCAAACTTGATTTAGATCATAGCGGACGTTTCGATTGATTTCAAGCAAGAACTGGAAATCGCTATGATGACGTGAAAGAGTATGGGGTATCAGATAAGCTGTTAGGGAACTCTGAAAGCTTCTGATATAATGACAGATATTTTGCAATTTTGGCTCCTAGCAAGAGGTGAAAATCGAAAGAAGTTGATGCTAATGACTTCTCTGGAACATTTTGCTTGGCTCTGTTACAGAACTTAAAATTACCACTCACTCCAAATTCTATGCAGGATTAGGTGAGAGATAATCAAAAGAGACTGAATCTGGAAGCCTCACCTTTCATTTTCCTTAATTCTGGGCCAGAAAGTCACTGTGATAAAAAAAAAATTCAAAAAACCTAATGTCGGTGGCATCATTCCCTTCAGGCACTGCTTCAGAATTTTAAAAATAAACTATAAAACTGTTGTTTAAGCAATTGAAAGAGTAGATGGTATCATTTAAGCGATAAGAAGACTCTGAGGTCATGACGGACGTTTTGATTAATTTTCAACAGGAGCCGAAATTACATTGACTTTTAGCAATGTAATTTCGGCTCCTAGCAAGGGGTGAAAGTCGAAAAAAGCCGTTGCTAGTGACCTCTATAAAACATTTTGCTTGGTTCTGATATAAAACTTGAAATCACTGTGACTCTGAATTCTATTCCGAATTAGGTAAGCGATAGTCAAAACAAACTGTTTCTGGAGGCCTCAAATTTCATTTCGCTTGATTTTGGTCCAGAACTAGAAGTTCTTATGCTTGTGATCTCATTCCCATAGTAGCATCGTTTTAGAATTTAAAGACTGTGTTTTAAAATATTGGGATTCCTAATTAGAGCTTTTAATAAATAGAACCATTAAACTTTAGTCTCTGTAGGATTAAACCAAAGAAATAAGCAATTAGGTTTTTTTTTAACAAAATTTGTATGTTTTAAATCTAAGACCAAATCTTCGCATTCGATATCGATCAAAAACTCAGAATCCGTATTCGATATCCTTATTCTATATCGGTCGAAAACTCAGACTTTTAAGCAAATATTGTGCAGCATAAGTTAGGGATTTTCAATCACTGTAAGTTCGGCTCCTCTTTGAAACATTGGTTCTGATACTTAACTTGAAATTACAGAGACTCTGAATTCTATTCAGAATTAGGTAAGATATAGTCAAAAGAAACTGATTCTGGGGGCCTCAACTTTAATTTCGCTTAATTCTGGCCCAGAACCTGAAGTAACTTTGATAAAATAGAGTAAAAAAACCTTATGTTTGTGGTCTAATTCCCTTTCTTTTCTGGAGGCCTCAAATTTCATTTCGCTTGATTTTGGTCCAGAACTAGAAGTTCTTATGCTTGTGATCTCATTCCTATAGTAGCATCGTTTCAGAATTTAAAGACTGTGTTTAAACATATTGGGGTCCCTAAATAGAGCTTTCAAAAAACAAAACTATAAACTTTTTGACTTTGTAGTCCAAGGAGTAGACCAAAGAAATAAGTAACTAGGTTTATTTTGAACAAAATTTTTATCTTTTGAACCAAAGGTCAAATCTCTATATCGATCGAAAACTCAGCCTTTTAAGCTAATATTGTATAGCATAACTTAGGGATTTTCAAAATAATCTATTTTGCTAAAAGTTTAATAAAATTTGATATCTTAACATATTTGTTTCTTTGTCAAAGCCTTTAGTTTAAATGAAACTCTTTTACAATCAGGGGAACTTTTGACAAATAAGTTATAATATAGTGAAACTTAAATGTTATATGTGACCCGGCCTATGAAAAAGGAAAATGTGGCTTATGACTCAAAATCAAAATTTCGAAAAATTAGCTAATTTTTCGAAATTTGTAGCTAATTTTTCGAAATTTTGTTTTTGAGTCATAAGCTTTTCCCTTTTTATAGACCGGGGCTAAAATTACCGCATTCGATATCGATCGAAATCTTAGATATTTTCAAATTTTTTTGTATAGCATACTTTAAGGATAATCAAAATTATTTAAAAGATGCTCAGTTTACTTTATTTTTTTTTAGTTATTTGCCAAAAGATGACCAATAGTAAAAGAGTTTCAATGTTTTTGAAAACGAATCAAAATGGATACCAAAATCTAATAAACTTTTTGCATCGAAGTAACTTTGAATATCCCTAAAGTATACTGAGTTTTCGATTGATTTCGATCGATCGATTTGGCCCCAGGTCACATATATATTTATTTAGATTATCCTTAAAGTATGCTAAACAAATGTTTCTGAAATATCTTACATTTCGATCGATATCAAATGCGGAAATTTGGCCCCTTATATAAGAAATCTTTGGAAAAAATATATTTTTGAAACCTTTGATGATGTAAGATATGAAATGTCACTTGATCGATTCGAACAGCTACAAAAAACAATAACAAAGAAATTTTAAGCTAAATTTTAAAACTCATAGTTTTAAAAACTAACTACCACCAAAATTTATAACAAATTAACTAAAAAACACAATTTTTCAAAGAAAATTTTGGTTAAACAAAAAATGGAATATACTTTTAGGGGAATCTTTTAAAAGAGAATTTTTATATTTTACATTTTTTTCTTTATATTAAAATTTTGAATGCAAAATAAGTATAACTCGCTTATTAAACTAAGCGGATCTAATGAACTTTTCACTAAGGAAAAGTGGTATTCGATAATAAATCAAATTCCGGGATATTTTGGAAATGTGATGTATATTTTTAGGAGTATCGAAAAATTTTTGTTAGGACTTTTGAAATCACAAAAAAATATTTAATGAAATTATTTAAATATTTTAAAACTAAATTTATGTAAGTTTCAAATATATTTACATTTAAATTTAATAACTTTTTATATACAAATTTTGAAATAATAAATATTTCCTTTAAAATATTCGAGTATTGTTTTTAGGTTATTAATTAGATTTCACAATTTTATAATCGTTATAACTAAATCTTTGTGATTGCTTTATAAAATATTTCTTTATAACTATTTATAAGATTTTGTTTTATTATCTTTCTTATCTATTATAATTTTTATATAAATATGTTTACCTTTTTTTTTGATTTAAATTAAAAGTAATTTACATTTAAAATGTTCTCTCTGTTTTTCCTTTTTTTTTTTTTTGTTTTTTGCTATTGGAGTATAAATATTTCTTTAATTATATTTTTATTAGTTATTTATTTAAATTTTGCTATAGATGTTTTAATTATTTGTCATTTGATATCGCGTTAAATCTAGTAAATGTTCATAGAGAAAGTCTTCATGGGGCGTTAGACCAATCATTATCCAACCACAGATGGCGCCAATGCTACGCGTTACCGAGAGACTACTCCAGACGGAGACGATACTATTGCTAAACTGTAAGAGGAAAAGAGAGAAATCAATATTAAAAAGTTATAGAAATATATATAACAATAAATAATTTTTATATAGATATAAAGTAAAATGTATGGCAGGGTGGAGCGAAAAACAACTTTTGTTAAAATTCGATACGCCTGGGTTAAAAATCTATGCTCTACATTCTAAGGAAAATATGTTGCCTTCCTTCCTGAGATGGCGCATAGGACATTCATTTCTAGGACCCATTTGTATGGGGAGAAATGTGAGTTTTTCAATTTTTGGTAAATTTCAACCAATAAGTAAATGTTTTTGGCAAAACCAATAATTGGATGTCAACGACAACTAAATCAGCTTTTATTGGAGCCATAAAAACTAAAAATCCATGCAGTATTTTTTAAGTTATTGCAATTTGCCCCAGAAAACTCGTGTCGTTTTCAAAACGCCTAGGAATATGCAGCAAGAAAATATCTTTAGAGTACAGAAACTACAAAGTAAGACATTTATTATTATCTATAGACTTATAAGTACTAAATGATTGAAATTTATTTAAATATAATTATATTTACTTAGTTTTTGTTTATAGTGGGAAATAGTACTTTTTTAAGGACCGTTTCAAAACTCACTTTTTAAGTTTTAGAAAATTTTGTTAAAAAAATATTCAATATTTTAAAATTTTTGAACGGCATGTTAAAGTAGATAGATGTGGTAATAAAATCCAAGAAAGTTCAGTTTAATATCTAATATATTTTCGTCGTACCTTCGACTTGAAATCGTAAAATTTCGCCAAAAAGTACATTTTTGGACATTATTTAAGTAGATGCATAGTAAATTTTATTTAAGTCTTCTTTTGATAAAGTTAACACTGACTTTTATTGTCCGTTCATTGTGGAATGTCCACTAGAACTTTTTTTGATATTGGGTGAACTTAACCCTTTTTTCATCGGGGTCAAAGGTCAAAATTTGGATTTAATTTTTTTCTGAGCACCTTAGGATGAAGAGCATCGATTTTTAACCCAGGAGTATCGAATTTCAATAGAAGTTGTTTTTCGCTCCACCCTAAACCCATAAGTTTTTAAAATATTTTCATATTCAAAAATGTTGCATATTTTAAGGGGCTTTACTTTAAAATTACCATATACTAAAAATAAATTTGTGATTGGACAATACATTCCTAGATGACCCCTTGTAATGACCTTCATTCCGATAAAAATATTGCAAAAAAAATGGCACAGTATATGTTGGCTATAGTAACAGATACACTTTCCAATTCGGAAAATGGTTGACTTTTCTTTTTCATTTCTTTTTTTGCACTAGAAAAGTTTTTCGCAATGAATCCCGAGTTTTGTTATTTTGTCATATTATGAACTTTAAGATTTTAACTTGAAAACTTTAATTTCAAGTCTTTAAAACTTTAACTCTAAAATATTTAACATACTTTTGGGAGTCATATTTTTAAAATTTTAAAGTATACTTCATTTTATCAAAATTTTGGATTTATGTTCTTTTTTATATATAAATTTTTTTAATTATGAAAAGTCTTTTAAATATTTCTGTTATCTTACCATTTCCTCTTGCGTTAATGTTAAATTGGCATTATTATTAAAGTATAATTTGTCATCTATATTATCGGAACAGATTGTTAAGATTATTGTCGCTATATAAATCATGGCTATTATCAGCCAACGAAATGATATTAACTCAGATGCATTTGATAAATTCCAACGACAAATGTCCATTCTAAAAAGAGAAGAAAAAGACAAATATAATATATTAAAGCATACTTTTAGGCTTCTTTTAATAAAAACTATAAATTAATTAAGAATGATAAGATATAACAAGATAAATACCCAAATATTAACACAAATAATTCTTAAACCCTTTCCAATTTCTTAAAATTTAAAACATTAACTGTCATCTTAGCTTGACATTTATAAAAAATTTAATCCCCAAAAATGTTGTATGTTTTTGACCTTAACGATGCATACAACTTTTCAATAAAACCCACACAAACTACAGATGACAATAAAAGGGAAAATAATTATATCTCTCTGACATTTAAACTACTTTTTTGGTAAATTTAAAAATACTCGTTTTTTATTTAATTGCTATTTGAAAATGACATTATAGATGACAGTGCGCGCTCTGGCCACTAATGGAACATATAATTAGCAGATTGGTAATTCATTTGGACACAAATCGTTAACTAAAATAGCAAAAGGCTTAAAAACACTTCATTATTTTACAGGAGATACTTAAATTTCGCCGTCAATTAGAAACAAAATTAATGAATTATTGCATACTTTTAAAATTAATGAATTATTAAATAGTATTGCATATTTTTCGGAGGCTGAATTTTATCTATAATTTTATGCTTTTTAAAGTGTCTATATATTGTTTGACTAATAAGTCAATCATATATAGACATTCACACCAAAACGTAATAATTAACTTTAAAAAATGAGTCATAGTTATACGAGGGGTACTATTTATGTTTTGGGAAAATCAAGTAAGAACAAATATTTTTAGCTGAAATGACTTTATTAATATTTTTTAACTAAAATGTCTTTATTGTTTTTCGAAATATTCCATTTGATGATCAATACACTTTTGCATTCGTTCAAACCACTTATCATAGGAATTCTTCCATTTCTCTTGAGGCACCTCCAAAACGTAATTTTTGAAAGCTTAAACTGTTTTTGTGGCACTCGAAACTCGCTTATCTTTGATATTCGAGAACAAGAAGAAGCCATTGGGTAACAAGACTGTACTGAGGATTTAGTACCAATTTATACTGAGGATTTAGTACCAATTTGATATTAGAACTTCTTATAAAATCACTTATCCGTTGAGATGTAGAATGATTAGTCTTCCTGGGTTAGTTTTACAATTCCGCATTATCTCTAGGCTCTAAAAGCTCTTATTTGCAAAGTTGTTTACTTGGTTTTGTCTGAAGGGATCTTCCAAGCACTCTTATGTACATAAGAAAATGACGATGCTTTCCAGTCAATTTCAACAAGTAGCTCTTCTCTACAGATACAACATTAACGTAACCTAAGTCGGTATTTGCGGATTTGAAATCTGTCAAGCGACCAACTTTACAGGATGATATTCTTTCCAACTGTAAAGTTAGATTCATCTGGAATTTAAAATATCCATGCGCTTTTCATGGGCCTGATAGAAAATTCAAACTTGTCAACAACTTTCAAAGGGGATAACTTTGATTCGTGCTTAGAAAAAGGCTCCATTTTGACCCAGCATCACCCTGAGTACATGGAAATTTATCGACCACACTTATTTTGTTCAATGAGTTTGTTTTTTTAGGAATCTGAACTAGTCTAATGGATTTAACGTACCGGTGGATCATCAGGCGATATCAAGTTAGGATTTAAGTAGGCCTTAAGCTGATATTCGTTCATTTTTTTTTTTTTTTTTTTTTTGTATTGGACCTGAGTGTTGGTTAACCCCTACATATGCATTGTGATGGAATTGGGAAAAAAGGTTGTGGGAAAGAGGATCGAGGGAGTAGTGTTTGTGGATATTCGATTTGAACCTTTGGTTATCATAATTAGAGGGAAAGACTGATGCAGAAAGTTTACTATACATTAGTGCTATGCGGCTAAAAAACGAGTTTTCTCTATAGTGCGTCGTGTGATCCACTGGAAAATCGACCACAAAGGGATGAGCCCTTGTTGAGTTGCGTGTGCTACGAAGAAATGTTTCAGGAACAAGATCCCTGATTTCGTTTGAGTACATGACATTATAGTAGCGATAGAACAGTAAAACGCAACCAACATTACGACGATGCCCCAATGAGGCAATAGAGTTCGGCTACCCTACTGCCACTGATAAGCCTTTTTTTTTATTCTTTATTTAAATTGCAATCTATCAAAAGATAAAGTGGTTGGTATTTATATAGAGTTTATTTGTGAAAAATTTAGTAGCCATAGCTGTCATAGTTTAAAATTTAATTGCTTTTATTTGGCTTTTGTGGCATTTTAGTGGTTTCCAGGAGCAGTTTTTATATGAAAGCGATGGTCAAACATAGACCGTTTCCTACATATATACATACCGACCAATAGTTACATAAGACTGCGTTATCATAGCTATTACAGTTGTATTCAATTTATAAATATGATTCCCAGGGCAGGGTTATATGGGAGCTCTAAATACATGTGAACCTAAATGTGAACTGATGTATGTAACGCATAGAAATATTTGTCTTAGACGCATCTTTTAGTATACCAATAAGCTTAGAATCACTTTCTGAGTCGAGGTAGCGATGTCCGTTCGTCCGTCTGGCTGGCTGGCTGGACCCCCATGTAAACCTTGTAATAAAACTACAGGTCGCAATTCTAAAGATAATTTGATGAAATTTGGCACAGATCATTTTTTTGATAATAGGACTATTGAAATTCGTCAAAATAGGTCCATTATTTATGGTACCTCCCATAGGTCCCACTTCCCGGAATAGATATATTGGCCACAAAAATCAATATTTTTTCCTGAAATTTAAAACAAATACTGCTTATGTAAACTTAAATCACTGTACCAAATTTCTTTGAAATCGGTCTACATTTGACCATAGCTCCCATACAAACTCTTCTGTCAAAACGCACTAAATGAGACAAAAATCACTAAAACGCTCGTAAATCTGAAGATAATGAGAATTTTAAGTTTATTTTTTGCATACATAATTTTTGTAACACCTGTAATCAGTTTGTCGAATTTCGAGATAATCGGTCCACATTTGACCCTAGCTCTCATATAAGTCCAAATGGCGGAAACAGCTTAAATAAATAAGTTTTGAGAATATGTTTGTATAATGGCAAAATTTAGCAAGAAAGTGTTATAGTCGGTCAAGCCCGACCATACGATACCCTTCACCACTAAGGTCAAAGGTGTTCTTTTTCCTGTATAAAGACAAATAAATATTTGCTAAATTTTGCCATCATACAAACATATTCTCAAAACTTATTCATTTAAGCTGTTTCCGCCATTTGGACTTATATGAGAGCTAGGGTCAAATGTCGACCGATTATCTCGAAATTCGGCAAACTGATTACAGTTGTTGCAAAAATTATGTATGCAAAAAATAAACTTAAAATTCTCATTATCTTCAGATTTACGAGCGTTTTAGTGATTTTTGTCTCATTTAGTGCGTTTTGACAGAAGAGTTTGTATGGGAGCTATGGTCAAATGTAGACCGATTTCAAAGAAATTTGGTACAGTGATTTAAGTTTACATAAGCAGTATTTGTTTTAAATTTCAGGAAAAAATATTGATTTTTGTGGCCAATATATATATTCCGGGAAGTGGGACCTATGGGAGGTACCATAAATAATGGACCGATTTTGACGAATTTCAATAGTCCTATTATCAAAAAAATGATCTGTGCCAAATTTCATCAAATTATCTTTAGAATTGCGACCTGTAATTTGATTACAAGGTTTACATGGGGGTTCAGCCAGCCGGCTAGCCAGACGGACGGGCTGTCGGACATCGCTAAATCGACTCAGAAAGTGATTATAAGCCTATTGGTAAACTTAAAGATGGGTTTAAGACAAATATTTCTATGCGTTACATACATCAGCACAAACTTATAATACCCCTTCCACCTATGGTGGTGAAGGGTATAAATAGTCGCTCATTATGAGTTCAAGCCTCAGCAATGGTTTTAAAATTTGAATGTCAAATGTTATAGGAAAATTTATTAATTTTTTTATATTTGTATATTTATTGTTTATTTCAATTCAATGTTTATTCTAATTGCAACCCTCTGCTCTGTTTTCAATAAATTTAATTAAATTTACGTAGATGTTGCCCAGATAGTATCGAATTCTTAACATCGAGGGTACAACTAAAAATACATTTGCAAGTCATTTATATATATATATTTTTTTTACATTTTATTGCATGTTATTTTCATATAGTCAATGGGTTTATTTTTAGCAAAAAACTCATAAACTTGTCTAATTCAGTACATTTCTATATGGTTTTTTGATAGTTTTTAATAAGATGTCAATGTCAATTTATGAGGGTTGTAAATGAGTACATGACCCAGTGGGAAAAAATTCTAAATTCAAGGACTGCTAATAGATATGAGATGTAAGTGAGGCAAAGACTACATTTGATTTTCACTTTCATTTCACTTGGTTTTACTATAAGGACTGTTAAAAGATCTATGTTTTTAAAAGGGGTCTTTAATGAACTATGGAAATAATCTGTTCGAACAAGTAAGTCCGGGTGGTTCAATTTTCCGTCAACGTGGTTTTTGGACACTTATTAAATCAATAAGGCCATGTAAAGCATACATATATTTACGCAGTTGTTTTATATGACCATATTGATTTGGTCAGTGTTCTAAAACAATATTGACGGCAAATTGAACCACCCGGATTTACTTGTTCTTAAGTCAAACAACATAAATACATATGGACAGAAATCAAATAGTTTTAATTTTCAGAAATAAAAATATTCAAAAAAATGTTTGATCGCACACTAAATTTTTTTTGGGGTTCTATTAAGGGACCTTAGGGAATGTAAAATCCATTCGCGTCAATGATTTTACGCGATGCGCGCAGAAGTTATGACGCTTAAAACAAAAATTTCTAAAAAAAAAATTAAAAATGATTTTATTTTATTAGTTTTATGTGGATTTTATCAGAACTTATATATTTTCAGGTGTTTTGTCGTTTCATGGTATTATGGTGGTTTATATATGCCTTAACATGAAGAATTAATGCAATTATGCAAGTGAAAAAAATATTTTTTAAAAATATTTTTTGATTTTTTTAACCGCGATTCTCGCGAAATTTGACAAAATGTGAGTCTTAGTGAAATTCTGCTGCCTTCACTTATGGACAAATTTAATTTAAAAGAATTTTTTATTTAAATACAAGAATAGATGCATATCTTTCTAAGATATAAAATTCTTATTTGGTCCATAAAATCGTTAATCCTTATAATATTTTGGTGCGCTTCAAATCTAAGGTAAAACTTTATTAAAGAATAGTTTTAAGACCATTCCTGATCAATTTTGAGCTAAATTCGCGATGTGTTTCATTGAAATGTTTTTAGATAAAACTTTCGCGTTCTCAGTTAATAAAGAGATTTTTGCAAAACTTTTGATGCAAATCGGTTATAAATGACATCACTTTCATGCCTTATGTGATTTTGTCTCAGTTTGATTTTTTAAAACCATTTAAACCAATATGCACTTTTTTGCACGATTTTCAAAATCTTCATAAAATTTTAGCAAACAATGATTTTGGTACGCTTTTGTTTTTAGGTGATAAATGGCAAAAAACTCGGTTTACGCGGTAGTTTGGAAATTTTCATTCATATTTGCGAGTGTGCTCCACGAAAAACCGGTATTTTGAAAAATTTACGCTCAAAAACTCCTCATTTACACCTGTCGTTTTATATATACCTATATAGAGCACATTAACGAGATATATATCAAACAATGCGAAATTGAAAGATCTACAAATCTTTGTCTATTTTTTTAAATTTCTTTAAGGCGGCCACAAAATATGAAGAAAAAATTAAAAAGTGGCAAAAACGAGCTTCAAATTTTGGCGGCCATTAAGTAGTATTAGAAGTGACAAAATTAAAATTTAGAGTGAAGTGAATTTATCCCCTAAGTGTGGTGTCTATTTCGTAGAACAACGACTTGGGTTCAAATATTAAAACAAATGCAGCAGAAGACGAAATATGAAGAAAAACTTGAATGCTTCAATCGATTTTTTAACATTTTTTTTAATTTGCATGCCAATTACGCATAGAAGCGCAAATTTGCGCAACTAAGATATCGTGTTCAGTATACAGAAGTTTTTGCGAGTTCAAGATCTTTAATTAGATTTTCCGAACTCCTAAGGGTACAAAAATTATTCAAGTTGAAAATCGGTTTCAAAGGAATAAAAACTGTTTGATTTTTGCCCATATGTATCAACCTGAATGCCTAGGTCTTTAAAAATTTTACAACCTAGGCTTTGTCAACTTCTGTACTACATTTTTATACCCACCATCAAAAAGAATGGGGGGTATATTGAGATTTTCATTCGGTTTGTAAATTCCTTAATATTGGCTCAAAAATCAAAAATGATATATATTCTAAATTCTTATGAAATTCTAAGACGATTGAGCGATGTCCGTCTGTCTGTCTATTGAAATCACGATAACGCCTAAACGAAAGGAGCTAGCTCACTGAAACTTAGTAAAAATACTCTTGATCTCTGAGAAATTTTAGTATTGAAATTGAGCAAAATCGGTTAACATGTGACCATAGCTCCCGTATAACCTCGCCTACGCTAATCGCTTATTTGCTAATAAATAACGAACTATAATAGCTATGATGATAAAATTTGGTATATAGTAGTTATGCATAAGCCCTAGGCAGCACATAAAATTTCATCAAAATCGGTTCACATTTAGTCATAGCTCCCATACAAAAAACTTACGGAAACAGCCAAAAATTTCACCTAAAATACACTTAAATGCTAATAAATCTAAAACTATAACAGACGTAACCAATAAATTTAGCACGAGGTGATCTTATGTCAATGCCAACAAGTTTGCAAAATTTTGTCACCATCGGTCACCATTTGACCATATCTCCCATATAAAAAACTTACGGAAACACAAAAATTCAAAAATAAAAGAGGGTTTATGTTCGTCTGTCCGTCAGATTAAAGCGCGATAGCGAAAAGGGCTACAACAACAAAATTTTACAAAAGGAAGCCTTATGTGAATGCCAGCGGTTACTATTTGACCATAGCTCCCATATAAAAAAACTTACGGAAACAGAAAAATACAAAAAGAAAATACGGTTTATGTCCGTCTTCCCTCAGAGAAAAGCGCGATAGTTCCTTAACTACAATAGCTAGAAAGATAAAATTTAGCAAAAGTATTTTCGATATGTTATAGAAATTGTGTACTGAAAATGGGTAAAATCGGTTCATATTTAGTTAAAGCTCCCATATAATCCTGCCCCGGGAATCACATTTATGCTGATTAATTGAATAAAATTGTAAAATCTATGACAACTAAATTTAGAACAGAGAAGTTTTATGCAACTTTCAGTCAGTATGTCAAATTTTATAGGAATTGGTCCATTTTTGACCATAGCTTTCATATAAAAACAGCAACCGGTAACCACTAAAATGCCAAAAACGCCAGTTAAAAGCTATTAAATTATAAACTATATCAGCTATGGCCACTAAATCTTGCACAAATAAACTTTATATCAATTCCAGCCAGTATATTAAATTTTGTAACAATCGGTCAACATTTGGCTATAGTTTTTATATATATAACATCCCCTGTTTTTATATCTACAATCAAAAAGATTTGGAGGTACATTCAGTATATTAAGATTGCATTTAAGAAATTAGATAGCTATCAATCAGTGTTAGGTCCAGACTTTATACACGATAGATGCATTAGGAACTCCTAACAAACTATATGAGCCTGCCATGTTGCTATCAACATGTTTATGGCACAACGAAACAGCTTATTAATGTTAAACTATATTCGGTTATGGAACAGCATTTTGTCCAAGGTAAATACTTGGGAAACCACTTAGATACATTTACTCGTAAATGTTGAACTATAGTAACTATACCACTGCAACCGAATTTAGCCCAAATATATTACCAACAATACTACATTTGGTCAGCATTTTTAATTAGCTGCACTCTCGTACAACTTTATTTGAACCATTCCTCTCTAACAAAATTCAGTTTGCTTTTAGGTTATATATATATTTATATATATATATATATTTTAATCTAAATACTTACTTCAAGTTAATTTTTCCCGCTGGGCAGCATTTGGCAAATAAACACATATCTCTTTACATTGCGTTTGTAATTATAAACTTTTTTGTTTACTCTTTTGTATTACTAACCTAAAAGTATGCTTAGAAAAATTATTATAACATATTTAATTAATTACACTCTAGTTGCATGTGTGAGTGCTTACTTGATGTACTTTTGTTTAAGGTAATAAATGTCAAAATTTGAATGTCATGTTGCATTAAGTTATTAAAAAAAAAAATATGTTTTTCTTTAGTTTTAAATTAAGAAATTAATGTTGTCAACTTTTTTAGTTTGGAAAGCAAATTACATAGATCAGCAACAGAAAAACAATCCTTCATTTAAAAGTCTTATATTTGAAACATCTTCATGATTTGGACATAAATATTCCAGAATGTTTGTTTTCATAGATTATATTAAGAATCCAGTCCACACACAAAATTATGCTTATTCGAACGAACTTGTTTACCACTAAACGATCATATTGCCACGATCCGCATATTCTAATTTGTGTCCACGACCTATATTCTGTTAGGTAAGTAGGCTTTGATCACCTTGACAACCTTCTAGAGAAGACAAACACATGACCGCTGCCCCAACTACAAGTGTCTTTAGTCCCACTGTATAAAAATGCAGCTTTCATGAAAACACAATTACCGATAAGGGAATTAGAGAGCACAAAGAACCATACGTAATGTGACCTGGATCTCAACTGATATAAATACTAACACCCTAATCGATTAGAGGGTAATAGACAAAGTGCATGTTTTTATTAAAATTGACGTACGTTTATCCAGAGGTGCTGACTGGTACCAGCATCACTCTTTGGTACTAGCATCAGGAGATGAAGAAGAAACATAAGAGAAGAAATCTTCTAATATCTTGTTTGTATTTCACTAGTCTTTTTTTTTGCGATATTCGGATCTAAGTAATATTGTTCCATTCTACCAATAAAGCATTTTTGAAGTCTTACTTATTGGAAATGGGGTGGTTCTTGAGTCTTCTTCCTACAAAATTCAAAAAATTTTCTTCCGGGTTCTGCTCTGGTGGTGCTGTGTAGTTGGCTGGTCAGCTGGGGGAGGAGAAGAGCCTCGAGTGTCTTCCCGACTGATGATAGGAGGGATATCGGTCTGTACAATGATCCCTCATTCGCGGGTTCCCAAGTTATAGGATTGGAATCACTCTACCCACTTTCCAGACATCGAGTATGAAGGCTAGTCATACCAAGATTTAAAACACCTGTCAAGAACTCGACTCCCCACTCGCCTAGATGTTTTAACACCAGCATGTAAATTCCATTAGGCTTAACTGTGCGGATGTCAATTGAACCTTCGGCGGTCGTAAAAAGGTGGGTCCAAGACTGGGGGATCATGCAGCATGCGAACAATACTCCTTTTCTCCTTGGCTGTCTCGGAGTGCTCAATAAATAATCGGTTAAAAGCACACGAGCACGTTTGGTGTTGTCGGCAAACTTAACTTAGTTGATCAAGCCAACGGTTGCACACGTAATCTTTTACCAACCTGCTGATAACATGGTTCAACTGGATGATCCTGGGATCTTCAGGGTTGATGGCATCACACTCATCTGCTAATCCCATCGCTTCTGCTGGGAATTGCTGCCTCAATACGAGGTATTCTACCAGCAGGGATGAAGCGAGTGGCTGCAGTGTTAATAGTTACACGAAACTTCCTCTCTACATCGTACATATTTGAGGATAATTGAAGATCTCGCACGATTTTATCGTAAAGTCGTTTAGTCTAGACCAATGATGGGCAAAGACTCTCTAATTTTGAATTTTGCTAACCCTAGGGGTAGGAAAATACAAAATCAGAGAGTCTTTGCCCAACATTGGTCTAGACACACAGACCAGGACTTGAAATTATTATGTCGGGAGAACTGGCGCAATAACCCATAATCAGAGTGGGGGCATCGTCATTTTAAGTTTTGAAGGGGGACTTGTCAATCTGTTTCGCTAACGACGCCTCTCTTTGATTTTCCCCAATAAATGATTGCCAATGATCATGGTACAATTTAAAATCCCCCAGAACCAGCTGTGTTTCTCCTTTTAGTTCTGATGTCGGGACTATAACCAATTGGACAGCTGGTTACAGGCGAAATGTAAACATTATAGAGTTCTAACTCAGTGTCCCTTGATCTGACAGCAATATCCTCAAGGAGTTGGTCTCTATTATCTCGATCAGGAGATAGAACTCTACACTGAGTTATGGATGATAAATGCGATACTCAAACCGTAGCTTCTGGTGAGGTCTTTTCGGAGAACGTTGTATTTTGCAGACTGGAGTTGTTAAGTTTGGTGTCCTGAACCGCTGCGACCACGATGCTGTGTTGTTGCATAAATTGCATTATCTCAGATATTTTGCTTTGGAGGCCATTGCAGTTGAACTGCAGAATTATATCATCTCAGAAACTCGGACTGCAATCGATTGGTGATGGATTGTGCTGCTGATGTTGATGCTGTGATGGTTGTGGGGGAATTGCGTTTCCGAGGGCGAAGATGATGATGTCGAAAAACACGCTGAGTTTTGTCGTTCTTGGCATCACGGTGCAACGAAACTCTCCGACGACTCCTTGTCATACTGAAGTCCTAAACATTTCCTGAGGTGACACCAGCCCAATCAAGCTGGGTTTGCATATAGTGCAAGAGGTTTAAGCATACTGTGCAGATCCAGGATTTGTTTCAACTCCGGTACGGACCAAAAGAATGCAGAATATGTCAGCCGCCTTGATATAGAAGGTTAGTCATCAGCCTAGCATATTAGTGGTCCCAAGTTCTATCCCCGGCCAAAAAAAAAGCGGTTCACCTCATAACTCAGCTAGCCACTGGTTATGGAGTATTCTCAAACTAATGCATTTGATGTTCGGAGCCGGAGTTAAAATGTAGGTCCCTTTCAATGAGTCTATAAATAAAATCGGATACAGCTCATTGTCTGAGAGAAGTACGTCTTATTCCAATTGGAATGTTATCGGGAAATTATATATACATATAACTTAAGTGGCTTTAAGTCAGGTTCATCCATGACAGACTTCTTAGTCAAGGAGTTATTTTTTGGTTCAGAACAGCAAGTATCTTGTCCCACTAGAGTTATATGGGAAGGTCAATCACTCCTTAAGGACAACTTCGATCTTCACAGATGGTTCTAAAATGGATATCATCATTAATATTAGGCAATCGTGTCTTTGCTCTATGGGAAGCTACAGAGTCAATTCCGAACAATATATCTGAAAATATCAAAGTCGATAATAAAGCTGCACAAAAAGCTCTGCAATGACATAGTATCACATCCAAACAACTTAAGAAATGTAGATAAGTTTTAGTAGACTTATAACCTTTAAAATAAGATTATGTTGGGTTCCTGGTCACTGCGATATTAAAGAGAACAAAGTTTCTGAAGAAGCCGCAAGATAAAGCTCGATCCAAGAATTGATGCACTCGGTTCTATCTGTCTCTTCGACATAAGTATTTAGACTCGGATCGGCCAGAAAACAACAAAGAACTGGAGTACCGTAGTAACCTGTAGAAAATGTACACTCAGAAAAAAGACATGTACTAAATTTGAGGAAAAAAAATTTCTTAAAAATAGTAAAAAAAAATCCTTATTCAGATTAAATTTTTACTCAAAACTAGGAAAAATTGTTACGTTCTAGTAAAAAATACAACATTTAAATAAAAAATGTATAGTTCATATACTAAAAAATAGTTAACATTTTTCCATAGAAAAATTGCATGAATTTTGTAAAATATTATTTATTTTAAGGAAATTTTTGTTAAAAACTAGTAAATATGTCCTAAATTTTAGTTCATCACATCATAAAACTGGTTAATATTGACTTTAGTTCAAAAAATTTGATTGAGTAAATGATTTACTGAAAAATAGTTCATAAAATTGAACTTACTTAAAATCTGGAAGTTGTTGTCGTAAATTTAAGTTCATTATTTTCCTAATTACTAGGAACATTTTCCTAATCATGAATTTCAAGTTTAAGACTTTCTGCATTTTAAGAAAAATTTATTTAAAATTAGTTAAGATAAATTACAACGTCCAATAGTATACACTTTTCTTATAATAAGTAAAATTGTAATAATTTGTTGAAAGTTATGTACTTATATTTAGGATAATTTCCTAAAAATTAGTTCAGATAAATCAGAATAAATCATGTTTAAATTTATGAAGTAATTAGGATAATTTTTTTATAATGAGTGAAATTGTTATAATTTCTTGAAATTTATGTACTTATATTTAAGAAAAATTTCCTAAAAATTAGTTCAAATTTTCCTAAAATTTAGTTCATATATTGAAAAAAGTAAATGTCAATAAATTATTTTCATTTATAATTTATTTTGAATTTTAGTTCGTGATAGTTTTCTTACAAATTCCGCTTTTTTTTCGATATTAGTAGTATAAAAAAAATTGTGTTATGAAAAATTTGTGCCAAAAATTGTGTTTGTTGTTTCTATCTTTGTATAACATAAGTAAAGGAAATATTAGTGATTAACTAATGCCTCAAAATAAAAGACCAAAAAATCAACAAGGAGATGAAAATTTCCTAATTATTAGTTAAAAATTTCCTCAAAATTAGTTTAAATTTTCCTAAAAATTAGTTTAAATTTTTCTAAAAATTAGTAAAAATTTTCCGAAAAATTAGTTAAATTTTTCCTAAAAATGTATTAAAAATAAATGTTAATAAATTATGTTTTCTAATATTGTCTTTGTCTGCTTGTGCAAGTGCCCACGATTCAGCACCATATAATAACACTTATAATTTTAGTTCCTGTTGAGTGGATTTCATTCCAAAGCTAAGTAAGTATGATTCTTCATTTAATTTCATTATTTACATTCACTGCGGTACCCAGGTAGACAAATTCTTTAAAAACTCTGAAGCTATAGTTGACGACGTTCACGTGTGCTCCAATTCTAATGGACTGCTTGCTAGAAGAGACCATCAGTATTGTTTTTGATTACTAGGCCCATTTTCATCGAATAATTTTCAATACCGGAAAAGGCGGCAGTCACTTCAGCAGCATCACGAAGAAGTAAAGTAAGGTAAGTGTCCATTTGTTTTTCTTGGTGGATTTACCTGGTCTAAAGTCACAGTGGGAGGCACCAATTATTTCGTTAATATTGGGTTTTAGCCTTGCACACAGGATGCTCGTTATCTTATAAGCAATTGAAAGGAGACTTATACCTCTATAGTTAGCGCAGATGGATTTATCACCTTTATCAGAACACTCTCGGTATGTCACCTGATTTCAAATCATCCAGGAGATTAGAAGATTAGAGCAATCATATCACATTTGTACTTATCGGGTACATCCATCAACTGAATCGGGGCACCTCCTCTGTTAAGATTTTTGATATTCCAGATGCTTAGCCTTAGATCATGATCCTTTATTCGTTTGCTGTGGTCGTCAACATTAGGGGGTCGTTTTTATTCTAATTGTTTCTATTTCATATTAGGAGTTTTTTCCAGGAGCGGGTTACTAGCCTGAGGTCCTTGTTAGCTCACTACTTTAAGGATGTTAAGGTAGCTAACCAGGTGATACTACTAGGAGGTCAATGTCCACAGTTGAGATGAGAGGTTGACAAAGAAAAATCTGGGCTTTCAAATTAAAACCAATCAAAAGCGTTGCTTGGCTTAAAATACCAACTATATCATCCTGAAATCTAGAATACTTCGACACAATTATGAACTTCAGCAGCCGTTTTCTTGAAATCAAAAAAGGTTATAGGACTTCTCCGCATATCAAGGCTCAAACCATGTAAGTGATGCATTATCTATGACTTTAGAACACTGTTTTCTCAGTTTTTATATTAGGGTGGGTCTTTTTCAATGTTCGACATTAGGTTGTTATATATTAAATATCATAATTAAATATCAAATTTAAAGAAAACCTTTAAATAACTCCAAAAGCAATCTTCTAAATGCAGTTATTGGATTTAGGTACAGTTTTTTTTTATTATAATAAATTAATGGACAAATATTCAAGGTAAACACATTTTTAGATTGAGCTTTTGCGTAATACATTGATAAGTATCTAAAATTAAAAAAAATCGTATAGGTGTTTTAAACTAACAGTTAATTATAGTAGGGCTTACAGTAAGGGGCAAAACTTAACACATTATTTATTAATACAAAATCGAAAAAACTGTAGTAAAAATTCAAAAGCCATTGTTTGGTATAATTTTTTTCCTTTTGCCAAACACTTTAATTAACTCATGTTCATTGACATTAGGATGGACGAATATAAACCGAATAGGGTCAGATTGTCGGCAATGAATATTATTTGATAAAAGTGTGAACGAATTTATACCAACCAACTATTTTTGACATTTAATATAATTAAATTTTAAACTTTATTTTCTTTAATTTTTTCGATTTAGTAATAATAAAAATAAGTAATGTATTTTATTTACCCTAACTAACTGTATGCTCTAAATAAAAAATATAAAAAAATATATATTTAACACCTATACCATATTTTATATTTTTCGCAAAATGACCTTTGATTAGTTAAATTGGGAAGTCTAAGGACCTCTAGTGTTCCGTAGCCAAAGATGCCGTGCGTCACAAAGAGCGTCCCTTCCATGTTATTTGATCAAAGTAAATAACAATTTGACTATGAAAAGGCTTTAATATTTTTCAATGTGTTATACTGCAGTTAATTCTGAAGTACGATTTTTTTATTTATTTACCTTATAAAATTTGTCTTTATTAATAAATACATTAATATAAATACTTATCTATTTTCCAATAACTTACATTATGAACCAAAATTCTTTTATATTGAAGTTTATATTGCATTTCCAAATAAATAAATTCTTAAACTTGTAAGAGGATCAGATATTTAATGGCAAAGAATGGGTAATGAAATACATTGAGTCATTGCCCGTAGTTATTTAAATTGGAAGAAATTTCAAAACTACTTCATCCATTTTTTATTTCTATGACTTTTAATTTATTGTATTTTTTTGTATAAGTTGTTATTGATTCAAATTTCGGTAAAACCAAAAATACTCCAATTTTTCCCTATAAGAACAAATTTTACAGTTTAGTGGCGGATACGACACGCCCACCCCTAATGCAATCTAAACAAAATTTTGTATAACATATTTTTTTGTAACGGAAAACATTTCTTAGGGAAAATTAAGGTTAACTTTTTAAAAAATAAGGTACACTCCAATTTTTATGTACATATATATAAGTAAATGTAAAAATTGTTATAAATATTAATATTATTTCTTATTTAAATATGTATATGTTTATGTGTTTATGTTATTTATTTTTATGTTTATGTTATTTAAAATATTTTTGTAAAGTTATGAAAAGATATTAATAAAAATACTTTATACCATTTTTTATACTTTTATTTTATAAAGGGGATATATATATTTTAGAAAATAATTTTACTTAATTTTAGTACTTTTTCTTGTATTATTTAGGAAATATATAATTCAGATAAGTATTTAATTTAGTGAAAACTAGAAATAAGTTTTATTAATGTAGGAAATATTTCATACTGGGAATGAATATTTTACTATAAATAAGTATTAAACTTATTCATTTTCTGACTGTTTTTCTCACTTTTAAGAAAAATATTTCCTAAAAATTATAAATTTTTTATAAGATCAAAATAAATAATTTACTGAATTTTAGTAATCTTTTTCTACTATCCTAGAAAATTTGAACAAGTTTACTGCAGTTTTTACTTGTTTTAAGTAAAAATAAATTATCTTTTAACTAAAATGAAGGAAAATTTTCCTTATTTATAGCATTGATAAATATTTATCTGAACTAAATTAAAGGAAATATTTACTTGTTTTTAAGAAGTTTCAGATAAAATATGAACTAAATAATAGTAATTTTTTTTAATTTTTTAAGTTCAATTTTATTTGATTTTAGTTAAAATTTGTTTGATATAAGAAATTTTGTCAAAAACTTAAGGAAATTTTTTTCTAGGAATTAAGGAATTTTTTTACTCAATTGCTGTAAAAAACGGCTTTGGCGCCATACGACAACCATTTTTTCCTCAAATTTAGTAAATTTTCCTAAATTTTAGTTCATTTTTTTTCTGAGTGTAGGACTTAAGTTTTTGCCAGGTATAGGCACACTAAATGGCCATTGTGCTTTAAGTTCTAGACTAAACAAGTGGGATATAGCAATTCTGAACATCCACGGACTGTGCTTAGAAAAGGACGTGGACGTGTTCAATAGATTCATACGGATATCTATTGAGCACGTCCACCGCACTGTTCTATGCTTAAGAATCAGAGTATTAAATTTCTAGGTAGCAGATTGCATGAGGAACTTCAGGATTTATAGCAGTATAAACTGAGTGAGGTTGTGGGTGTTTTAATGGGTTTCAGATGGTTTAGATAGGTCTATCGTAGCACATTATCACCTTTGCTCCTACTACTACTATTATCTATTTCCAATGTTGCTTTCTCTCTCCTCTGTCCTCTATTGAGGAAGGATCGCAATGGTTCCCAGGGCCCCTATTATAGGTCATATTTATTGTTTTTTTTTGACATCGGCTTTCCAACCTAATCATTGTTTTTTTTTTTCAAGCATAGTCTTATTTCAATTTTTAATCTTAGTGCTTTTGTTGGTCCATTTTTAGCATAAGCTATAAACTTTATTTGAATTTGTACACAATAATTTAAGTCAGAATAAACAAAATACTAAAAAAATTCTATAAATATGTATAAAATTTAAACAAATACTTAAGTTAAGCACAAAACCAAGAAACCAACACTCGGCAACAGATACTCTTACGAGTACTTCTGCAAAAGACAATGAATGTTTTTTATGGATCATTTTGTTGGTTTTTTATGCATTTTACTGGAAATGTCACACTTTAATAGAAAAAAAAATATGAGAAAAAAAAAACTGAACTAAATCCTCAAAGTGAATATATAAAACAAAAAAATATACATATACAAAAATGGTTCATAACTAAGGAGGAGACAAGTGAAGACCATGATGAGATGATGGTGGTAATGCCATTATAATATAGTCGTGCAACAAAAACAAAAAAAAACAAGTAAGAGTGTTATATTCGGCTGTGCCGAATCTTATATACCCACCATCAAGTTGTGTTAAATTTAGAAACATATCTCATATATCTACAAGGGTGCAGCTAATTCAAAATCTGCACCAAAACTGGAAAAATCGCTAAGCTATTTGGTATTGTTGGTAAAACCTTTGGACTAAATTAGGTTTCCGTAGCTTAATAGTTCAACATTCAAAAATATTTTAGTAGTTTCCACAGTATTTACTTTGATCAAAATTCGGTCTCATAACCGGGTATAGTTTTACATTAATAAGTTGTTAAATTTTTTTCGTTGTGATTAATATGTAGTTAGGCTAAACACGTTAATAGTAATACGACAGGTCCATATATTTCATTATGAGTTCCTAATACATTCATCATATATAAAGTCTGGGCTGAACATTGATTGATGCCTATATAATTTCATAGGTGCAATCTTAATATAATGAATGTACCTCCAAATCTTTTTGATTGTAGATATAAAAAGGGGATGTTATATATATAAGAATTATAGCCAAATGTTGACCGATTATAACAAAATTTTACACATGAAAGCTAAAGTCAAATATGGACTGATTCCTATAAAATTTGATAAACTGATCAAAAATTGCATAAAACTTCCCTATTTTAAATTTAATCGTCATAGCTATTACAATTGTATTCAATTTATCAGCATTAACGTGTTTCCCGGGGCGGGGTTATATGGGAGCTCTAACTAAATTTGAACCGATTTTGTCCATTTTCAACACGCATCTTTTTCAAGATATCCAAAATACTTTTGTAAAATTTTGTCCCTCTAGCTCTTTTCGCTAAGGCGCTATCGTGCTTTTATCTGACGGACAGACGGACATAAACAACCTTTTCTTTATGTATTTTTGTGTTTCCATAAGTTTTTTATATGGGAGCTATGGTCAACTGGTGACCGATTGTGACGAAATTTTGCACACTTGCTGGCATTGACATAAGACTTCCTTGTGCTTAATTTAGTCTTACTAGCTCTTGTAGTTAAGGAGCTATCACGATTTTATCTGACGGACAGACGGACATAAATCCCCTTTTCTTTTTGAATTTTTGTGTTTTCGTAAGTTTTTTATATGGGAGCTAGGTCAAATAGTGACCGATTGTGACGAAATTTTGCACACTGACTGGCATTGATATAAGACTTTCTTGTGCCAAATTTAGTGGTTATATCTGTTATACTTTTAGATTTATTGGCATTTAAGTGTATTTTGGGTGAAATTTAGCCTGTTTTCGTAAGTTTTTTGTATGGGAGCTATGGCTAAATGTGAACCGATTTCGATGAAATTTTATATGCTGCCTAGTGCTTATCTAAAACTTCTAGATACCAAATTTTGTCATCATAACTGTCATAATTTGTCATTTATTACCAAATAAGCGATTAGCCTAGACGAGGTTATACGGGAGCTATGGACAACTGCTAGCCGATTTTGCCCAATTTCAATACCAAAATTTTCTCATAGATAAAGAATGTTTTTGCTAAGTTTCAGTTAGCTAGCTCTTTTCGTTTAGACGTTATCGTGATTTCAACAGACAGACAGACAGACAGACGGACATAGCTCAATCGTCTTAGAATTTCATAAGGATTCAGAATATATATCGTTTTTGATTTTTGAACCAATATTAAGGAAATTACAAACGGAATGACAATCTCAATATACCCCCCATTCTTTTTGATGGTGGGTATAAAAATGTGAAGAAATATAAAACAAAACACTTTTTTAAATGTCAAATGTTAGCAGAGGAATAACATTTGAAAGATTTTGTTTTCTTCTTGTTATTTTTTCTCAAGATTTTATATCTTAAAGATACATGAAGAGGCTAGGATATATCCTTAACACATCCTAGCCTTTATACAAGTACAGCGAGCTTTAAGTGTGTGACGATGACGGCAGACGATTGATGAGGATGGGTGTAAGGTTTATCTTACTTTTTATAAACTTTTGGTATAGTTAAGTGTAAAAATGAAATAAAACCTACACGTAAACAGAAACATATTTAGAGGAATATGAAATACCTACACTTGAGTCAAAAAGTCTACTTAGTGAAATTAAGATATTGTAAACTAATTCTCAACTTTCATCAGGAATAGCTCAAAACAATATTTTTTTCATAAAATGTCAAAATTCTTATCCAAAATATTTACAATAATAAATAATTGTAATAAATTGGGATTCTTAGTGCAATACACTACAGTAAAACTTTTTAATTAAATGTTTGATGTCCCAAATTTTGATAAACCTTTTTAATAAATATACGGCTGCACATGTGCCAAGCTTTAAAATAAACTTTTGTTTATTTAAATCTTTCTTTGAACCCCCTTTATAGCACTTTTGTCTTAGTCGCCAACAAAGCAACAACAAAAGTGTGGGAAATAAAGAAATGATAAAACTGAAAAATGTTTGTGTGTTTCTGTTCGGATGATAATCTGCGCTTTATGTTGATATTTGTTGGACACAATAATAATAATTCGTATTTATTCAGTCCCTCAAATTATACATAATGTGAGGTTTTCGCTCTGTCTAGAATTAGGGATAATCCTCCTGATGAGATGGTCTAACCAACCATCGAAACGCGTCGAGGAAAGGTTTCCCCACCAACATTTTTTGGTTTTATCAAAAAACTATTTATTACAATAATAAATAATTGTAATAAATTGGGATTCTTAGTGCAATACACTACAGTAAAACTTTTTAATTAAATATTTTTAATTTTAATTAAATTTTTTAAATTTCTTAAATTTGTTTAACTACTTTTCTCACTCACTGTACATTTATTTACATACATAAGTGTTATAGGATTTAAATAAACCTACACATAAAATTAGACAAAAATATGTAAATAAGATTTTTTTCGTTATTAAGATATTTAAGGAAGCCCACACATTATAAAGGATCTCAAAACGAAGGATATAATGTTATACTTAAATGAAACCGCAAATTTTTGCATAAAAAATATGTTAATGTAACTTAAGCCGTTTAAAGTATTATACATTAAATTTAATTTCACGGGTTACTCCAGTTGTATATCCTGTTAATATCGTACGCAGTTTTTCAAAAACTATAAAATAGTAAAAATTAAAAAAATGTTTGTTGGGACAACCAATTCCCAGATGCGTTCCGATGGTTAATTAGGCCATTATTATCAGGCTCGACAATATCAATTTCTGTTATTACACTGTGCTCGAGTTCAATGGTGCTAACCGTTTTTTGAGTTTAGCTTCAGTTTTCGAGATATGGCGGTGTTTGCAAACAATTTTTTTTTAATTCCTTAAAAAGTGTAATTATAATTTTTTATTTTAATAAGTAGTTTTTAGGTAAAACCACAACATGTAAGTAAGGCCATCTCTTCAGGAGGATTTAGGAGTGAGCTATTTGTTGAGCCATCCATTCGATCGGATGCTATTTAAAGATTACAAAAAGGGTCTTAGATCGTGTAGTCCCAATGGCAATGTAATCATAAGAACAGAGGATCTAACAATTCTAACAAATGATGATTTGCTTTGCAGAGTCAATTCCACCAGTTTGAGACACCAGAAACTAATATTAGCTTTACATTCTTATAGAGGAGCCGGGCAGTATTTGTGGGCGTAAGACCGCAAGTTTTGCCTTAGGGCTCTTATAAATGAGAATGGAGACTTTAGACACCTTTGGTTAAGTGTTCAGGCTACAGAACAGCTTAAAATCCAGAATGACCTCAAGATATTTGGTGTTTGGCATTTCCTATAATAATACAAAATCTGTCTTTTCTGGATCAATTTCTGGCCATTGGAAACGCTCTATCAGTGTGGTATATCAAGAGCTTCTATCAGGCGTTCTAACTATCACTGCAACATTATATAACTAGCGGTATGATAGTTTTTTAGTTCCGTAGTCAAAGGTTTAATATAAATTATGTATTTTTTTGTTTACTTTAGTTTTGATAGGGTACATCTTTTTTAAACATTAATGTCTAAAACAAAATTCTTTGTAAATTAAAGAACCAAGGTCTAAGCTTTACAAAAATATATAAATTATTTGCCTATGTTTGCATATTTAGCAAAAAATCAATAAAAGGTCAATAAATCCAAAAAATATTTTTTTTTTATACTAACAAAATCAACTTAGAAAGAAAACATTAAACAAAAACATCGAGAATTAAATATATTAAAAGATTAAAGGCTAAAGTCTTGGCTTTACTAGGAAATAAAAAACCTTTGCAAATATTTGCATATTTGGCTAAAAATCAATAATAGGTCAATAGATCTAGAACAACAAAGAACAAAATATTGAACTTTTACTATACAAATTTTAATTGATAATTAAACAACATATCATTAAAACTTAGTAATACCATTAAATAATTTTTTATTTTATATTAAATATTGCCTAATTTAGGGGGCTTGTTGTAACAAAAATTAAAGCATACCTTAAGGTATAAGGAATATTTTAGAAACATGATATTTAATTCTTGATATATAACATGCAAAAGGAAATTTTATTTTGAACTAAAATTAACCTTAACAAAAACTTTTTTAAGGTTTTTATATAAAAAGCCAATTTTTGTTAAAATTTATAAGCAAAAAACATTGTTTCTAAATCTGAGATTCCAAAGAAAATATTAGGTTCTCATCAATAATATGAGTGCATTGCTTTGATTAAACATATGTATATAACCTCCAAAATTTACTTAATTTTACAATTAACTTAATTAAGGGAAAACATTATAAGACTTCCTGCGATTAAGGCAATTAAATAGTAATATTTCAACCTTGCTAACTAACTATCAAATCCTATTGAATCAATCAAATACTCGTACGTTTGAGTACATAAATAACTTTTGAGGTCAATGTGTTTCTAAGTCTAGAAACCTTTGAATTCTTAGTATTTTTCATATGAATTTTCCTTTTCCTCTACTAGATAAATAAATACATACTAGCACGCTAAGGTCATATCAAATGAGTGGAAAGTATAGGAAAAATTCTAACAAAATAAAAATTACTTATAGGAAAATACTATAACAATCAAACAATAGACAAAACAAAGGACTTTTTAAGGCAATGAAGGCTTTTTCATAGATATTTTACTAAATTAATACACATACAATTTATCAAAGAAGGAAAAACAAAAGAAAAATCTTAAAGGATATGTTTAAAGGCACTTACCGATCCAACACAGAAACCATACAAATAATGGCCAAACAATAGAAGGTATTTATGTAATAGTTGGCAAAAGAGGCATACTCCGTTCTAAACACCGCCAGGGGAGGCCCCACCGATGGAGAAGGCTCCTCGGGATCATTCGTTAGTGCATCACTTATTGGTGTAGCTGTGGTTGTGGCTATTGCCTCCACGGGTGTTGTCTCGCCAGCAAGACTACTTAGGGACTTGGACCATTCCATGGGATGTGTACTTAAAACGAATAGTAAATGAGCCAATGCTAGACCAGCTAGTAGGCCATGGCATATATTGGAAATTAATAACCAAATTCGTTGAGTTAAACAGGCCAGTTGGATGTTGGTGGTGATTTCTTGTCTAGAAATAAAAACAAAATATTAATACTTATTGCTTGATCAGTTCTAGTTCTGATACTAGATTAGATACTCAAACAGACTTCATTTCTGCTACTAGTTCTAGTTTAGTTCTAGGTTTAGTTTTAGATTCAGTTCTAGTTCAGTTTTACGTACAGTTCTAAATTCTTAACTAGTTTAGTTCCAGTTCAGTTCTAGTTCAGTTCTAGTTCAGTTCTAGTTCAGTTCTAGTTCAGTTCTAGTTCAGTTCTAGTTCAGTTCTAGTTCAGTTCTAGTTCAGTTCTAGTTCAGTTCTAGTTCAGTTCTAGTTCAGTTCTAGTTCAGTTCTAGTTCAGTTCTAGTTCAGTTCTAGTTCAGTTCTAGTTCAGTTCTAGTTCAGTTCTAGTTCAGTTCTAGTTCAGTTCTAGTTCAGTTCTAGTTCAGTTCTAGTTCAGTTCTAGTTCAGTTCTAGTTCAGTTCTAGTTCAGTTCTAGTTCAGTTCTAGTTCAGTTCTAGTTCAGTTCTAGTTCAGTTCTAGTTCAGTTCTAGTTCAGTTCTAGTTCAGTTCTAGTTCAGTTCTAGTTCAGTTCTAGTTCAGTTCTAGTTCAGTTCTAGTTCAGTTCTAGTTCAGTTCTAGTTCAGTTCTAGTTCAGTTCTAGTTCAGTTCTAGTTCAGTTCTAGTTCAGTTCTAGTTCAGTTCTAGTTCAGTTCTAGTTCAGTTCTAGTTCAGTTCTAGTTCAGTTCTAGTTCAGTTCTAGTTCAGTTCTAGTTCAGTTCTAGTTCAGTTCTAGTTCAGTTCTAGTTCAGTTCTAGTTCAGTTCTAGTTCAGTTCTAGTTCAGTTCTAGTTCAGTTCTAGTTCAGTTCTAGTTCAGTTCTAGTTCAGTTCTAGTTCAGTTCTAGTTCAGTTCTAGTTCAGTTCTAGTTCAGTTCTAGTTCAGTTCTAGTTCAGTTCTAGTTCAGTTCTAGTTCAGTTCTAGTTCAGTTCTAGTTCAGTTCTAGTTCAGTTCTAGTTCAGTTCTAGTTCAGTTCTAGTTCAGTTCTAGTTCAGTTCTAGTTCAGTTCTAGTTCAGTTCTAGTTCAGTTCTAGTTCAGTTCTAGTTCAGTTCTAGTTCAGTTCTAGTTCAGTTCTAGTTCAGTTCTAGTTCAGTTCTAGTTCAGTTCTAGTTCAGTTCTAGTTCAGTTCTAGTTCAGTTCTAGTTCAGTTCTAGTTCAGTTCTAGTTCAGTTCTAGTTCAGTTCTAGTTCAGTTCTAGTTCAGTTCTAGTTCAGTTCTAGTTCAGTTCTAGTTCAGTTCTAGTTCAGTTCTAGTTCAGTTCTAGTTCAGTTCTAGTTCAGTTCTAGTTCAGTTCTAGTTCAGTTCTAGTTCAGTTCTAGTTCAGTTCTAGTTCAGTTCTAGTTCAGTTCTAGTTCAGTTCTAGTTCAGTTCTAGTTCAGTTCTAGTTCAGTTCTAGTTCAGTTCTAGTTCAGTTCTAGTTCAGTTCTAGTTCAGTTCTAGTTCAGTTCTAGTTCAGTTCTAGTTCAGTTCTAGTTCAGTTCTAGTTCAGTTCTAGTTCAGTTCTAGTTCAGTTCTAGTTCAGTTCTAGTTCAGTTCTAGTTCAGTTCTAGTTCAGTTCTAGTTCAGTTCTAGTTCAGTTCTAGTTCAGTTCTAGTTCAGTTCTAGTTCAGTTCTAGTTCAGTTCTAGTTCAGTTCCAGTTCAGTTCTAGTTCAGTTCCAAAATTATCCAAAAGTAATTCTCAGACACATCAATACTATTTTTTAAGATTTCCACGAAATTACAGAATATTTTACCCGTCACTCCTAACCAAAAAATGTTTAATAATTTATTTCGCAAAAAAAGTTCCAAAAATAACTTGGCTTCTATTGTAGAATTTTAATGAAATCTTAATTCAGTACCTCCTCATTTTTGTTGACTTAGTATAAATAATTATGTGGGTTTCTTTATTTATTTTCTAATTTAATTTCATTTTGTATTTCGTTTTCTAAAAATAACTTTTTGTGTCTCTTAATTTTGTTATGCCCACAGAAATTAAATAACGCAAAAGTATAAATTTATTTAACAATTCTGGGATTTTATTTTGGCTACACATGACTTAAGTCCTTTTTTTTTACACCCACACACAAACAGACACAGAAAATCCCCATTCATTTGGGATAACCAGATCTTTTTAATGGCTTTTGGGGAAAATTGTCAGTTTCATAAAATGTTACAAAATTTTCAATTTAAATTTTTCTTTTATTATACAAATGTTGTGCAATAAATTTATGAACATAGCATGAAAGGCGATTTTGTTATGGGGCTTTTGATTAATCATGAGTCTGTCCAGGAAGAGAAATTGTTCAAATTGAAGTCTCATACAAAAATAAACGGAGAAGCTGTTAAAATAAATGCACTTTCAATCTAGGGTTTGGCCAAATCACCTGATTTGATATCAATAGAAATCATATAGTTTGAAGCAAATATTTAGCATACTTTCGGGATGTTCGAATTTATTTCTGATAAAATTTAATATCTATTTTGCTTTCGGGATGTTCGAATTTATTTCTGATAAAATTGAATATCTATTTTGCTTTTAAAAACTTAAAGATAAAATGAAAGTTTTTCATTACTGGACAGCTTTTGACTACATATTTACTATAAAATGTAGTAAATTTTTTATATTATTAATTATTTAGATTATTCTAAAAGTATGCTATGCAAATGTTTCTGAAATGTTTTAAATTTCGATCAATATCGCAGGAAGTGATTAGGCTCTAGATTATTTTAAGATCAGGGAAAGTTCGGACTACTACTTTCCTAAGGTTTAGGAAAATATAAAATAAAAGAGAATCAGGGAGACTTTGCCCAACATTGGGCTAGAGTCTGTATAAACTTGAGAATGTTTAGGAAACATTTTGTTCAAATACAATTTATTCTCGATTATTAATAGTCTAGACTAACGACTTTAGAGAATCTGAACAGAACAGAGTGTGTACACAGCATGAAAAAGGGAATCTCTTCTAGGGTCTGTTTAAACTGGAACCTGTTCAGACCAGTAGACTATAGAGATCTGGGGCCAAATTACCGCATTCGATATCGATCGAAAACTCAGACTTTTAATCGAATATTGTGAAGTATACCTTAGGGATGTTCAAAATTAATTTGATGCAAAAAGTTTATTGAAATTTGTTATCCATTTTGATTCGTTTCTAAAAATATATATTGTTCAATTAGAACTCTTTTACTATTGTTCATCTTTTGGCAAATAACTTCAAAAAATATAGTAAACTGTGCATCTTTTAAATAATTTTGACTAGCCTTAAAGTATGCTATACAAATGTTTTGAAAATATCTAAGATTTCGATCGATATCGAATGCCGTAATTTGGTGGCCCCTGCTTGAGCTTTAATCCGCACAGAATTTAACCAGCTTAAGTAGGGTTCCGCTGGAACTGTTAACCTCTAGAGGACTCATCTTTATGTCGTGGATAGAGGATTGCTTCCATGATATGGGTAGTAGGTGGAGGAGATTGTGAAATGGAGGACGCGTCTGCATGTCGCTTTCTGGTAGTATATGGGCAAATACTGTCTATACAGTTGTAGAAAGGTTAGCTTAGGTTTGGTAAGGCAGGCAGCCGATGATAAGTCAGCTTTAGTTGGGTTCAAGAAACGGTTCCTTTGCATACATACCTTAGGGATTATCACAATCAGTTATATTGCAAAAAGTTTAATAAAATATCTAAACATATCCGTTTAATTGTCAAAACATTTAGTTTTAATGAAATTCTTTTACTATCAGGGAACTTTTGACAATGTACTAAACCTTATATTTATATATCTGTAGCAATAAATAACAATGGATTAAGTCGAAAATTCTTGTTTTAAGATATTAAGGTTTTTTGTCTAAAAGGATTTAAGATTTTGTATGAAAAACCCGATGTAGGGTGCCAGAATAGATCTAGTGAATTTCAAGTGATGTGTCCATTATGAGCTGGATCAAGGAGTATAATCCAAAGTGAAAAGTTGGTTGATTGGATGAACAGGTTTCTTCTGAAAGCCTAATCCTAATTGTGTTTTGTTACATCCAAACTCTACTGGGTCCCTAGGTCCCTAGTATAACTTTATTCGGGTTTTTAGAGAAAATCTGTAAGGAATTAGCTTGAGAAATCTCTTCATCATGGAACCAAGCAATAAATAAATAAAACATTGAGATTAAGAGTTAAACGCAAATATCCATGAGTATGCAGCCGCAACGATGATATAAAAGATTAATAGCACTTTGCTTTCTTCAGTAGAATATCCATTACTAAAGGATATATCAATATCCTTAACGCACTTTCTCAAGTGAGCAGTAGCTCAGTCCTTATCGAGGTCTATTTGGGATCAGACTTTCTTTTAGACTTCGTTACTTAGGTTTCTTTAAATAAATCTTAATTACTAAATACTGAAACAGTATCTCTTAACTTTTCCTGGTGCAATCAGGAACTGAGTCCTTATCAAGAACTTGTTGAAAACTAATGACTTTTTAAACTGTGGTTTGTTCAGACTAGAGGCTATTTAGCTTTTTAGACTACCTTAATAGAGTTTGTTTTGACTTGAATCGGTTTAGCCATAATGTATCGCCTTTATAATTTCTTAATTCTGTTCAGACTAGAGTCTATTTACATTAGAGTTTGCAAAAAACCGTGAAAATGAGAAACCGCGGTATCGGTTCGGTTTTTCAAATAAAACTAATTCGATTTAAATTTGAAGTTAAATTAAAGTATTTTAATGTATAAGATATATTTACTAAAGCTCGTATTTATAATTTATACTAAATTTCAGGAAATTAATTCAGGTTTTTATACCCACCATCAAAAAGAATGGGGGGTATATTGAGATTGTCATTCCGTTTGTAATTTCCTTAATATTGGCTCCAAAGCCAAAAACGATATATATTCTGAATCCTTATGAAATTCTAAGACGATTGAACGATGTCCGTCTGTCTGTCCGTCTGTCTGTCTGTCTGTCTGTCTGTTGAAATCACGATAACGCCTAAAATATTCTTCATCTTTGAGAAAATTTTGGTATTGAAATTGGGCAAAATCGGTTCACATTTGATCATAGCTCACGTATAACCTCGTCTAGGCTAATCGCTTATTTGTTAATAAATGACAAATTATAGCAGCTATGATGACAAAATTTGGTGTATAGAAGTTTTACATTAGCCCTAGACAGCGTGTAAAATTTCATCAAAATCGGTTCACATTTAGCCATAGCTCCCATACAAAAAACTTACGAAAACAGCCTAAATTTCACCTAAAATACACTTAAATGCCAATAAATCTAAAAGTATAACAGATATAACCACTAAATTTGGCACAAGAAAGTCTTATGCCAATGCCAGACAGTGTGCAAAATTTTGTCGCAATCGGTCACCATTTGACCATAGCTCCCATATAAAAAACTTACGAAAACACAAAAATTCAAAAAGAAAAGGGGATTTATGTCCGTCTGTCCGTAAGATAAAATGATAGCTCCTTAACTACAAGAGCTAATAAAATTAAATTAAGCACAAGGAAGTCTTATGTCAATGTCAGCCAGTGTGCAAAATTTTGTCACAATCGGTCACCATTTTACCATAGCTCCCATATGAAAAACTTATGGAAACACAAAAATACATAAAGAAAAGGTTGTTTATGTCCGTCTGTCCGTCCGATAAAAGCTCGATAGCGCCTTAACGAAAAGAGCTAGAGAGACAAAATTTTACAAAAGTATTTTGGATGTCTTGAAAAAGATGTGTGTTGAAAATGGACAAAATCGGTTCAAATTTAGTTAGAGCTCCCATATAACCCCGCCCCGGGAAACACATTAATGCTGATAAATTGAATAAAATTGTAATAGATATGACAATTAAATTAAAAATGGGGAAGTTTTATGCAATTTTTGATCAGTTTATTAAATTTTATAGGAATTAGTCCATATTTGACTTTAGCTTTCATATAAAAAACACTCACGGAAACCAAAAATTTTAGCAAAGGCCAGTTAAAAGCTTTTAAATTAGAAACTATGATAGCTATGGGCACTAAATTTTGCAAGAATAAGCTCTGTACATATACCAGCCAGTGTGTAAAATTTTGTTACAATCGGTCAACATTTGGCTATAATTCTTATATATATAGCATCCCCTTTTTATATCTACAATCAAAAAGATTTGGAGGTACATTCATTACATTAAGATTGCACCTATGAAATTAGATAGGCATCAATCAATGTTCAGCCCAGACTTAATATATGATGAATGCATTAGCAAGTCCTTACGAAATATATGGACCTGCCGTATTACTATTAACGTGTTTAGCCTAATTACATATTTACGAAAAGTATTTAACAACTTATTAATGTAAAACTATACCCGGTTATGAGACCAAATTTTGATCAAAGTAAATACTGGGGAAACCACTAAAATATTTTTAAATGTTGAAATATAAAGCTACGGCAGCCGAATTTAGTCCAAAGGTTTTACCAACAATACCAAATAGCTAAGCGATTTTTTCAGTATTGGTCCAGATTTTGAATTAGCTGCACCCTTGTAGATATATGAGATATATTTCTAAATTTAACACAACTTGATGGTGGGTATATAAGATTCGGCATAGCCGAATATAACACTCTTACTTGTTTAAATATGAGGGATTTCTTAAATAGGTCTTGTTTCTTTTAGAGAAACTGCAGAGCCCCAGTCATTTTTACGAACAGCAACATATCTTTAAAAGAATTTACAATTTCAAAGTCGATGGAATGAAGGGAATCTAAAGTCGACAGCTTTTCTAAGCTTTCATAAATACTCTCTTTTAGAAGCAGAAATCTAAGTATAAACTTAATTCAGGATTATGATGCTTTTTAACACTTGTTTGTAAAATATTATTACGAACTGACGAATTTTTGAAATACCGAACAGTTTTTCTTACGCCTCTAGGTTATAATTTAAATGATTTAAAGTTTCATCGTCGCCATCTTCAAAACTGTCTTCGCTTTCGTTGGTTCCAAATTCTTCCACATCTGGATTTATAACTAATTTTTCAAAAAAAACATCAATGACTGCAAGATAAATTCCGTGTGCCAACCATAACTGAAGCAGTGTTTGATTTTTAGATCCAAAATTTGACATTGATTGCTGCTCCATCTATAGTACATGCTACGAAGTTTATATCAAGTGAAACAATAAACTCCAGTAGCTTTTGTCTTACGGTTTCTTGCATTTTCTTGGAATTACACGTTCCAAAAATACGACTGAGTCCCAGGTTATAAAAAATACCGCCTTCCCATCGCACTTGCCCATTCGTCCATTGTTTTTTTTTTTATTCTTCTGCTTCATTTCATAGACAAATTACGTGCAAATTTATGATAAGCTAATGTTATTTCTGAATAATACCAAAGAAAAATTGTGAAAAATAAATAGCTAAAACCGCGATCTTTTCTGCGGTTTACGGTTTCGGTTTTGAGGCATTAAAAACCGAGTTTTCGGTTTCGGTTAAAACCGAACTGCAAACCCTAATTTACATAGAGTCTGTTCACACTGGAGTCCGTTTCGACTAGAATTTGTTCAGAAACGAATATTTTTACACTAAAACCTACTCAGACTAGAGTAGCTCAGAATTAAGCTCCTTCAGTCTGGATTTTGTTTAAATCAAGAACTTATCATGCTTTAATTCCTCATATTTCATTTAAATTTTTTTTTTTTTTATATTTCAACTATTAAAGTATTCCCAGAAACTATACAAAAAAAATTACTATAATCCTTTTTATTTCTTGATATTTAGTAAAATCTCTAGAATGTAGCTAACGAGAAAAAAAAATTCCCAAAGAAATGGAAACTGATGAAGAAAATTATAGAAAAAATAGAAAATATATAAAAACAAGTAAGAAAGTGCTATAGTCGGTCAAGCCCGACCATACAATACCCTTCACCATTAAGGTCAAAGGTGTTAGTTTTCCTGTATAAAGACAAATATTTGCTAAATTTTGCCATCATACAAACATTTTCTCAAAACTTATATATTTAAGCTGTTTCCGTCATCTGGACTTATATGAGAGCTAGGGTCAAATGTGGACCGATTATCCCGAAATTTGGCAAATTGATTACAGTTGCTACAAAAGTTATTTATGCAATAAATAAACTTAAAATTCTCATTATCTTTAGATTTACGAGCGTTTTAGTGATTTTTGTCTCATTTAGCGCGTTTTTAAAGAAAAGTTTGTATGGGAGCTATGGTCAAATGTGGACCGATTTCAACGAAATTTGGTACAGTGATTTAAGTTTACATAAGCAGTATTTGATTTAAATTTCATAAAAAAATATTGATATTTATGGCCAATATATCAATTCCGGGAAATGGGACCTATGGGAGGTACCATAAATAATGGACCAATTTTGACGAATTTCAATAGCCATGGTCCCATTATCCAAGAAATTATCTGTGCCAAATTTCATCAAATTATCTTTAGAATTGCGACCTGTAGTTTGTTTACAAGGTCTACATGGGGGTCCAGCCAGTCAGAAAGCCAGACGGACGGACGGACGGACATCGCTAAATCGACTCAGAAAGTGATTCTAAGTCTATTGGTATACTAAAAGGTGGGTCTAAGACAAATATTTCCATGCGTTACATACATCAGCACAAGCTTATAATACCCTTTCCGCCTATGGTGGTGAAGGGTATAAAAACCATGAAACAGCAAAAAAATAACAAAAAATTAAAACTTGAGAAAATACTGGCAATAACAACAAGAAATAGTATAATAACAATTTGCAACAAAACTCAGCATCATTATGTTTTTAACCCACGCTCGAATTGCATTATGGTATTTAATGGAAAATTTTCAACTCAGGAAAAAGGAAGAAAAAAAAAAACAAGAAACTTAATTCGAAAATGAATAGAAAAACACAAAGTATTTATTTACTTGTATAGAACTCGTGCACTAGATGGAGTAGAGTTGAAGATGAGGATAATATCAAAATGCATTATTTCTCACTACACCAAAGATGTTGTTAAATGTCATGACATTTTAAATGGTACCAAACACTTTAAAGGCCAAACAGGAACCAGAGGACCGACCACACAAATACAAACAAACATACAAAGTATTTGTATATAATTTGAATTGCAAACAGGATTTATTGTATTTCTCTATAAATGTTCTATTCAATTGTATTTGTATAAAACCTACACACACACACACATTGACATTTTGCTGGTATTTGCACGTGTGGGTGCTGCTCGATAAATAAGGCACAAATGCTCCAAATGACATTAGCAAATCAATCGTCTATGACATGATACGATTCAATACAATGGAATTTAATATCTTTGATTTCTACTGAAGATAATCTTTTGTTTTTGCAAATGACTTTCCTTTTAAGAAGATTCATTTTTAAAATCGTTCATATTTCTTTTGTAACGATAAACCTTCTAATAATAGCTATAGACTTTTTACACCTGAGAGTTTTAAATAGAAACTGTTTAGATTAAATTTGGTTGAGACTAGAGGCTGTTTAGACTAGACACTGTTCAGAGAATTTTCTGCTAAGACTTAGCACTTCAAATTTTTGTGTCTGTTAAAATTGAAATATCTATAAGCCCCGTTTCACACGAATCAGGTTTATTTGATCAGTTTTTCTTTAACCCTAGAACGTCATCCTTCGTCAAAATGACTACGGAAAATTTTATTTTCAAATTAAAACAAAAAAGAGGTCTATAATATGTTAAGTTTTTATTAATAATTAAGAAATAAACAAATTAATTTCTTTAAAAATTTATTAAAAAGAGTCTATTAATACATAAGAAAACTATTTTGTTATCCATTTTTGCTCACGAAGAGTTTTATAGTCTCTTGAAGTTCAAAATTTTCGTAAACTTGATAGTACGGTCAGGTTTGCTCAATTTTAATTCTGTCAGTTTTTTCTCATACAAATTCAAGACTTGATAAGCCAAACCTGACTAATGTAAAAATAGACTAACTATTGTCTACCCATTCTTGGTATTATTTTCGTATACTGCCCCCAAGAGGCTTCTATTGCATTATTATATTTAATTAATTTAACACTGATTTTTATACCAATGATAGGAAATCCAGGGACCGTAACTGTTATAACTTTTATCATGAAAGTTAGAAAATAAAACTTATTTTTTGAGTTTTATTTTTCGATAAAAAATAACAGTTATTTTTTACTTTTATTATTATTATTATTATTTTTTTTTTTTTTGGAGCAAAAATAACAGTTATTTTTGACTTTAATTTTTTTGAGCAAAAATAACAGTTATTTTTTACTTTTATTTTTTCGAGCAGAAATAAAACTTATTTTTTGAGTTTTATTTTTCGATAAAAAATAACAGCTATTTTTTACTGTTATTATTTTTTTTTTTTTTGGAGCAAAAATAACAGTTATTTTTGACTTTAATTTTTTTGAGCAAAAATAACAGTTATTTTTTACTTTTATTTTTTCGAGCAGAAATAAAAGTTGTTTTTTGACTTTCAATTTTTTGGAGCAAAAATATCAGTTATTTTTGACTTTTATTTTTTCAAAGTTATTTTTTTACTTTTATTTTTTCGAGCAGAAATCAAAGTTATTTTTGTTTAAATTCATGATAAATGCTTTATAATTATTAAACAATTTTTTTCAAACAAAGATAATTTTTTCGGTGAAAATAATTTGCATATGCTCACAAATTAATGGAGTTGATTTTGGCAATTATAACTGGGATTGAAAACGCAAAACTAACTTTTATTTCTGCTCAAAAAAACAAAAGTCAAAAAATAACTTTTATTCGTGCTCGAAATAACAAAAGTCAAAAATAACTGTTAGTTTCGCTCGAAAAAATAAAAGTTAAAAATAACTGTTATTCTTACTCAAAAAAATAAAAATCAAAAATAACTTTTTTTTTTAAATAAAAATCAGAAAAGCATCGCATTTTATGAAAATTTTGTCCAAGACTATCAAAATTGTATACTTCATTTTATTCTCCGACATTCCCTTGAGGTTGGTTTTTTTAATTAAAAATTCAAAAATAACAGTTATTTTCGGCCCCTAAGGAAATCTAGCCACTCTTAACACAAATATTTTAAGCCAATCGGCCTTTCCACCTTTCTATTAAAAAAAAAACAGACCAACTGATTGATCTTATTTTCTATATTGTTAAGAACAATGAGCTTATTTTAATGCTCTAAACACAATCACGACTACAGGCTACAAGCTACAACTTGTCAAATTAAGAATATACGCATTCAAATGGGAAAGATTATTTAAGAGTTGAAACAGCCACACGACTACCGACCACCGTTCTAGCCGTAGCCAAAATTAAACTAATTTCTATTTTTGTTGGCGACAATAACAGATTTAGTGCTGTGAACACTATAGAATATTGAAATAAATGAGCGATTTAAACCACTTAACTTTATTTACTATAACTAATACGTATCAAGTGAAATAATGGAAAAATGTAATGCACGGTATACGATTTAATTCATTTGAAGTAGTTTTCAGTGGCGCCACCTGTAGGAAATTGGTCATACCAATCTTGAAATCTTCGTCGGCTTATGAGCAACAACTTTGCCAAAGATCATAACATAAATAAATACACAGTTTACGATTTAATTTATTTGTAGTAAATTTCGGTGGCGCCACCTATCGGAAACAGGTCACATCAGTTTAGAATTCTTCGTAGGCTCATGAGCAACAACAACAACTATTAGGGACTGTTCACATATTACATAACGCTATTTTCGCAGATTTTTATATATGTGACGCACAAAATAGAAAGGTACCTAAGGGTAAAAACTGGTTTTGTTCAGGAGAGCCATTGTAAAGATTTAAATACTTGCATCTTTGGTGTACCATCACTGAGCGTGTTGCTATTGGTCAACCTTGAAAACGCGCGTAGATCGTACCTACCTCTTGTTTTGTGTAGTTCCTTTCTCTATGCGCTGTCACATATATAGATTTACATATTTATCCAGTCAATTGTAAAAATAATTTTTCAGTATATGTGCTCCTAACCCATTTGAAAGGTATTTTTAGTATTATCAAAAAAAGTTGATATCGGATATAAGCTACTAAAGTAATACCGTATGATTCTTAAAATTTAAAAAGCCCATAACTCTTAAACTCTAACATATCACACACAAATCTTTTGAAAATAGTTTTTTGATTTAGACATACTATCAGGTACAGGGAAACCGTTGATATCGGTGGCTGATTACTAAAATAAATTTATGCCATTTTTATCAAAATATAAATTTTTATTTTGTCCATCTTATAAACTCGTTATTGGCAACACTCGCAAACAGCTGTTTGAGGCGACGATTGCAGCCAATGACTTTTGTAGTCACTGTTCGTGTAGCCTGATGTCGTCATTGTGTTTACAGCATAAGGGTAGATCTGCTGTGAGTTCTTTTCGGCCTTACAAAAAGAAGCTTAAGTTCTTTCAATAATATTAAGATTGATTCCTTAAAAAAGGTTCTTAAGTAAATAGTTGATGGCACGATAGGGCCCAAGCGAAAGCTAATAGGTTACTGAAATTTGGCAAAAATATTCATCATTTCTTGGAAAATTTTAGTATTGATGTTGCTAATAAATGACAAATTATAAAAGCTATGATGATAAAATTTGGTATATAAAAGTTTCACATAAGCACTAGGTAGAATATGAAATTTCATCGAAATCCGTTCACATTTAACCACTGCTTCCATACAAAACATTTACGGTAACAGCCTAAATTCCAACCTAAATACATTTAAATGTCAAAAAATGATAAACTGTAATAGCTATGGCTACTAAATTTAGCACAAGGAAGTCTTATATGAATACCAGCCGGTGTTCGATTTTGTTACAATCGGTCAACATTTGACCATAGCTCCCATATAACAAATTTAGGAAACACAAAAATACAAAAATATAAAAGTGCGATAGCGCCTTAAAGAACTAGAGAGCTAGAACGTCAAAATTTTACAAAAATATTTTCGATATCTTAAAAAAAGTTGTGTATTGAAAATGGGCGATATCGGTTCACATTTAATAAGAGCTGCCATATAACCCCTCCCCGGGAATCACACTAATATTGATAACTTAAAAACAATTATAAAAGATATGACGACTAAATTTAGAACAGAGAAGTTTTTTGCAACTATTGGCCAGTATGTCAAATTTTATAGGTATCGGTCCATATTTGACTATAGCTTTCATATAAAAAACACTCTCGGAAAAAAAAATGTAACAAAGGCCTGTTAAAAGCTATTAAATTAAAAATTTAATCTTCAAAAATCTCCATCCCAACATATAATCAAGATCAAAGTATTAAGCCAAATTTTAATATTGTCTCCGAACAAAAGCTTTATCATTACATTATTTAACCTTAATATCTTTCCTATTTTGTATGTTAGTAACAAACCGTCAACAAAACTTACATTTACACCACAAAACCCACTTGTGTAACCCCCCACCCACCAAAATAAACTCATAACTAAATATTTAAACTATTTTCACCAAAAACTCACCTATAATATTCACCATCTAGTAGACAACGAGTATCACCATAACTACCACTCGTGCGCATACCAAAGCCGGTACCACCACCACCACTAACACCCTCACGTAATAGTCCACTGCCAGCACCACTACTACTACGTAGGCCACTAATACCAGAACCACCTCCGCTACCACCTGGCCCAGCACCAACAGCACAACCATTATTTGTATCACCATCAGCATTTGATGTATGGCCCCCAATACGACCACTCATGCCACCCGAACGCATAAACGAATGTTTGCCATAATAGCTGTAATGTTCGACTGGTCGATATCCTGATGACGTCTGCATAAACATTTTGTCAATGTGCGCGGGCGTATCATCTGTGGGCGAGACGACTGGTGTGAATGGATTGTAAATTTCTTCTCCTTCAGCGGGTACAATGTCATCTGAAAGCTCTTTTAGTAACGATGTTAAACCACTGGCTGTATAAAATTTACCTAAAAATATACAAATAGAATTTATTTTGAATAATATTAGAAATGAAAAAAAAACTATGTACAAGAAAAGATATTTTTATGTTAACTTTTTATATAAAAAAAAAAACTACAAAATGTTGTTTAAAAGAGCTTAAATTTAAATTGGTCCCTAATCAAAATAGTTTTAAAAATAGCTAAGGGTAGAGGGAAGTATAAGCCATCTAAAAACAATTATACTTAAACATATGGCAAGAGACTTTTTTATTTTCTCTTAATTCAATGACATCAAAATATAATGTTGTATACTTTTAGGATTTTTGTGTTGTTTTTTCAAAAACTAAATTTAAATGCAATTTTGTAAATGTATTTTTAATAAAGAGTTTGTTTTTAAACAAACAATTGCTTACAGCTAAAATTTGTTTGAGTTTTAAGTTATTTCTGTAAGGCACTAAGTGGTCTTGAAAATTATTCTATGTTTACAAATATATGGGCAAATCCTGCGTGACGGACGATACATTTGTACGGAGTTTGTTGTACTTAAATGAATCCCATTGTCGTTTTACACGAGATATCTTTGCACAGATTTCGGAGAATAGTATCCCATCGATTGTGCTCTCGAATGGCATTTGTTAATTTACATTAGGGTGACAATTTTTCGTATGAAGGAAAATGATTTTTCGAATTTTATAACTTTTTCTAGGGAATATTGTGACACAAGGTCTAAAAGTTTAGATCTGAAAATTTGAGCCAAATCGGACAACGTTCTACGGGAGCGCATCGAGTCCAAAGCTTAAGAGCCCATTTGTATGGGGGAAAATGGGTTATTTTTTTGTTTTTGCGAAATTTAGACCAAAAATTAATAATTTTTACAAGAAAAAATAATAGAATATTAAAGAGAACTAACACAGCTTTATTTCAAATCGTGAAAAACGAAAATCCATGAGGTAATTTGAAAGCTATTGCAGTTTTCCCCCGAAAATTCATGTCCTTGAAAACGCGCCTACGGATATGCACTAAAAATTGTATGTTGTAAATAAAAAAATTCCAAAGTTAGACATGATTTATCATTTAATGGCTTCCCAGTAAGAACAGTGTCAAACGTTTGAAATATGATGACTTTTAAATTTGATATCAAACGTTTTTTTCAAAATTTTTTCAAACCTAAACAGATGTTTGAGATTTACATTCATTTTCAAATGAGGGTTCATTTGAGAATAAACGCTTGAAAAATGATAGCTTCTCAAATTGAGAATAAAGGTTATTCTCAAATCATTATCAAGCCCTAAGATGATTTGAGAATAATTTGAAAAAAGGTGTTATATAAATTTGATATCAAACCTTATTTCAAATATTTTTCAAACATTAAAAAAATAATTTATGTTAAAATAAATTAATGTTTAAGATATTTTAATGGAATGGCATTGCATTTCAAAGAAATTCGTTATTTCATTCGGATTTTTTGAAATTGATCCATATTTGACCATAAAACCTTGCTCAAGATTAAAAGTTCAATAATATTCATATGAAAAGTAAATTTTCTTTGTTTCTTAAAATTTTTCTTACCTAACAATAAAAAAATTATATTTTAATTTTCAAAAACAAAATAAGCAAACTCAAAAATATCTAAAAATACAACGCCATTTTATTTATGTTCCACATGTAGATGATATCCACATTTGAAAAACCTTTGAGAATGAGGTTTGATAATGATTTGAGAATAAAGGCATTTCTCAATTTGAGAATAAAGTCCTCTTTTTGTTGAGAACGCTATTATTCTTAAATCAGTATTAAATCAGTATCAAACGTTTGACCTTTGAAAAAACATTTATTTTCAAATCATCCTCAATTTGAGAATAAACCTTTTTTCTTACTGGGTTGTTACTAGTAAATAGTTCATTTTTGTTTAAATATAATCAAATTTACTTAAGGCACGGTCACACTGATTAAACATTTAATCGAAATTATCAAATATTTGATCCTCGTAGTCTGACCACAAAATATTTTTGAGGTTCAAACAAGAAACATGTTGATTTGAAGAAAACAAAATCATTTGCCAGCAAATAAAAATTTTCCTAATGTGACCACGCAAGAGCAAATATTTTTTTTTTTAATTTTGATCAAATAATTATTTAATCTTACAACATTTTTGTAACATCAAATAGGGGCAAATAACAGCTGAGCATGTGTATTGTTTACTATTCAAACAGAAACAACAACATCAAATATGAGAAACAACAACATCAAATTTGAGAAACAACAACATCAAATATGAGAAACAAATTGCTAGATGCTCAATTTTGTTTTGAAAAAATTTGATCAAATATTTTTTGGAAAAATATTTAATCTTCAGTGTGACCATAAATAAAACTTGTTTTTTTGTTTATATCGGGTGTTTTTTATTGAGGTATAGAACTTTAAGTTGGCATCACTTTTTTAACTGGCGGCCATTTTGTCAGCTGTCAAGAGATTAATATTTAGTTTGGTTTGCCATTTCATCATGAACAGGTTGACAAAAGAACAACGCTTGCAAATCGTGCAAATTTATTTCGAAAATAATGGTTCAGTTCGCGAAGTTTACCGCAAGCTCCGTCCATTTTATGGTCGACATAATCGTCCATCAGAGCAATTAATTCGGTTAACCATGGATCGTTTTCGCACTACGTTTACTCTATGTGATAATACGAAGAAACAATTGCCGTTGTAGAGCAAAGTGTTGAAGAGGACCCGAATGAATCGATTCGCCACCGTGCACAGCAATTGGAGCTTTGTCCATCAACTTTATGGAAGATTTTGAGCAAATATCTTGGCTTGCGACCTTACAAGATCCAGCTTGTGCAAGAATTAAAGCCGCGAGACCATGCAATGCGTCGTGATTTTGGTGTATGGGCCGAAAATGAGATTGATCTCGATGCTGATTTTCATCGCAAAATTTTGTTCAGTGATGAGGCTCATTTTTGGTTGAATGGCTACGTCAACAAGCAAAATTGCCGCATTTGGAGTGAAGAGAATCCACATGAGACCTTTGAGACGCCATTACATCCACAAAAACTGACTGTTTGGTGTGCTCTATGGGCTGGTGGAGTCATTGGGCCATACTTCTTCCGAAATAATGCTGGAGAGTCAGTTACCATTAATGGAGACCGGTATAGAGCCATGATAACCGACTATTTTGTTCCCCAATTGGATGGCATGAATGTGGATGAGTTGTGGTTCCAACAAGACGGCGCTACATGCCACACAGCGCACGTCACAATTGATTTATTGACGGAAAAATTCGATGAGCGCATAATTTCGCGGAATGGACCTGTCAATTGGCCACCAAGATCGTGCGATTTGACACCACTGGATTATTTTCTTTGGGGATATGTGAAGTCGCTCGTCTACGCCAACAAACCAGAAACGTTAGGGGACTTGGAAGCCAACATTCGTGGCGTTATTGCCAACATACGGCCCCATATGCTCAAAAAAGTAGTTGAAATTGGACCTGTAGAATTGGCTTCATTCGAGCCAGCCACGGCGGCCACATGCTCGAAATCATATTTAATCATTGATGGCATAAAATTATCCTTCCAATAAAGCCAAATTGATGGACATTAAAACGATTTTCTTGTGTTTTATTTCGATTCGAAGTTGTATACCTCTAAAAAAAAACACTTTGAACTGTATTTTATCAAATAAAAATCGTCAAATAAATGTGCAAGTGTGACCACAAATTTTTTATTATATTGTTTTGACAATATTTACTCAAAATATTTGATTTAAATGTTTAATCTAACAGTACCTTAAGCTTATTTCATGTTGGAAAATGGTACATTTTTCTCAGGTCGGTTTCAAAAATCATTACATTACATTAAATATTACAAATTTAGAATTTGGTCTCCAGTGTGTTAAAACAGACAAACGGGAGAATAAAACCCAAAAAAATTAGGTCGATATCTTGAACCGTACCTGCGATTTTACTTTGAAGAATTTCGCGAAAATGCAAATTTTTGGGCCAAATTCGAGTAAATGCTCGGTAAATTTTACTTGTATTCAATTAAAAAAAAAAAAAAAAAGATACTTAATATTTATTTATGGAAAACCAATGCTAAAGCGTTTTTTATTATTGGACGAGATTAACCCTTTCTTCACCGCGGTCTAATGTCAAAATTTTAATTTTCTGAAAATTTTCATAGCGAGATTACGGAATATTAAGTAATAATTAGCGAATTTTAAGAAAATAGCGTGAAAATAATTGTATTTGGTGATATTAAGAATAAGCTTTATATAAAAACCAGCAAGTGTGTAAAATTCTGTGACAATCCGTCAACATTTGGCTATTTATAACCACCATTAAAAAGAATGGGGGTATATTGAGATTGTCATTACGTTTGTAATTTCCTTAATATTGGATCAAAAACCAAAAGTGATATATATTCTGAATCCTTATGCAATTCTAAGATGATTGAGCGATGTCCGTCTGTCTGTCTGTTGAAATCACGATAACGCCTAAACGAAAGGAGCTAGCTCACTGAAACTTAGTAAATATTCTTCATCTCTGAGAAAATTTTAGTATTGAAATTGGGCAAAATCGGTTCACATTTGACCATAGCTCACGTATAACCTCGTCTAGGCTAATCGCTTATTTGTTAATAAATGACAAATTATAGCAGCTCTGATGATAAAATTTGATATATAGAAGTTTAACATTAAGCAGCGTGTAAAATTTCATCAAAATCGGTTCAATTTAGCTATAGCTCCCATACAAAAAACTTACGAAAACAGCCTAAATTTGACCTAAAATACACTTAAATGCCAAAATTATAATAGATATAACCACTAAATTTGGCACAAGAAAGTCTTATGTCAATGCCAGCCAGCGTGCAAAATTTTGTAACAATCGGTCACCATTAGACCTAGCTTCCATATAAAAAACTTACGAAAACACAAAAATTCAAAAAGAAAAGGGGATTTATGTCCGTCTGTCCGTCAGATAAAATCGTCATAGCTCCTTAACCCCTTGACGTATCAATCTGCGCAACGAAGTTCGCTTCCAACTGTTCGCACACAAGTTGCACTAAACAAACCGGTTTTGATGCTTAAGAACAGTCGCACAACGAGTCAGACTCGTGATAATCATGTTAGGCGCATAAATAGTACCACGAGTCGGACTCGTGATAATCATGTTAGGCACAGAAATTGTACCACGAGTCAGACTCGTGGAAATACGTCAAGGGGTTAACTACAAAAGCTAGTAAAACTAAATTAAGCACAAGGAAGTCTTATGTCAATGTCAGCCAGTGTGCAAAATTTTTTCACAATCGGTCACCATTTGACCATAGCTCCCATATAAAAAACTTATGGAAACACAAAAATACATAAAGAAAAGGTTGTTTATTTCCGTCTGTCCGTCAGATAAAAGCACGATAGCGCCTTAACGAAAAGAGCTAGAGGGAAAAAATTTTACAAAAGTATTTTGGATATCTTGAAAAAGATGTGTGTTGAAAATGGACAAAATCGGTTCAAATTTAGTTAGAGCTCCCATATAACCCCGCCCAGGGAAACATATTAATGCTGATAAATTGAATACAATTGTAATAGCTATGACGATTAAATTTAAATTAGGGAAGTTTTATGCAATTTTTGATCAGTTTATCAAATTTTATAGGAATCAGACCATATTTGACTATAGCTTTCATATAAAAAACACTCACGGAAACCAAAAATTTAAGCACAGGCCAGTTAAAAGCTACTAAATTAGAAACTATGATAGCTATGGTCACTAAATTTTGCAAGAAATTTGCTCTATATATATATACCAGCCAGTGTGTATTTGTTACAATCGGTATTTGTTACAATTTTGTTACAATCGGTCAACATTTGGCTATAATTCTTATATGTATAACATCCCCTTTTTATATCTACAATCAAAAAGATTTAGAGGTACATTCACTATATTAAGATTGCACCTATGGAATTAGATAGGCATCAATCAATGTTCAGCCCAGACTTTATATATGATGAATGCATTAGGAACTCATAACGAAATATATGGACCTGCCGTATTACTATTAACGTGTTTAGCCTAACTACATATTAAGCGCAACGAAAAATATTTAACAACTTATTATTGTAAAACTATACCCGGTTATGAGACAGATTTTTGATCAAAGTAAATACTGGGGAAACCACTAAAATATTTTTAAATGTTGAACTATAAAGCTACGGCAACCGAATTTAGTCCAAAGGTTTTACCAACAGATTGCAGATTTTGAATTAGCTGCACCCTGTTTCTAAATTCAACACAACTTGATGGTGGGTATATAAGATTCGGCACAGCCGAATATAACACTCTTACTTGTTATTATTATATCTAAAATCAAAGAGATTTGGAGGTACATTCAGTACATTAAGATTACACCTGCGAAATTAGATATCTATCAATAAATGTCCAGAGTTTATATACGGTGGATGCATTATAAAATCCTAACAAAATATATGAACCTGCCGTATTACTATCAACGTGTTTATCCTAACTATTAAGCACAACGGAAAGTATTTAACAGGCTATTAATGTAAAACTATACCCGGTTATGAGACTAAATTTTGTATCTAAAGGGAAACCATTTAGATACTTTAAAATCTTGAATAAAATATGATACCATTATAGTCTGATAAGTATATTTTGTTTTTATATTTGGCACTGGTCTTGAAGCAGTGCGTCGAAGCTTGCGCGTCCATTAGCTAACCTTTTCAGCACCTTGTACCATGCCGGTACATTTCCTCGGTGCTGGAAGGTTGCTTATGTTACGCCAATCCCTAAAAAGGGTGAGGCTAACAACCCTGAAAATTACCGCCCAATTGCAATTTGTTCTGCACTCTCCAAAGTTTTGTTGTTAAATATCTAGAGTCTAACAACCTACTAAGCGACCGCCAGTATGGGTTCCGTAGGGGACGCTCTACGGGAGATCTGCTAGCCTTCCTATCGGAAAAATGGTGTCAATCAATACACCGTTTTGGCGAAAGTAAAGTTGTGGCTCTAGATATTTCCAAGGCGTTTGATAGAGTGTGGCACGGAGCACTTCTATCAAAACTTATTGCCTTTGGTGTCGGTAATAACTTCTCTCGGTTTATATCGAGCTTCCTCAGAGATCGCACTATACGAGTTGTTATAGATGGGTTCTCTTCAAACGAGTTCAAGATTAATTCAGGGTTACCGCAAGGCTCTGTTCTTTCTCCTACTCTATTTCTGATCTTTATAAATGACCTTCTACGTCAAACTTCCAACCCTATCTACTCTTTTGCAGATGATAGTAACATTTGCCATTCATTTTCATTCAATCGTAGGCCAAGCCTCCTCGAGGTGGACGCTATGAGACAAAACATGAATGAATCATTAAACCGCGATTTAGAAACAATTTCGGAATGGGGTCGTGCGAATAGAGTTGATTTTAATGCGCGTTTATGCTTACGCATAAACGCACGGCAAACCATGTTACTTCATCTGTATTAATGGGTGGTGTACATATTGAGGAATCAGACGCTCTTGATGTTCTAGGCATGAGAATTCAATGTGATGTCCGTTGGTCAAAGCATATCTTTCATGTGTCAAAAGAAGCATTCAAGTTCCTCGGTTTTCTAAAACGGTGCAAGAGATACTTCACTTCATCTGATCTCCTTACTATTTACACCACCTACATCCGACCGAAAATGGAATACAACTCTCATGTATGGGCCGGTGCTTCAAAGTCTATTTTGGAGCTTCTCGACCGAGTGCAGGAGAGGGCGAAAGTGCTCATCGGTGACAGTAGGGTATCCAACTCTATTGATTCACTTGAGCACCGTCGCAATGTGGGTTGTGTCACACAGTTCTATCGTTACTACTTTGGAATTTGCTCTAACGAAATCAGGGAACTTGTTCCCGAAACTCGGACATTTTTACGCAATACACGTCATTCTGCTAGAGCTCATTCCTTTGTGGCCGATTGGCCCGGTAGACCGAACAACACACTACAGAGAAAATTCGTTCTTTAGCCGTACAGTTCGTATGTGGAATTCTCTCCCCGCAGAAGTTTTCCCTGCCAGTTGCAATATAGGTAAATTCAAATCAAATGTCCACAAACACTACTCCATCTATCCTCCTTCCCATAACCTATTTTCCTAGTTCCAAAACAATGCATCGCATAAGTAGGGGTCATCCCCTGAGAGCTGGTCCTAAATTAAAGAAAAACAAAAAAAAAAAGAAAGTCACCCCTGTACAAACAGATTTTTGTTATTATGACAAATATTATGCAAGCCACACACGTTGCGATAGTTGGTCAAACTTTACATTATTGCAAAGCTGATTGTAAAGTTCGTGTGGTCGTTGTGTGTAAGTTGGGGTTGGTTGTACAAAAGATCAAAAAATTTTGATTTTTTTGCAAGTTGTAAGCAAAGAGCACAACCCGATTACAATTAAAATTGTACAAACAGTCGCAGGGTGTATGGCGTGCATAAAAAAGATCAAAAAATTTTGATTTTTTTGCAAGTTGTACAACAGAATTAAAACGTTTGTGAACAAGTTTGTGCAATATTATTCAGTTTTGTTCTTCATTTTCATACTGACAGCGGAGAAGTGATCATCTACTCGCTTTAAAAAACCTCATCAATTAGAGCACAAACAGCCATCTTTACTAACACCTTCACCTTTTAAAATAAAATTGTATATTGAGATTGTACTGAAGTTGTATTGTTTGTAAGCAAAGAGCACAACCCGATTACAATTAAAATTGTACAAACAGTCGCAGGGTGTATGGCGTGCATCAGACCAATGTATAATATTTTGAATTGTTGTTGTGTGCTGTACGTGTGTCAACAGAATTTCCTTCAATGTTTGGGCTTATCTGTTCTAATGTCTTCTCAGATCCATGACTATGTTCACTAAGTTTTTGCTCCGCAACATAAATATTTCTATGATTTATTTTTGTCTTAAATATTATATGTTTTTCTAACATAAAATTTAATGCACAATTAATCATTTGCCTAACTTTAATTAAATTCTTAAAATCTCAAAGCCATTAAAAATTTAAAGCATCAAAATGGGCAAAACAGAAAAATCTTTTAAAGCAATATTTTCCAAAAATTATTTCTGACGTTAATGGGCACATTTTTTTGATGCCCAAAATAACTCAAGGATTACATGTTTTACAAAACATTCTAACACACACAATTGATTTTTGTTATCCCATTTGAATGTTTGTGCGTGATGGAAATGTTTAAGCAAATCCATCAGGATACCATGAAAAGCTTTATATTGCACGATTCTCTAAAATTCGTGTTAAAGTTAAACATTGTTTCCGAGAATTCGGAGAATTGTGTGGCGTTTGTTGTAGCTAAAGTATTTGAATGTTTTTTTTTTTAAGTATTTCCAAAAATAGAAATTCACATCCTTAGAAATTAAAAAAAAACGAAAATAAATTTGTTATGAAAGAAATGTCTGCGCGTGCTAAAGTTTATTTTGTGAGAAATAAAATAAAACGACAGACGGACGGACGACTGAAGACATTATAATTTACGAGCGTTTCTTGTAATATATAAAATGTTAGTCGATATTTTATATTTTTGCCTTAATATCTAGAACTTCTTCTTGTTCGTAGGGATTTTAACTTTTGGTTGTGTATTTTCTTGCTTTTCCAAACATTAATGGTCATTAGCGTTAATTCTTGGTTTGTAATTCTCTTGTGTCTATAAATAATTTTCGAGTATTTTTTAGGAGCTATTAAGGTTATGTTATTGGTTGGAAATACTTTAATTTGCTGTTGAATTTATTTTTGCAATACTTAAGGTTTTTAATGAAGGACTTTAGGTTATTTTTAGATTTATATGTATATATTCTTATTAAATAATTTAGGCATTTGTGTGGGAGTATTTTAAAGACTTAATGTCATTTTTTAGTAGGTTACCTCGATTTAGAAGAGTGGTCGGCAAACTCATAACATTATAGATTTCACTTTTCCGAATAATCTTTTTCAAACGGTCTGTAGCAAATTATGCTGTCCGGCGTAGTCAGCGTCACTAAGTGATACTCAGTGGAGAAATGTCCAATGCTGCCAAAATGTAGTCCTTAGAACAAATAGAGGCCGCCTATAAATCACCTCACCACATCATCTTCATGAGTAAACAAAGATCCTTCCAGTAAAGGAACACAACTTCATGCTAACTCAGGGACGTCATCGGAGAAATCATTCAAACTTTAATATCGCACAGTTGGAAGATAGCATACAAAGATATATGCTTGATAAATTAGATTATACCTTGTACATGACAACGTTAAGCCACATTAATTCCAACATTCCACATTCATTCCAACTCTGCAATTTCAGAGATTAGGATGGAGCAACAGATTAAGCATTAAAACCGTGCCGTCCCCAAAGTATGCCCAGCATGTGGTCGAAGACCTCATATTATTCCTCACATTTTCAACTGTACTACCTACCCTACTTCCTACTTCACTTAGTCCTAAGGATTTGTAGACTCGTCAAGTAGAAGTAGGACAATTTCTTGGCCTTCATCTCCAAAAAGATCCATCGGAAACAACAAATGTTAGAGACAAGGGCGTTGTGCGGCAAACCTCCCTACACCAACAGACCCATCCTGAGTAGTAGCGGTACACAGAGTATTTAAAAATTTAGCTAAAACAGCTACTGCAACGTCATCTATATATGCGACGGTGTTGAATCTCATAGAATCCAATTCCATTAACAGTTTGTTAATATCAAGGTTCCACAGAAGGGGAAATGCAACTCCTCCTTATGGGGTACTGCAAAATGTCACCTTGAGAACTAAAACAGTACCCAGAGTCGATCTAATGACATTGGTGGTAAGTATTTTTCCTACGGAGGAGATGATTGATTTGCCAGCTCTTAAGTATTGTTACATTTTTCCTTTAAAAACGTGAAAGAAGTATTTTTGCAAACAACCGAAAATAAAATTGAAACACTTTATGAAGTTTTACAAAGTTATATTTTTATTAACTTTAGAGTTATTCACTTTAAACACACTTTCACAAAAACTGTAAACAAGCTTCATAAAACAGCTTTACAAATATTCTTAGTCACACTGTTCTCTTATACGCGTCTCAATTAAAACTGTTAAAACTGATGACACTAACAATGTGGCTTACGAATGTTCATGCATGTTCCAATACATTCTCACATTCTCAAGAACACACTCCACATACGTTGTACAAATGAATTATCTAAAGTTAACAGCGACAGAGAGAGAGCCGATAGATAAAGAGCAAAAGGTTGCTCTGCTCTTTACAGTAAAACATTAAACAACTACACCAACAGAAACATTCTAGAAAACTAGGAGAAGAACTATAAGTAGTGAACTTTGCACAATGGGGCGGATAAATTAAAAATTCGTGGCAGTATTCTTTTGCCGATATAATCGACTCGGGTTTGACATTATTATCTAAACAGTCAGCGACTATAAATTTATCAGACTCTAGAGATTTTTCAATATATATATTATTGGACTATATAGATTCGATTATAAATTTTGACCGTAATTGCAAATTTTGTATTACTTTCTAGTCTTATACAACACGATTTCATACAACACACTATAATTAAAGCACCCTGTAGTCGTACTCGAAAAGTGAACTTTTGTAAAGGTCCCTCTTTGTAATCGAATGTCTAGTAGATCTACACTCAGGGAAAAAACGTGCTGATAATAAGATTTTCTGCTTGAAATCGAAACTTTTTCTGCTTGAAAGTAGAGTAAATACGAAAAATCTTAATTTGAGAATAAAATCTTATTTTTTTAAGATTCTTTGTAAGATCGCAATCTTAAAAAAAATCTAAGCACAGGATCGATAACTAAGAATGTGTTCTTATTAAATAAGATTAAATTCTTAATTTTTAAGAATGCACTCTTAATTAATAAGAACATAATCTTAAATAATAAGAACGCATTCTTAATTATCGATCTTGTTTGTAAGATTGCGATCTTACAAACAATCTTGAAAAATAAGATTTTATTCTTAAAATAAGATTTTTCGCATTTACTCTACTTTCAAGCAGAAAAAGTTTCGATTTCAAGCAGAAAATCTTATTTTAAGCACATTTTTTCTTATTATAATATTCGTATTTAGTGATAAAATAAAACACATTTTTTTATTATTTTTTCCCCTTTCGAGGAATGTAATAGTATTTCTATATTTTAAAATTTTGATTAATTTATTTTAGATTATAGGTAGTTAGTAAAAAATTTTATCCTAAAAATACCTTGACTTCATCTTCCGTTGGAAAAAGTGTGCATATTTCTGTCAATATATCTTGGAAATCGTGAGGATGAAGTGTGAGATCCTTTTTTAGAATTTGATGTACTATAATCTGGATCAGCTCATCACGATAGTTATTGTTTAAATCTTTGCGTGAAGCATAAAATTCTAGGATGTTTTTTCCACTTCAATAATGAAGCTAAGTCCTATATAAATAAACGAAAATATTTTATGTTTCGTACACATTTAAATGTATTAAGTAATTATCTAATACTTTTACCTTGTCAAACACTTTTTTGTTAACTTCCACATTTACAGAAGACGATGAAGTGGAAGTTACATCTGGACATTTTTGTAGCCACTGACCTACCTTCGACGGCATCGAAAGTGTATCTTCATCAATTTCAAACTAAAGGACAAAACTATTAGTGGTTTAATTTACTTTCTAAATAAAATATTAAAACCTGTTTATTTTTCCAGACAAATAATTTTTCACGAAACTCCATTCGAAGTCCTAAGGGTGGAATGGCTTCCTTTACATCTTCTGCTTTCATATACTGCAGACTTCTAAAAGTTACATTTGAGCCTGAAACAAATTAAAATAATATAATTTTTTATATAGAAATTTACTTATGTATTTATAAATATGATGAAAAACTTACGCTGCAGGTACGGAAAAACGCATCCCAGATCGAATTTTTTCAAAAGATTTTTCAGCAACGCGTCATCGTCCAAGAAATCTCATGAAATTTCTTGTGAAGGGCAGTTCATTTCATACTCCCCATCACACACCGGAACTAAATTGCGTTCTATTGGAATCTTTAAAAGGATCACTTCATTCGGATTAAGGTTTTCCATTTATATTTCTTATTAAATTTATATTTTTTCTCAAAAAATTAGTTTTTCACTTTTTCGCAACTACTTTGATTGGCGGATTACAATTTATGACAAATTACTGAGAAATTTCCCTAAAACAAGCACACAAATCTACAAAATCAAGAATACGATCTTAAGATTAGAACTTAAAATCTACAAAATAAGAATAAAATCTTGAAATCAAGATCACAATCTTAAAATAAAGAATACGATCTAAAATTAAGATTTAAAATCTTATAATAAGATTAAAATCTTAAAAGCAAACAAATTGCTTGTTATTTTTAGATTGTATTCTCATAACTAAGAATTTATTCTAAAATTTAAGAATATAAATCTTACTGGCTATATTTTCAAGATTGTAAATTCAAGATTTCGCAATCTTATATTGTAGATTTTTTTTCTTGAAATCAGATCGTCATTTTTCTCTTAGTGTAGTAGACCAATACCTTAGCAATAATTAATACCAGAAGCCATTTAGTCATATAATACAAAACTAAATGGCTTCTGGTATTAAGAGGCCGCCCATAACATAAAAAATTAATTTACGGTACAACTGAGATCGGGACATGAAACATCTAACACTTACATCTTTAGATCTTTTATTCTTTAGGATATGCCAACCCATCTAGTATATCGAAAGCCTATATTCAATACCGACTATGAACCAAATAAAATATTCTTTAGGAAAGGCAAAAAAGTGTTTAATATCCAAAATTCTTTTACAGAAGTCAATATTTCAGTAATACATAGATTTCAATAGATTTCTTTTCTCTGATTTTCATTATAAGAGGTGTTCTTTTATAAAAAGGCAGCTTTCCATTAAAAATTAAAAAAAAATGGTTCATAGTCGGTACTGAATATAGGCTCACGATATGTAAAACAATATCTTGGCCAAAATCATCGGACGGATCTTCTAAGAAATATTTTATAAATTACTAAAGGCATAAAGTTTCGTCCATCCAACAGCAGATGCGCTTTATGACTGTTAAAAACATGATGACATAAAATGCCTTTAATCTAGAGTCCTTCTAATCTAACCATATTATCAATCCATAGATTCCCAGCAAAACTTAGGTAATAGCAAGTACTCTGGTAACTGGTTACCTCGTAATGACTACAACATACCCTCCGAATAACTAATAAGTTATTACAGAAGTAATTTTTTTTTTAAATGGTAATTTGAACTGAATGGCCCGGGTTCGAATCCCACCAAGACCAACAATTTTTTTTTAATTTTTTTTATTAAAAAAAGTCTTTTTAAATGATTTCTGAATTTTAAGAACTTAAATATTACCTTCTATAAAAAAATGGAAAGCTAACACACGGTAATGAAAAATTACCATCATAAGTCAATTTTTATTATGTAGGGGATGTTGGATACCAAACACGGTTCTGATTGGTCTTAACTTGGTAAGCCCAGACATATCTTGGTCATCCTTTATCTCAACTGTGGACACTGACCTCCTCGTGTTATTACCCGGGGAACTAGTTTAACTTCCCTTAATGTAGTGAGCTAACATGTACCGACAGTTGTTCCCTAAGATCGATAAAAATGGGTTAGGACGACGGGCTAGTAACCCACTCTTGGAAAAAACAATTACTATAAAGAGGATAAAATTAGAATAAAAATGTCCCACCAACTAATGTTAGAAGGAGACGTCCGAAACTTCAATAGAAAGACCAAGAAGAGGAACATTTTTCAAAGCTTGGCCTATAAAATTGTAGAATATTTGCACAAGATCAAAGTCCACGGAATTCTAAAATATGCTCGAACTTTGACCTTATCAAGTTGTAACTATAGGCCATTAAAGTAAGTAAGAGTCAATGTTATATAAGAACTTATGCAAAAAGGAAGATTTAAATTGTTTCAGTTTTAAAATAATTAAAAAAAACTTCTTTATTGTTTACTATTATTAAACGTTTACAAAAAATCATATAGAAATATTTTTTTTTTTTTTTTTTTTCAAAAATTACAACAAAGCAAAAAAATCAAGGAAAACAAAGTTATTGTCACATGCTTTTGTATCTAAAAGTAAAAATTGTATATATTAATTATTAGCTGCTAAGTTTTCAACATATGAAGTAGCTCAGTGGAAGAGTCTACGCCTAGCAGTCGTAGGGGTCTGGGTTCGAGCCCTAATGGGGGCATACAAAAAAAATTGTATTTCGTTTAAAAATATGTTTTTTTTAAATAAAACAACAACAACAAAAGTTTTTGTTGTTGTTTTCCAATTGCTTTCCCAATTCATTACTTTTCTGCAATTGGTAAGTACTTGCCTCCAATGACATCCCCATGTTAATGTAATGACTTAAACAGTGAATGAGTAAGTAGTTCGTGTTCAATAGTTTAGCTGTTTAACTCATTATTTGGTAATGAAAAGTTTTGCTGGGTTTATCTGCCAACCCCTTATTACAGAAAAATGTCAAGGGTATTACATTCACAAGCATCAAAGCTCGGATCCCCTTCAATATATGCCCTAATAAATCCTCTATTATTAACTATTACAATTACATGTTCTTTTTTCCTAAATTGCGTTTGACAAAATTTCCTTCTAAATTTTCCAAATAAATTGACTATTATTACTTAATAAACATTAAGAACGTGACGATGCTGCAGTCACATCCTAATATTGGCCAATACTCGGTAATAACAAAAAGTGAAGACTAAAGAGCATATGCAAAATATTTAACCTTTAGGCTAAGAATTTTTATTTTTCTTTCCAAGTCCAAGTGAATCTAACAACAATGAGGACATTTTATGTCTTTTTTTTTTTGTCTATGCAACGAATATTTAAACAAATACATATTTACATGTATTTCTGGCTAACAAGGATCAACACATGCATATACAAGTGGGCTTTTGTTTTTGTATAAACCTACAGAGCTGCAAACATTTTTATAAGGGCCAAGAGGGAAATATTTCAAGGCCTGCTTTTTTGATGATATTAGAAAGGTTATGTCATTTGGACTGTAATGAGCAGAAATATTTTAATTTTTAGGTTCTTTCTTAAAGAATTTGATACATTATCAAACTTTCCATACAATTGCAAAATATAACGTATCACACTGTATCTAAAAGACCTGCCCTTGAAGGCCTTCCAGTAGAAAAAAATTAATGTCAGAGCAAAATCAAAATGAGCTTTAATCATGTATATAAAAGAAATCTCTTTGAAATCGTGTCCGTAAGTCTTGTATTAGAAGGCTTTCCAATAGTACAAATTTTATAAAAAAAAAAAAACAAGTAAGAAAAGCTATAGTCGGTCAAGCCCGACTATATCATACCCTTCACTACTAAGGTCAAATATGGACCAACAATTAAACAAGTTTTCCTTAAGTCTTAGAGACATACATACATATAATATGTGCTATATGTGCTAAGGGCCTGATATGGGAGCTAGGGTCAATTGTGGACCGATAACTACCAAATTTTGGTTATATTTTGGTTCATATTTATCTTATATTCTTATATTCTTAAACGAGCAATAATTGTATGTATTTATATATATATATATATATATATATATATATATATATATATATATATATATATATATAGAATAACTATCTCGAAAACGGCTCTAACGATTTTGATAAAATTTGAACAGTGGGTATCTTTTTCGATGTATAGTTCGAAGAAGAAGGGACTTTTGGAACGTTTGCCTCTAAGAGGGTGAAAACGGGTAAAAAGGGGAAAAAATTGAAAACGCTATGTCTCCTTTAGTAATAGGTATAGAAACAAAATTTAAATTACGGTTTAAACAGCTATGAAAATAAACGGACAGGTGTTTGGTACTTTTTTGAAACTATGTCCGATAAGGGGTAAAAAAGGGTGAAAATAGTTTTTTTGGTACCTTTTTCACCCACTCTTATATTTTAAACTAAGGAATATAGAAAGAAACTTTGTACTCCAATCAATAGATGTGAAAGAAATATTGAACACGTATTTGGTACTTTTTTGATTTTGTGGCCAAAATGTGTAAAAAAGGGATAAACTGATAACTTAACATCTACAAAAGTAATATGAATAGGAAAATTATGTTAACTGCTTTCTAATAAAATGTACCGAATTCAATTGGTATCAAAGAAGTACCAATTATGCATATGGAACTTTTTGAAATTAGGGGATAAAAAGGGGAAAAAATTAGTAATGTTATAACTTTAAAACAAATGAATGTTTGTCTGTATGTATGTTCTTTATAGAATAGTAAACTGTGAATTTGATCATGTCATGCTCTTCAGCAAAGATGTTGCGGATAAGCCGGCGGAGGTTTTTAAGTGGGTAAACCGAATTTCCGACAGGTGGCGCCACTGAAAATTACTAAAAATTAATTAAATCGTAAACTGTACATTTGATCATACTATGATCTTTTGCAAAGTTGTAGCGCATGAGCCGGCGAATGCTTTTTAATTGGTGTGAATAATTTCCGACAGGTGGCGCTACTGAAAATTACTCAAAGTCAATTTAATCGTAAGCTGTACATATAATAATGCTATAATCTTTAGCAATGTTGTTGCACATGAGCCGACGAAGGTTTCTTAGTTGGTATGAAGAAATTTCGACAGGTGGCGCCACTGAAATTTACTTAAAGTCAATTTAATCGTAAACTGTACATTTAATCATTCTATAATTTTTAGCAAAGTTATTGCGGATAATCCGACGAAGGTTTATTAATTGGAATGACCAAAGTCCGACAGGTGGCGCCACTGAAAACTACTCAAAATGAATTAAATCGTAAACTGTGCATTTGATCAGACTATAATCTTTAGCAAAGTTGTTGCGCATGAGTCGACGGAGGTTTCTGTTGGTATGAACAATTTTCAAAATTATTTAAAATGAGTTAAACTGTAACTGTATAAAATAAAATATATAAAAACTTTAAAGTTTGCCTCAAAATGCTTATCATAAAGCCCCGAGCAAGGCTCGGTCAACCAGGTACTAAAATATTTATCAGTGCAAAGTTTAAGTTATCAAGTTATTAAGTTATCAAATGCATTTATCTTTAGAGTTATTAACGTTTTTGTGCTTTTATGTGTATATAAAGGTCTTTTGAGAATGTATCTTGTATGGAAGGTATGGTCAAATATGGGCCGATTTCTACAAAATTAGGAACACTGATTAAGGTTATGATAAGCAACACTTGTGCTAAATATTATTAAAATACAACTAAATTTGTGGCTGTAAAGGACCAATAACTCTATTCCGGGAAGGCATCCCTATGAGAGATACCCGAAATAGTAATCCGATTTCACCCAAAAAGAATAGGGATCGTCCTTGAACGATGAGCCTGTACCAAATTTCATCAAATTATCTAATAACTTACGACTTGTAGAATGATAGCAAGCTAACATGGATAACCGGCCAGCCGGACGGACATCGTTAAAACAACTCAGGGAGTGATTCTCAGACCAATATTTCTATGCGTTACAAACATCATCACAATCCCAATATACCCTATCCACTTATGGTGGTGAAGGGTATAAAAAAGGCAAAATTAAAACGCTCTTGAAATGAAGGAGGAAGTACTTAACTCGTTCTCGTTATGTCTGTAAGACCTACATTTTCAGTTCTACCAATAGCAATACTTTTGTAATAACACCTGCTGAACTAATAGTGGAAGCATGACGAAGCAATTTTTATTTCAAATCATGTTTGCAAGACATGCTTTTAAAAATTTTCCATAGGCATTACTTTTCAATGTCAATTGGAATTGCATAAGAAGTCAAGTCTAATTCCTTCTTTCTAATAGCATTTGAAACAGTATAAAATTTGTTTTATAGTTCGGAGAAGGTCAATAAGAACGTGTCTAAAAAAATATTTGACTTGGAAGGCCTTCCAATAGCTTTTGCAGAACAAAGAACAGAATGTAATAAGGAAACAAAGCGCTAATAAGCCTAAAAATGAAGCCCTTGTCTCTTTAAACAAAAAAAATATAAATCTCATATAAAAGCAAAATGATATTGAAATCCAAGAAGTCCTTATCTCTTTGGAATCATGTCTTTAAGGCTTGTATTGGAAGGTGTTAATGTAGCACTTCGTTTGTAGACCTTTTTGCTGAACTAACAATTAAAAATTGATGAGAAATCAAAATTGAAAAGAGATTGAAATAAAAGACGAAGTCCCTATCTCTTTGGAATCATGTCGATAGGAAGGTTTTGAATACCTTATTTTTCCCGTTGGGTATCTAAATGTAAAGGTCAGTTAGAAGCCATAAGTAGTTTAGTTTTTTAGCACATCGACTACTTATTTTAACTTATAATATTCATCCTAGATTGGATTAATAATATTCATCAAATTTCTAATAAAACTATTAATTACCACAGCATCTTCCACCGCCGTTAAGGCTATAGCAGTAACACGCCGCCGATGTAAAATCGGCTGTATAACGAAAAGTTTACAAATCGTCTAAATAACAGAAATGGGGTGCCACTTAACTCTTCTTAAAATTATTTTTTTGTGATTTTAAAGAACTTCCTGATTCTTCCATAGACAATTTAAGGGTAACATATACAAAAATAACAGTTTGCTTAATTTTGTTCATAGTTAGGAGTTAAAGGGTTTAATAATATATTTTTTGTCTAATAAAGAAAAAAATTTTTTAGTCTAAATATTCCAAAGAAATCAAAATAAAAAAAATTATTAAAATTTTTGGGGTTATCGGGGTGCGTGTTGGTCACGAAAGGGTTAATATTTTTAGTTTATGTGATCTTTGTTATTAGCTAAATAGTTTTTAAGAAGACTAACGAAATATTGTTTGAACAACAGCATTAGCTTAGATATTCCCAAAAAGTGGAAATTTTTATAAAACTTGATTTTGACCCCGACAAAGCAAGGGTTAAACATTTCCAATTCTCATAAAACTATATCCACTGCTTCTACAAGATGTTAAGCGCAATCAATAAATAAATTTTTGTAAAAAATTTTAACAAATATAATTTTTTTTATTTTTTTCTAAAATTTCTCAAAAAAGCTACTTTTCCCGAAATCCTTTGACTTTAAGTCACTGGTACGAGAATACGGGATAAGATATAGGACTAATTTTTTCTTGCGTTTTTATACCTAATTCATTCGTTATAATAACATTTTAAATTTGATTACTTAAAGGTCAATATAATAATAAAAAAAAAACATTTAGTAGAAAAAAATTTAATTTACCATTTTTTTTTTTGGGAAATTTGTCTAGAAAGTCGTCAAGAACATGAAATTCTATGAATAAAAGACTATAACTCAAAAACCGTTTGAGCATTCTAAAAGACATCTACTTTCAATGTTAGCCCAAGTAGTAATTATTTGGCAAAATCCGAAATAGACCCATTTTTTTTAAATTTGTAAACGCATTTTTTAACTTTAGGGCCAAATAGTTTTAATGTGGCAAAAACCCAAAAATACCTATTTTTTCCTTGTATTTTTTAACTTTAGGGCCTGGTAGCTAAGTTTTAACGTTGACTGTTTTGACTCTAGAAAGTCGTCAAGAACATGAAATTCGAGGAAAAAAGGCTATAACTCAAAAACCGTTTGAGCGTTTTAAAAGACATCTATTTTCAATGTTAGCCCAAATATTTATTTGGCAAAATCCAAAATACCCCCATTTTTTATTTGTAAACACATTTTTAAACTTTAGGGCCAAATAGTTTTAATTTGGCAAAAACCCAAAAAGACCCATTTTTTCCCTTGTAAACGCATTTTCAACTTTATTACCCGGGCGCCACGTGTTAACATTGTCCGATTGGACTCAAATTTTCAGGGTGAATGTTTCTCACCAAATGACATAATAATCCGACTGGCACTCCTAGTATATATACACAAAATATACAATTCTACAGGCAGTATTTGCCTGAGTGTTACTTCTCTTTTTATATAAAAAAAAACATAAGAAGGCCTTCTTAGAGCAATACTTTTACAGATCTTCATGCTGAACTTAAAGTAGAAATGTGATAATAAGTCAAAATAGAGGTGATCTTGATATGAAATATATATCTTAAAAACTTTGCCTATTATGACCACACTTGAAGGCCTTCGAATAGTACTACTTTTACAGGCCTTCCCATAGAACTATAACTATAATCGTTTAAATTTATTAAGTCAGTTTTGAAGACATTCTTATAGAACTTATATTTGCCTGAGTGTTACTTTTCTTTTTATATAAAAAAATCATAAGAAGGCCTTCTTAGAGCAATACTTTTATAGATCTTCATGCTGAACTTAAAGTAGAAATGTGATAATAAGTCAAAACAGAGGTGATCTTGATATAAAATAGATATCTTAAAAATTTTGCCTATTATGGCCACACTTGAAGGCCTTCGAATAGTACTACTTTTGCAGGCCTTCCCATAGAACTAAAAGTATAATCGTTTAAATTTATTAAGTCAGTTTTGAAGACATTCTTATAGAACTATAGGAACCGTGAAGGAAAGCCAAGATCGATGTGATGGAAAAATAAAATCTAGAAGAGTTTAATATTAAAGGGCTGAATTACTGCATATCTTCTTACAGAACTAAAGCGTAACGAAAAGGCATAATCGAAATGATCATGAAGTGAAAGTTGTAATCTTTACCTCTTTGAAATAGGTTTGTAAGGCATTCATTTGAAGGACTTCTAATAACTAGAACAACTTTTGTACACGTTCTTGCAGAACTGAGCATATATTAAAATAGAAAACTCACAGGTTAAGGACAATAGCTGTCACAGTTTCTAATTTAATAACTTGCTAAATATTTTTTGGTTTCCGGGAGTGTTTTTTATATTAAAGCTATAGTCAATTATGGACCGATTCCTATAAAACTTGATATACTGACCAATAGTTGCATAAAACTTCTTTATTATAAATTCAGTCGTCATAGAAATTACAATTGTACTCAATTTATCAGCATTCATGTGTTTCCCGGGGCGGGGTTATATGGGAGCTCTAACTAAATGTGAACCGATTTCGCCCATTTTCAGTACACAACTTTTGTTACATATCTCTAGCTTTTGTAGCTAAGGAGCTGTCGCGCCTATATCCGACGGACAGACGGGCATAAATCTCCTTTCATTTTGTATTTTTGTGTTTCCGTAAGTTTTTTATATGGGAGCTATGGTCAAATGATGACCGATTGTAACAAAATTTTGTGCACTGGCTGGCACTCACATAAGACTTGCTTTTATAAAATTTTGGTGCTGTAGCCCTCTTAGTTAAGGCGCTATCACACTTTTATCTAACGGACAGACGGACAAAAATTCCCTTTTCTTTTTGTATTTTTGTGTTTCCGTAAGTTTTTTATATGGGAGCTATGGTCAAATGGTGACCGATTGTAACAAAATTTTGTACACTGGCTGGCATTCACATAAGACTTCCTTTTGTAAAATTTTGTTGCTGTAGCTCTTTTAGTTAAGGCGTTATCACGCTTTTATCTAACGGACAGACGGACAAAAACCCCCTTTTCTTTTTGTATTTTTGTGTTTCCATAAGTTTTTTATATGTGAGCTATGGTCAAATGATGACCGATTGTAACAAAATTTTGTACACTGGCTGGCATTCACATAAGACTTCCTTTTGTAAAATTTTGTTGCTGTAGCTCTTTTAGTTAAGGCGCTATCACGCTTTTATCTAACGGACAGACGGACATAAACCCCCTTTTTCTTTTTGTATTTTTGTGTTTCCGTAAGGTTTTTATATGGGAGCTATGGTCAAATGGTGACCGATTGTAACAAAATTTTGTACACTGGCTGGCATTCACATAAGACTTCCTTTTGTAAAATTTTGTTGCTGTAGCTCTTTTAGTTAAGGCGCTATCACGCTTTTATCTAACGGACAGACGGACATAAACCCCCTTTTTCTTTTTGTATTTTTGTGTTTCCGTAAGGTTTTTATATGGGAGCTATGGTCAAATGGTGACCGATTGTAACAAAATTTTGTACACTGGCTGGCATTCACATAAGACTTCCTTTTGTAAAATTTTGTTGCTGTAGCTCTTTTAGTTAAGGCGCTATCACGCTTTTATCTAACGGACAGACGGACATAAACCCCCTTTTTCTTTTTGTATTTTTGTGTTTCCGTAAGGTTTTTATATGGGACAAAATTTGTGACAAAATTTTGCACACTGATTGGCATTTACATAAGACTTCCTTGTGCTAAATTTAGTGGCCAAAGCTATTACAGTTTATCATTTATTGGCATTTAAGTGAATTTCAGGTGGAATTTAGGCTGTTTCCATAAGTTTTTTATATGGGAGCTATGGTTAAATGTGAACCGATTTCGATGAAATTTTATATGCTGCCTAGTGCTTATGTAAAACTTCTAGATACCAAATTTTGTCATCATAGCTTGTATAATTTTTCATTTATTAGCAAATAAGCGATTAGTCTAGACGAGGTTATATGGGAGCTATGATCAAATGTTAACCGATTTTGCCCAATTTCAATACCAAAATTTTCTCATAGATGGAGATTGTTTCTACTAAGTTTCAGTGAGCTAGCTCCTTTCGTTTAGGTGTTATCGTGATTTCAACAGACAGACAGACGAACAGACTGACAGACAGACGGACAGACGGACAGACAGACAGACAGACAGACAGACGGACAGACATCGCTCGATCGTCTTAGAATTTCATAAGGATTCAGAATATATATCGTTTTTGATTTTTCAGCCAATTTTAAGGAAATTACAAACAGAATGACAATCTCAATATACCCCCCATTCTTTTTGATGGTGGGTATAAAAATGAAGTCCCTATATCTTTAAATTTATTAGTGTAAGAAACTTTTGATTAGCATATTTTCCCCACTGGGTATTGAAATGAACATATGGGATTGTTTTTCGAATAAACGTATAAACATTTGTAGACCTTCTACAGAACTTGAAGAAAAACCAAATCTTAATGATATTGAAATAAAATTAATGTGGGATTTATATAACTCAAGTGACTGACGATTGAGTGAAATTTACATGTATTTTGTTTGTTTTACAATAACAAAACACATATAAATTTAACTCAATCGTCAGCCGCTTGAGTTATATGAACCCCACATAAGAAAGGGTAAAATGAATAATTTGAAGACCTTCCAATATCACTTCTTCTTCTGTTATCCTTGACTCCCAGTGGAGCATAGGGCCTCAAAAATCCAATATCACTATTTTTATAGAATTTCCTGAAGTACTGAAAGATTAAGCTCCAATTTCTTTCGATTCATAAGAATAATATATTTTTCCCGCTGGGTATCTTAATGTACATACGGGTTTATATATCGACTGAGCGAAGAATGTATGAAGTTTGTACTAGTATTCGTAGGCAGACATATTTTATTTTATAAGTATAATACAAAATTCAGTGAGTTTGGAAAATTACAACATCACAAAAAAACTGCTGCAGTTTTTTTTATAAAATTTTCCCTTTCAGCAATTTGTTTCCATTATTTGTTACAGCTGCAACAGCTTTTGCTACAACAGCATCAAATGCACTGTAGTTTTTTTTTTTTGTTTTTTTTCCTCTTGCCATATTTTCTTCCAACATCACACTTGACCTTTAACGTCTCATGTTGAGTATTTGGTATTTTAAATTAGGCCAAATATATAATTTTGTTTTGTTGTTGTTATTCTACACGTAATAATGGTTTTGTATAAATTTCATTTAAAGGGCATTATTTTGGTGTAATACGAGTATAATTCATTCAGGAAAAAACGTGTGGGCAAAAGTGCTAATGTCATGATTGATGATCAGAATTAAAAGGAAAATACTAGTACGAGTAACTGTGAGAGTGTTAAGTGTAAAGTTCTTGAAATTGCCGTTAATAAGCGCCATAAATCAAATTAGTTTTGTGTAATAAAGAATCTTAATTAATTATGAAAACAATGTTAGCGAAAAACAAGTAAGAAAGTGCTATAGTCGGTCAAGCCCGACCATACGATACCCTTCACCACTTAGGTCCAAGGTGTTCTTCATCCTGTATAAAGACAAATAATTGCTAAATTTTGTCATCATACAAACATATTCTCAAAACTTATACATTTAAGCTGTTTCCGCCATTTGGACTTATATGAGAGCTAGGGTCAAATTTTTCAAACTGATTACAGTTGCTACAAAAATTATGTATGCAAAAAATAAACTTAAAATTGTCATTATCTTCGGATTTACGAGCGTTTTAGTGAATTTTGTCTCATTTAGTGCGTTTTGAGAAAAGAGTTTGTATGGCAGCTATGGTCAAATGTGGACCGATTTCAATGAAATTTGGTACAGTGATTTAAGTTTACATAAGCAGTATTTGTTTTAAATTTCATGAAAAAAATATTGATTTTTGTGGCCAATATATCAATTCCGGGAAGTGGGACCTATGGGAGGTACCATAAATAATGGACCGATTTTGATGAATTTCAATAGCCATGGTCCTATTATCAAAAAAATGATCTATACGAAATTTCATCAGTATACTAAAAGATGGGTCTAAGACAAATATTTCTATGCGTTACATACATCAGCACAAACTTATAATACCCTTTCCACCTATGGTGGTGAAGGGTATAAATATTTATGTTTTATATTAGTTACTATACAAATACATACTCATTTTGTAATATACTTTCACTTGTTTATTTCATATAAACTAAAATAGCATCTTTTCAATATTTCACAACAAAATCTTTTTATTACAGCATATTTTTGTTTTGAACTTTTGACATTTATCTAAATGTCAAAGGAAATTCTTTAAGAAGTTTTTTTTTTTTTTTAAATTGTTGTGCAAGTTGAACATTATCTTCTATACAATAAATAAAAGTGGATAAGAGAAAATTTGAGCGACAAATACTTGTATAAGCTATTTTTTTTTTTTAATTTCGACATTTATCTCATTTCCGGCTAAGGATCTGATATAGGAGCTAGAATTGTGGATTGATATTTACGAAATATTAAACTGTGCAAAGTTTTAGTAACAAAATGCAATTATCTTTAGATTTATAAGCGTTTTTAAAGACTTTTGAGAATGTACCTTGTATGGGAGGTATATTCAAATATGGGCCGATCTAAGAAATATTTATACTGAATATTTAAATTAAATTTGTGGCTGTAAAGGGATAAAAAACTCCATTCCGGGAAGGCATCCTTATGAGAGGTACCCTAATCGTCCTTGGACCGAAATATGAGTCTATGCCAAATTTCATCAAATTACACTGCTCTGCAAAAATTCATTTTTTGTCTTTCAGGTACGGAGATCTATTTCGTCCTAACTCGAGAACGACTTATCCGATTTTCAAAATTACACACAAAATTAAACACATCTTAAATGCAACAAATTAAATGCATCTTCAAGCATAACAAAATTGCATTTATTTTAGTCTAACATAATTTTTCTGTATCTCTTATCGTTTTGGAGTTATTTAGAAATTAATGGAGAAACATTTTTTTTTGTGTGAAATTCGTAATTTTTTTCAGGTTAAAAATGTAATTAAAAAAAAGATAAAGTAAAATTTTAACATTTTAAACATTTTTCTAAGAGCTACATCTTAAGAATAAAACAAGTAAGAAAGCGCTATAGTCGGTCAAGCCGACCATACGATACCCTTCACCACTAAGGTCAAAGGTGTTATTTTTCCTGTATAAAGACAAATATTTGCTAAATTTTGCCATCATACAAACATTTTCTGAAAACGTATTCAACCTGTTTCCGTCATTTGAACTTATATGAGAGCTAGGGTCAAATTTGGACCGATTATCTCGAAATTTGGCAAATTGATTACAGTTGTTACAAATTATGTATGCAAAAAATACGAGCGTTTAGTGATTTTTTGTCTCATTTAGTGCGTTTTTGAAGAAGAGTTTGTATGGGAGCTATGGTCAAATGTGGACCGATTTCAACGAAATTTGGTACAGTGATTTAAGTTTATATAAGCAGTATTTGTTTTAAATTTCATGAAATTTTGATATTTGTGGCCAATATATCAATTCCGGGAAGTATGACCTATGGGAGATACCATAAACAATGGACCGATTTTAACGAATTTCAATAGCCATGGTCCCATTATCAAAAAAATGATCCGTGCCAAATTTCATCAAATTATCTTTAGAATTGCGACCTGTAGTTTGATTACAAGGTTTACATGGGGTTCCAGCCAGCCAGACGGACGGACGGACGGACATCGCTAAATCGACTCAGAAAGTGATTCTAAGTCTATTGGTATACTAAAAGGTGGGTCTAAGACAAATATTTCTATGCGTTACAAACATCAGCACAAACTTATAATACCCTTTCCACCTATGGTGGTGAAGGGTATAATTATAATACCCTTTCCACCTATGGTGGTGAAGGGTTCATAAAAATCGCAAAAACATACATTTTGGTATTAAGTTCCGGTAGGGACTCAAAATCTGATTAATTTTATACAATTAGATGCAAAAGACCCCATCAAAAGTATTTGGAGTGATATAAACAACGTCAAGTAAAAAAGGACTCACAGTGTGTAGCGTCCGTCACAAAAATAAAGGTTTTTTTAATTTGACTAGTGCCATTTTTCTTTTTGCTCCAGTTGAACTTGGTTCGTAATGTTTTACAGAATAATATGTATAGAAAAGTTTGTAGCGTCCGTCACAGTATATATTTTTTACAAAATGATATTTATTAAATACAAAACTTATGAACACATGTCTGTCTTATTCATAAAGCAATAACACTATCTATATCCACGATTACATTTATGGTATTATGTGTTAAAAAAAACATACAGTGGGGCAAGTTTTATGCTTTTGAAAAAAAAAAAATTTTGGGACACATCTAGCCTCAGCATTCTTCAGACGAAAAATAAGATATAAAAAGTGTAAAACTTTAAATAAATATATGTATGTAGCCGTTTTGCGACGTATTAAATTTTGGCTAAAAATCGCATTTTTAACCGCGAACATGAAGATGAACGAGATAAAATTCAGGAACAAATAAAACCATTATTTTCACTGATTAAAGAATTCTTAAAAAAAAAATATGAAATACGAAATTTTTCCTTATAAAAAAACATTCAAGTAAAAACTGTATCGTCCTTCACATAGCGTCCGCAACAGCTCATTTATTTGGTGAAACTGAAAACTTTAAAATATTTTATATTTTTTTCTGATTATCCTCTATCTTTAATGTATGTAACATTTTTTATTATTATGACCGATTTGATGAAAATAACATAAACACGTGTTGAAAAAAAGTCGCTTCCAGTTCATTTATGGATTTTTAGTAAAACTAGAAACTTTAAAATATTTTATAAAAGCTGTTTTGTAATCCTCTGATTATCCTCTATCTTTAATGTATTTACAATTTTTGTATTACTATGACCGATTTGATGAAAATTACAGAAACACGTGTTGAAAAAAAAGTCACTTCCATTTTTTGTAGCGTCCGTCACAGCACTTTAAAAGCGAATATATTTTTCCTCCAAAAGAAATATTTAAATTAACAAATACCATTCGATAGCACAATCGATGGGCTAATATTCTCAGAAATCTGTGCAGATATCTAGTGCAGAACAGCAATGGGATACATTTAAGTACAACAAAATCCGTACAAATGTATCATCCGTCACGCAGGATTTGCCCATATAGGAAAATTCAAATCTAATGTCCAAAAACACTACTCACTTTATCCAACTTCCCATAACCTATTTTCCTAGTTCCAACACAATTCATTGGATAAGTTGGGGTCATCCCCTGAGTATTAGTCCTAATTAAAAAAAAATCAAGATTACTCAGTCAATTATCCAGTTGAGTTTTTGAATTCATTGGAACCGCCTGGTATACCAACGCATTGTTTGACAGGTAAAGCGAAATTGCGCTTATAACGCATATTCCGCGAATACCAAGTGATATGACATTTGAATTCAAGCGATAGCAGTTAACTTCAAGTATGCGTTCCCACGGCAGTCGGTTCTTCGTACCGGAACGACTCGGAAATCTTAGGATTTCGACCAAGGACTGCCACTTCTGCGATTTTAACAATAATATCGCAGTTACAACAACAACTACAACTTAAAGTATGCAGATAAAATTTGAAGGAGCCGTACTTCTGGGCAACTTTACGTGGCCCGTTCAAGAGTTGGCATTCCAAAAGAATTGTGTATCCTAATGTATTAGAATAAAGTTAAAATAAGATCTCAAAAATATTGACCGAATCCCATATTGCATTGGTATTTGATAGCTTTAAATCTTTTAAATCACCCGGACCGAGCATTAGACGATAGATTAGTAGTGACATACATATCTAAGCTAAATGAGTCCTGAAGGTCCTCCTTGAATATGCTACCTAGAAATTAAAGTCTCCGATTTCGGAGGAGTCTAACAGATTCGGAAGAGTCTACATCTGTGCACAATCTACAAATGTCCTGAGTTTCTCCATCCCATCTATTCAGTTTAGAGTTTAGGGCACAGTAAGTATGCCTTCTTAAAGTTTTTAAAGGTGGAAGGCCAAAACACGCGGCATGCGGCTGCGCGCGGTTTTAGTATTGCCAGTACATACAATGTGCGTTTGTTTACAAAAATATTCATATTAAAAAAATATTTGAATAGGATATAATTAAATCTGGCAGCACTGAAAAAATCTGCGGCGAGGAAAAGTAGAACTTTGTTCTACTTTTTTCCATTTCCGCTTCAAATTTGACAAATCAAAAAACAGCTGATTCTACCTTAAGGTTCTCGACATATCTAATTTTGGCCATAAATCCCTACCATTTTGCTCAGTCCTTGGCACAAGACATACCTTGCGGTTTCTTTGGTAACTTTGTTGCCTTCGATGTCGCAAAGACTAAAAATCCTACACAGTCTGAACTTAAACTTCTTAAGTCCATAGGATATAATCTACACTTCCTAAATAATTTGGATGTGCTGACCTTTAAGAACAGCTTGATAGTCGACATAGATGGTTACCTCGCTATTTTCAGTTATGATATTTGTAATTAGCTTCACTACTTTCCAATTAGTTCCAAATATATTTTTATATTTTACTATATCCCAAAAAAAACTAAAATTTGTATTGAAAATTTGTAATGATAGTATCAATATTAAAAATCTGCAAACATTCCAAAAGACTTATGGACTAGTCCATTTTTTAACCTACTTCCAAGCTCTCCTAAAATCTACTTTCAAATCTTATATATATTTAAGTATATTTTAAAAGTTTTTTATACTCACTTATAATATGCCCCCTCTTATCTCGCTGGGATTTCGTCTTTCGATGTACTCTTCTTTCCTCTAGACTCTGATCAATTTCCAACTCTCCCGACAACGAGGCATCATTCATTTCCGAGCATTGCTTTAAGTAGCGCATTAAAGTCTCATTCGCCTGCCTTACTTCCATTTCCCCAGCCGCTATGAGCTTACGCTCTCGCCTGCGTCTGGACTCTGATTTACTGCGCTTGCGTCGGGGACTTTTTTCTAACGAACTTCGTGAACGTATGGATCTTTGGGCCGGGCTTGCTGTAGGATCGGAGAGAGACTGATGTTTGCGACCCACACCACCACCGCTGCCGGCGCTTAAGGCCGAGGGAGTGGGCGAGGATTGTTTCAGTTCACGATCCATGAAACCTAAAATACCGCGAGCAAATGAGGCATCTGCTGCAGTTTCGTGAACTCGTCGTGAGGGTGAATGCGGCGAAAGAGTGCGTCTATGTCTATGCGTTGTTATGGTGGGAGGTAATTGTTGTAAAGTTTCGCGTAAACTCATGGCATCGCCCGATGAGTTACGACTACTGCTGGGCCCATCGGGTGGTCCCGTAGCCGCCAATTCACTAGCATCTGCTTCTGAGGGTTTTGTAAGATCGTTGTTTTCTTTAGTTTCCATATGATTATGGTTAGGTTGTGAGTGACTTTCCCCGTTGGCATTCTCCTGCGGAGCATGACCATTTACCAGCACCACCGTTTGTTGGGACTGTGAGGTTTGACTGGATGTTGGACCACCGCCCAAAGCTTCCGATGTATCCTCATTTGAGGTCTGACGCTCATGTTCCTGCAGTAAACGTGTTGCCACGGCTGCAATCAAAGCATCAGATCCCACCACATTGCCCGAACATGCACCCTCTTCGGCTTGTAATAGGTTGTCAGTGTTGGTACGTGCTGGAGATTTACTATCTGATGTGCTGCTTGTGTTGGTTGTCTGTCTTTCGTTGCGTCTATGACGTGACTCGGTACGTCTTTGACGATGACGATGTACTTTTGGTGTTGTCTCCATTATGTGGCTGCTGCTGTTTCAGTTGTTTTTCTTTTACGTGTCTTTTCGTTTCGTTTTCTTTTCTTGTATTATTTTTGTTACGCTAAATTAAATTTCAGTAAAAATTACACCTGCTGCTTTGCTTTGCTTTTGAGTATCTACGAGTTATATTCGTTGCTGCTGCTACGTATCTGAAAGCTTTAGCGAAGGAACAGCTGTTTTAAAGGTTAAACGTTTTGTAATGCAATTATTTAAACTTTTTTTCTTACTTGCCAACAATTTGTATTTGTTATTGTTGTTGCTGAAATTTCTTGTTTTTCTTTCTTTTATTCCGATTTGTTTTCTTGAAGTTTTTATTTTCAAATGACACGTAATTTTATGCAGTTGTAGAATTTTGTTGTCCCGGGCCACTTACATTTTTGCTGCTTTTTATGACAGACCATTTATTTAAAACGCATTGGAAAGATTTGTTTGTTTTTTTTTATTTTTGTATTATCGTTTATGGAATGAATTTTTGTTTGTGCAAAAAGTTTGTAAATTTTTTTATAACATAAATTATATATTTTTTTATCGATTTTCTTTGTTTTCTGCAAAATGCACAAAAAATATGAATTAGGATAATTTATTTAACTAAATACATTTTGTTACAATCAATTTTGCTTCATAGATTTCAAGGTAAATTTTGTTGTATTTTCAAAATAAGTGTAGAAATTAAATGTTATTAATTTATTTAAAATAAGTAAGAAAGTAAAATTAATCACAAGAAACATTTAAAAATCATCTTTTCAAATTATGATCAAAAATTTAAATTTTTGAAAAAAAATGTTGGTCACTTTAGTCCCCAGGCCTGTTGAGGGTTAAAATATACATTTTTGAAAAAAGAATATAAAAAAAATTATAAAATAATGAGTTTTATATTTTTTATCAAATTTTGCCCTGAAAAATCCAAATTTTGACCCGTTGAAGAAATGGTTAAGCTTACCCAATTTCACAAATAGTTTTAATATACTATATAGACTATATAGACTGAGTTTTCTTAAAATTAACCTCAAGTAAAATCTACCATGTATCTACTCCATTTATATCAAAATATTTACGTTTCCGTGAAATTTGACAAATTCCAATCGCAAGAAAGGCGAAAACGTATAAGATATCAACCTGAACTGTTTTGAGTCTTATTACTCAATCTATCTGTTTTAATATACCGTTGAAAATTTTTAATATCTGTTTACCAAAATTTTCTAAACCTTTAAAAGTGAGTTTTGAAACCGACCTTAAAAAGAAGAAGCGTTGTTCAGTATAAAAAGCTATTTAAATTCATCTATATTTCAACAAAATTAAACTATTTAGTATATTTTCAATTGAGCTATTTAGTAAAATGGTACATAATATCTTACTTTGTAATTTATGTACTCTAAAGTTATTTTATTGCTGCCTAACCTTAGGGATATTGAAAAGTACACGAATTATCTGGGGAAAATTGCAATAACTCAAAAACTATTTCATAGATTTTTGGTTTTTATGACTCCAAGGAAAGCTGTTTAAGTTATCTTTTATATCCTATTATGTTTTTGCTACAACAAATCTTTATTGGTTGAAATTTCGCTAGAACCAAAATAACCCCCATTTGTTCCATAACTATAGAGCGTCGATTTTTAATACAGGAGAATTAAATTTCAGAACAAATTATTTTTCACTCCACCCTAAAATACAAGTTAACAAATACATGACGAATTTCGTTATATTATCTTTACAATTATTTCCTTGCCTACAAGAAAATCTGTAAATCTACTCAGAAAATGATTTAAAACAAAATTTCTATGAGTTACATACATAGCCTCAAACTTATAAATGGGTATAAGTTATACCGTATAACTAATTCACCTTCACCACCATAGGTGGAAAGGGTATTACAAGTTTGTGCTGATGTATGTAACGCCTAGAAATATTTGCTTAAAATCACTTTCTAAGTCGATTTAGCGATATCAGTAAGTCTGTCTGGCAGGACAGCTGGCTGGACCCCCTTGTAAACCAAGTAATCCAAGTACAGGTCGCAATTCTAAAGATAATTTGATGAAAATTGGTACAGATAATTTTTTTTTATAGTAAGATCATGGCTATTGAAATTCGTCAAAATCGGTTCATTATTTATGGTACCTCCCATAGGTCCCACTTCCTGAAATTGATATTTTGGCCACAAATGTCAATATTTTTTCATGAAATTTAAAATAAATACTGCTCATGTAAACCCAAATCATTGTACCAAAATAAAATCGGTTCACATTTAAACATAGCTTCCATACAAACTCTTCTGTCAAAACGCACTAAATGAGACAAAAATCTCTAAAACACTCATAAATCTGAAGATAATGAGAATTTTAACTGTAATCAATTTGTCAAATTTCGAGATAATCGGTTCACATTTGACCATAGCTCTCATATAAGTCCAAATGACGGAAGCAGCTTAAATATATAAGTTTTGAGAAAATAATTGTATGATGGCAAAATTTAAAAAAATATTTGTCTTTAGGAAAAAGAACACCTTTGACTTTAGTGGTGAAAAGTATTGTATGGTCGGGCTTGACCGACAATTGCTCTTTCTTACTTGTTAAATATGAAAATTTGATTTTAAATTGATCAGTTAATGTGGGTCTGGTAATGCAGTTTTCATTTCGTACAAAGGTATGCCTAGTCTATCCAGGTTCATCAAAGGTCTACTTTCTTAAATATCGTTAAATATATGCTTCCAGTACAAACGTTTCTAATGAGATTAACGCTTTAGCTATACCAATGCTAAGTACCACGACTATAACAGATCCGATTGTCAATTTACGCACAGGGACGCTTTTTTTTGGAAAAAATTCTTTAACTTTTGAACGACTGGAGATATTTGAATGTAGTGAAGAAGCATTCCAGTTGATTTTCTAAAATACTGGTCCATGACTGTGCGTTTATCCTCTTTCGTTTAAAAGTTAAAAATATTCAAAGTTGAAACATAAAAAAATATTGCTATTTTTTGAGCTTCTCTCTAAGATAGCTACATTTTTTATAATTAAAAAAATATTTTCTTAAGAAACATTTCTTGTCAATTCGGCTTTTGGTCCTTGCACATGCCCTCTCCTAAAAATACCAATTTTTAAATAAAAATTTAAATAAAAATTTCTCAAAAGGCAAAGCACCGATTTAAAAAAAATTATAATATTCATATTTTCTAATATATCTGTTATTGATTAGAAAAGTTTTTCCTGAAACGAGCTGCAAATAGAGTCAGTGTTGCTATTTTTGAAAAAAAAAACTCATTTTTTGAAACCCTTTTTTCCCGTGTTGGGAATTGGGGAATTTTTTAGTTAAAATTCGGAATTTTTTTTAGTCCATTGCTTTTAGATCTTATTAGTTACATAACTACAAATTTCATTGTGATACCTTTATCCATGTCATTTCTACAGAATATCAAAGATTGAAATTATTTTCCTTAAAAAAGTAGAAAAATAATATTTTTTAGTTTTATTATACAAAGTGTAAAAAGATTAACGCACTTAAAAAAGATTTTCAGTTGGTGTTAATCTCCTGGGGCCAAATTACGGCATTCGATATCGATCTAAATCTTAGAAATTTTCAAAACATTTGTATAGCATACTTTAAGAATAATCAAAATTATTTGAAAGATACACAGTTTACTATATTTTTTTGAAGTTATTTGCCAAAAGATGGACAATAGTAAAGGAGTTTTTATTGAACAATATATATTTTTAAAAACGAATCAAAACGGATACCAAATTTCAATAAACTTTCTGCATCGAAGTAACTTTGAACATCCCTAAAGTATACTTCACAATATTAGCTTAAAAGTCTGAGTTTTCGATCGATATCGAATGCGGTAATTTGACCCCTGGTCTTTCCCGATCCAATTATACTAAACGCATATATCAAGCTTTAATACATAGTCTTTAAAAGCTCTGAAAACTTTGCCTACCATAGCATTTTTATGCTAAATATTGGAGTATTGGAGAGTAATGTGTGCATATAAAGTAAATAGTGCACAGTGGTATTAACTCAGCTATTTCTAAACTACTAGACGGATTTTGACGAAATTTCGGACGTTAATAGAAGATGTGTTAGGTTTTGAGATCAATGTTAAAGAACTTATCTGTCAGTAGCACAGTGGGTCCGTATAACTTTCGCCAGTTTGGTCTGATCTGAAAGATTTTAACGTTTTCGAAAACTTCTTAAAAAATTAAGAAAAAAACATGCTGTACTACCTTATCTCTTATAGTTTAAGAGATATTCCTTCATTCCAGGGAAACATATTACTCTGATGAGATAAATACTTCGACTTACTACAAAGCAAATTAATAGTTCAATGAGATAAAATCTTCGGCTCTACGACAATAAATCCGACTGCTAACAACAAAGCGAAACAATACATCGATTAGATAAAGTCTTCGGCTCTCGGACCGACTAACAACAGTGTTAACTACTAGGAATAACTAGGCGAAACACTTTTAATGATGCACATGAAGTCGTGTTGAAGATAGATAAAAGTAGAAGAATTTGGTAATAATTGTTGCGGCACATTACAACCTCTGACCAATATTCCATTCTATAGAACTTGTGGCTGTGAGCATCCAAAATCTTGATTCCTTTAAGTCAGTCCTGTTTATTTTTCTAAATAATGGACCGGTTACGAACAATTTCTTTTATAATAGCTTTACTAGGTCAGACTCAGGAACTGATTTTGAGTCAATATGGATGTTTTTTATACACTTTCCGCTTATGATGGTGTGGAGAAGAAGCTGCTGAAAATTGCACATTTTAGTGTGGATTATCCTTGGACCGTTCTTTTAAAGACAACAAAACTGGAAACTTAATGTAAAATGAAGATGATATATGGTTGGAATAAGGCGAAACTATAATATATACCACATAGAATGCGAAACACGTTTGGGGACGGTCAATTGTCTTTTTTGATTATTTGAGTAACAGCCTTAGACTTTGTTCTAAAAAAACAACCTACCAACGGTTGGTGAACTGGAACCCAATATTGAAGCGTTAATTTTTAAGATGTCATTCGTCACGTTGGAAAGAGTATGACAAAATTGGACTTAGAGTATAAAACGTATGAAAAATTTACATGATATCTTTTAATTTTAAGCTTATTATGTCGTGGCATTTACAGCTCTTTTTTGCGACATTTGACATTCAGAAAAACACGATTTTTTTCTCAATTTATTTCAAGTCCTATTTTCCACCAAAAATTAAACAAATAAATACACTGTGCTAGTTGAAAAAACCAACATAAGGGAGACCTAGTGGGTAAAGGTAATTCGAGTACGCCGAATTTAATGATGCTATTTAACAGTTTTTTTTTTAGGTAAGCTCTAGTTTTCGAGTTATAGCGTTATTTAAAAAATTTAGGAGGTTGCAAAAATAAACATTTGCGTAACTCGAAAACTTAACTGAAAACAGTTCTTGAACTAAGTAAAAAACCGAAATTTGGCATTATCTTTCAGGAACATAAATTATTTTTTTTAATCCGAGCAGTCGTTTTGGAAATAAATTTTTCTGTTTGCAAAAAAAAATATTTTTAAAAATAGGAATTTTTGTGATTTTTTAAAGAAAAAATATTTTGTTTGCAAATAAAAATTATTTCTAAAACCTCAAGACGACTTGGATCAAAAAAAAAAAATAATTAAGTTTTCTGAAAGATAATTTTGTTTCCGAATTTCGGTTTTTTTATTTAGTTCATGAAAATAAATAGATTTCGAGTTACGCGAATTTTTATTGCGCAACCTACTTCATTTTTAAATAACGCTATATCTCGAAAACTAGAGCTAACCTAAAAAACCGGTTAGCACCATTGAACTCAGCATACTCAATTTATCTACTCAGTAGGTCTTTCTTTTGTCGGTAAAAAAAAGTTGTCAAAATCGAACCCAGTGATATATATCTCGTTGGAAATTGTTTCTAAATTATTACTTTTTTAATACTTTCGGTAAAACTAAAGAAAAAAGTTTTAAAATTAATCAAACAATTACTTCTGTTACTTTTCAGAATAGATTTTAAGTCATAATGCCCATATATATTAGTTGTCCCTTTTACCCCATGTATAACATTATAGCACCATTCCCAGGCTTATCACTTTTAGGTTTTTTTTAAATTATTCTCCGATTTGTTCCAAAGAAATTATAAGATCTTTTTTTTAGGGAAGCATTTAACAATGCTACAAGTAGATCCATTTGGTACCGGAATTTTGGGATTCGGGTTAAATTTTTTTTCCAGAATCAATTCAAAATTCATTAATTTCAATTCTTTTCATAATGGCAAGTTGGTTTATACAAAATACACCAAAAAGCATGATTTAATAATTCTGAAGGTTGTTCCATTCTCTCTTTTTGTCGCCATGATAACTTTCTGACGTTTGTTAGGATAGTAAAAGTTTGTGCTACCATATTTTTGCCGACAATCCCACTTTTTTAATATTTTATGATGACAAAATTTGTGTAAATTTATGCATAAAAAACTTACGAATATTTACGAAAAAGCTTCAATAAATAATCATACAATTAGTTCTAACTATATTTTCTTAAAATTGAATGTCTTCATTATATGCTTAACTTCAAAATTACACATTTTTGATAACTAATCCCAATGTATTACGTACCCCTTTTCTTAATGTGGCAACATTTTTCTTTCAATTGTTTTCAAATATCAAACTTCAAAAACCCAATATACTTCAAAATAATTTTGAAGAGAGAGAATGAAACTTCCTTGTTATTATTATTTCATGCCAAAAAGTGCGTTATTGATATACAGAGAGAAAATGTGTAAAGTCTACTTTTAGGAGTTTCTAATGAATTAATTAAATTTCTATTTTATTATCAAATTCTATTAGATTTAAAAAAATACAAGAAACATTCTATCAAAAAATTAAATTTGTTAGATGATACAATAAGAAAAATAGTGTTATTTTAAAATTTTCGTATAAGTATACGCAATATTTAATTAAAAGTCTACTTTTAGGGGGTAAAAATAATTTAATATATTTTTATTTTGAAAAGAGAATAATTAATCTATATCGAAATACGGATAGAGGATAGACGTTTTAAAAAATTCAATTAATGTTAAAGTAGTCCTAGAAGTAGGCAATACGAAATCAGTCAGATTTCGAAATGTTTTGATATGTCGCATTTTTCCGTTTAATTATAATAATCAATTTACTAAAATATTTATTTCAAAAAGTATGACAGGAAATTAGCGGTTATCAATAATAAAACATCATTGATTTACTAAATAAATTTCCTTTAATTAAGTGAAAGCTCTCGAAAGTTCAGCAGCATTAACTGGATAAACAAAACCAACAACTTTTAACAGATAAAAATTCGCGTTAAGCAAAAACGGAAATTTTTCAATTATTACTTATAAGTAAATTTGATATAAAAGGAAAACTATGAAACAAAATTGAAGATTTTTTAATGAATTTTATTAAGAAATTTTCTAAAAAATTAAGTATGTATTAATGTATTAAGTTCTGTTGTAATTATCGATTGATTTGAGTTTCAGAAACTTTATTGTTATTATTAAATTATTTAAAAACGTTTAAAGTTTTAGACTTTTGGTATAAGAAATTATTTGTTTTAATTGTATTTTGTTGATAAAATTTTACATTTTGATTATATTTTAAATAATTTATTGTTTAATTTGTGTTTCTTAATACTTTGTTCTGTTGTTTATTGAAATTTCAAGATATTTTTTTGTAATAATTTTGACCTAAATTTCAATTTTTACTGGGTTACCCCAACTAAAATAACCAACAACACATATCAATACCATTACAATACCATACAATCTGTATATTACACATACACACTCATTTAAGCACACAAACAAACACCTTTACTCACTGAACCTTACATACTTTTAGGTAGTTTTAAGCTTTTATTTATAAAAATAGAACAATTTTCAGTTAAAATTTTATTTGTGTTTTTTGTTTTCTTTATTTGTTTAGTTATTTTGTTAAGAAAAACTTTAACTTTTTTATTTAATTTGTTTATTAAAAAATTATTTTACATTAACTCTTAATTTCCTTTCACTTTACAAAACAAACGCCTGAAATTAGGCTTTAGATTTTATTTCTATTATTTGATTAAAAATTTCTTGCGTTTCTTATTTATTTTGTTTGGGATTGTTCAATTGTAATAGACACGTTCACGGCTGCCGAGCAACTGAATTGTTGTTCATTGCTCCAACAGCTCAAAATGGCTGACTTGAATTTTGTCCTGTTTATGTTCGATATTTTTTCCTTTTTCTTCTTCTTCTCCCTTAGTTTTTGTTAGTGTGTTTTGAAATGTTGTATTGAAAAAATATGAAAAAAAAGCTTTTTCGTGACGTCAGCAAAATCTTTAGAGTATTAAATTCATTGTTGCTGTAAATATTATATCTAATATATACATTTCCATTCTTTATATATTGTATTTGACAACATATATTTACATTCATACACACACATGTTCATATATTTGCTTTCAATATATGTGGGTATATATGTCAGATTTACATATTTTATTAAAACTTACTTTGACATTTATAGCATCAAGAGAATTTTCAATTTTCTTTACATTTTGAAAGAGTAAATTTTAGAATGAGAGGAGTTTTTTGTAAGGATTATTAAGGATCTCACCTACACATACATTATATATAAATCATATATACATATACATATGTAGTTATACAGGTATGCTAGCGTTGATAAAGACAATTCTATTTTTGGAATTGTTTTGATTCTACTCGTATTTAATTTGGTATCTCTATTATTGGTTTCTTGTTCAATCAACATTTGACATACAAATTTATGTAGGTTTATCGGTTGAAATATTTGTTACTAACAGAGCCCGTTAGCGTTGCTGTACAATGCTCACATGTTAACATTTAAATGTGATTTTGTTAAATATGAAAAATTAATTACTTAAAAAATATGCATGAATTAAGAAAATTGAAATTTTGCGTGCGTAGATACCAAGCAACAGTTCTGATTGGTCTTAACTTGGTAAGCTCAGTTTTGGTAGATCCTTCATCTAAACTATGGACACTGACCTCCCCGTGGTATCACCTGGGTAACTACGTTAGCATCCGTTAAAGTAGCGAACTACTTTAACTCTGCGAGTTTCCCTATAGGAACGATACAAATTTGGGTAAGGACGCACAGTGATATTTCTTCATATATCTAACTGCAAAAAATAGAAGGAGTGATCCTACAACAATGAAATTTGCACACTTATTTAGTTTTATATTTTTTTCTCAATGTATAAAACGCTATTTTCAATAGAACTTGATCAATTTTGATACACTTCTATTTTTTGATCCAAAAAAGAGCTCCACTTGTTTTGGTTGAAATCCGTCAACTCCTTGGACCCCCATTATTATACCCTCCCTTGGACCTCCATTATTATACCCACCATCAAAAAAAATGGAGGGTATATTGAGATTGTCATTCCGTTTGTAATTTCGTTAATATTGGCTCAAAGACTTAAGTATATTCTGAATCCTTATGAAATTCCAAGGCGATTAAGCGATGTCCGTTATTGTTGTAACTGCGATACTATTGGTAATATCGCAGAAGTGGTAGTCCTTGGTCGGAATCCTAAGATTTCCGTGTCGTTCCGGTACGAAGAACCGTCTGTCCGTCTGTATGTTCGTCTGTCCGTATATCTGTCTATTGTAGACACAATAAAACCTTAACGAAAGAATATAGGTCACTGAAATTTTGCATAAATATTATTTATTTCTTGGAAAATTTTGGTATTGAAATCGTACAAAATCGGTTCACATTTGACCATAGCTCCCATATAACATCGTCTAGGCTAATCGCTTATTTGCTAACTAATTATAAAAGCTATGATGACAAAATTTGGTATCTAGAAGTTCCACATAAGCACTAGGCAGCATATAAAATTTCATCCAAATCGGTTCACATTTCACCATAGCTCTCATACAAAAAACTTACAGAAACAGCCTAAATTTCAGCTGAAATACACTTAAATGCCAATAAATGATAAACTGTAACAGCTTTGGCCATTAAATTTAGCACAAGGAAGTCTTATGTGAATGCCAGCCAGTGTGGAAAATTTTGTCGGTCACCATTAGACCATAACTCCCATTTAAAAAACTTACGGAAACACAAAAGGACAAAAAGAAAAGGGGTTTATGTACGTCTGTTCGTCAGACTAAAGCGCGATAGCGCCTTAACAAAAAGGGCTGCCGCGACAAAATTGTACAAAAGTATTTTCGATATCTTGAAAAATTTGTGTATTGAAAATGGAGGAAATTGGTTTACATTTAGTTAGAGCTCCCATATAACCCCGCCCCGGGAAACACATGAATGCTGATAAATTGAATACAATTGTAATAGTTATGACGACTTAATTTAAAATAGAGAAGTTTTATGCAACTATTGGTCAGTATATCAAATTTTATAGGAATCGATCCATATTGGGCTATAGCTTTCATATAAAAAACACTCCCGGAAACCAAAAAAAAAATATAGCAAAGGCCAGTTAAAAGCTATTAAATTAGAAACTATGATAGCTATGGCAAAAACAAGCTTTATATAAATACCAGCGAGTGTGTAAAGTTTTGTTACAATCAGTCAACATTTGGACACTCTAATATATATATATATATATATATATATATATATATATATATATATATATATTAGAGTGTCCCAGAAAAAGTAAAAGTCGTTGTATCAAAAGACGTACCCCCAAATTTGTTACATTTGACCCCAATAATCCAAATACAAAGTTTCATTTAGATCAGATATAGGGAAAGCGTGCCGACTTGACGCCAAAGTTTGGACGTCCCAGTTATATGGGAAAACTGAGGGGTTTCTTTAGATTTCTTCAAAATGTTTCTACTTAGAATATGTTTTTAAATACATTTTTAATAGGATCCTACAGATAACAAAATGAGCTTTCCAACGAGATACAAGACAAAATATTTTACGTCCTTAAAGAAGCTCCTAAACAGCATAGATGGGCACTTTGCAGTACCAGTACTTTTTCAGTATTTTTTTTCTTTTACTGAAAAAATCAGTACTCAGTAATTTTTACTGATTACTTAAAAAAATTCAGTATTCAGTAAATTTGACTGATTACTGAAAACAATTTGAGTAATCAGTAAATTTTACTGAATACTGAAAAAAATCAGTAATACTGGTTATTGAATGCAGTATCCGGTGGTTTTGATTACATAATTAAAAAAATTATAGCCACCGTAAAGCTAAAGAACTTTTGTAAACACACGAGTATAATCTGAACGTGTCTATATACCACAAAAGGTCATAAACTCCCTTGTGCAAACAAACAGAGCTCCTAAGTTCGGTTCCCGACCAGACCCACTTAAAAAATAAACTTTTAAAATATATGCTAGCCACTGATTATTGAGTATTAGGCTATTTAAAACTTCTCTAAATAATGCATTTGCCGTTCGGAGCAGATGTTAAAACGTAGGTCCCTTTCAAAGAGTCTAAAAAAAATCGGATGCAGCTCATTGTCTGTTCCAATTGAAATGTGGTGGCAATTTTGTATGTATGTACTCAAGTCCCTAATTTATGTTAATGTAACGATTTAAACAGCTAATGAGTAAGTAGTTCGTATTCAGAATTTTAGCTATTTATCTTATAACTTGGTAATCAAAAGTTTTGCTGGATTATTTTACTCCCTATTTGTAATTTAATAAGGCAAGTACCATAGATGGGCTTTTTGAAGTACCATTACTTGTCTACAATGACATTTCTGTGTTAAAATAAAAAAGTTTTTTTTTTTAATTTTTGCTGAAAAACTCTAGATACTGCAATCTAATCATTAAGCAGTAAAATATGCTGATTACTGAATTTATTTGCAGTAATCAGTAAAATTTACTGATTACTGAATTTTTTTTCAGTAATCAGTAAAATTTATTGAATACTGAAATTTTTTTTCAGTAATCAGTAAAATTTAGTGAATACTGAACATTTTTTTCAGTAATCAATAAATTTTACTGATTACTGAAATTTTTCTTCAGTAATAAGTAAAATTTACTGAATACTGCAAAGAGTTTTCAGTATTCAGTAAAATTTACTGAATACTGATTTATTTTTTCAGTAATCAGTAAAATTTACTGAATACTGATTTTTTGTTGCAGTAATCAGTAAACATTTACTGATTACTGAAACACTTACTGCATTAAAAAAGTAATGCAGTATGCCCATGTATGCTAAACATATGCAATATTTTTTTTTTATTTTTAATAAATTTTAAAAAGTTTGACTGGTTTTACTTTTTTGAGACCTCAGGATATTTAATTATCCATTTTCGTTCAAATGGGCTAACGTTAAGTCACTTTTGCATAGGACGAAAAAAATATTTTTTTTTTTCATACCGTTTTCAAAACTCCTTTTATGGTTTTTTCAATAATTTTTTTAAAAGAATTTGAAAAAATTAAAAACACTCTGCAGATTAGCACAAGAGAAGAATTAAGTCGATATCTCTAACGGCTTTGCTGTACCTGCGACTTAAATTCAAAGGATTTGGACAAAAACTCAAATTTTCACCAAAGTTACAAAAAAACACGCGAATTGTTATATATTAGCAGTTTTTATAAACAGAACTATAATTACACTGCTCTGCAATGGATCTTGATGCGCTAAACTCAGATCCGTTGTCGGTTTTTTTCCATCAGATCTGGGTTTTTTTTTATGGGCGTGGCAAATTTTTTCCCTTAAATTAGTCAGGTACGGAGACCTATTTCGTCCTAACTCGAAAACGATTCATCCGATTTTCAAAATTAACACATAACAAAATTGCATTTATTTGAGTCTAATATAATTTTTCTGTATCTCTTATCGTTTTGGAGTTATTTAGAAATTAATGGAGAACAATTTTTTTTCGTGCGAAATTCGTAATTTTTTTCAGGTTAAAAATGTAATTAAAAAAAAGATAAAGTAAAATTTTAATATTTTAAACATTTTTCTAAGAGCTATATATCTTAAGAATAAAATAAGCAATAAACCATAAAAATCGGTTTAAAATGTGAATTTTATTATCTCCGTACCTGACTAATTTAAGGGGAAAATTTTGCCACGCCCATAAAAAAAATCCAGATCTGATGGAAAAAAACTGACAACAGATCTAAGTTAAGCGCATCAAAATCCATGTAGTTCACATAGTTTTATTAAAAGGAGGATTTGGCTGCAAAGCAGTGTTATTATTGTTTCGATGGGTAGAAATATGTATGTGAACTTTGGTTGAAGTCGGATGTCATTAACTTACTTGTTATGTTTTAGTTTAAGTTGTGTATTCAAAAAATATAACGTATGTAAGTCTTTAATATTTTTTCTTCAGTGTAAACACTAATCCTAGCATTAAAACCAGCTCCCACTCACTCAATAAAAGTTTATTTCTCTTACTACATAAATTATGTTACTTCTCTTACCACGCTTAAGCTTTAAAAGTTCAACTACGAATATTTATTTGACTTCAAACTGGAAAGCGAGAAAATAAAAACAAAATTAAAAAAAAAAAATTGTATACAAAAACTGTACAGGACGCATGTCCTAAAAAATACTTCCAAGGATGACGTCAATCGAAAGGAAGAGCTTTGACATTTTTTGTTATTGTAGTACATATGAATGTAATCACAAAAACAAAAGATACAAAAAAGAAAGAACAAGAACAAAAACTATAGGCAAACATAAGAGATAAAGGCATAATAAAAAACAAACAAAAAAAATTGAAAAATATATACAAATTTTACTATAGACGCTGAATATACAAAGAAAGAAATGCAAAGTCCATTACATTCAAAGAGAGGGTAAAATTTTGTGGCCTGTTATTTTAATGCCTTTAAACAGATAATGCTTTACTTCTCCAAAATTTGTAATAAACATGTAGGTTATATTAAAAAGAAGTTATAACTTCCATCTAAAGCCCTTTCGAGATAAGTAGAACCAATTATTTTTATAGGTTTTCGTAAGGGTCTACCCATGTATTTGTGCATGATTTTTAATCTACCACTCAAACATCATCTGTTATCCTTGACTCCCAGTAGAGCATAGGGCCTCAACCATCCTTTTATATCGAACTCTATTACAAGATCCTCATCAATTGACCTTCTCCACGTTCTAGCAGGTGCACCAACACGACGGCCGCTTCCTTGTGGATTCCAACGAAGCGCTTGTCGAGCAATGTTGGTATTTGGCCTTCGAAGTGTGTAGCCTATCCATCGCCATTTCCGTTGACATACCTCTACAGAAGAAGGGATTTTATGCGATTTGGCTACCATATATTAAGGACTTAGGTTAGGTTAGGCAGGATGCAGACTGTAAGGTCCACCTCACTTGGGTCCATAAAGAGGTCCCTTTGTAATTCCTGCAAGGATAGAGAAAATTAAATTCTTAAAACTACCGAGTGTAAGAGGCTCAGTTAGAGCCAGCCAGATGCATCGATAAAAGAGCCTATTTTACGAATATTGATGTTCGAGATCTCTGATAGATCGTGCAGAAATGGGAATCCTAGATGGAGGGTTCTAAGTTCAGCAAGTGCTGGGCAGTGACAGAGGAAGTGGGATATTGTTTCTACCTCCTCTGCATTGTGACAACTTCTGCAGTAGTCATTGCTTTGAAGATTAAGTCTTCTAGCATGTATACCTATAAGACAGTGTCCTGTGAGTACTGAAATAAGGGTGCGAAGTCTATGGCGCGAAAAGCTGACCAGGATTGCAGAGCGCTTACTGTCGTAAGTTGGCCATGTAAGTCTGGAGATCGTACAGGTACTTTCTGTGGACCAGTTGGTCTGTGCGGACCTAAAAATAAACTGCTTTATGAGCAATTTGCATGCTGAGAGCGGAATACCTATGAATTGATCAGTGTTTTCTTGACTAAGAAGAGCACCATCTTTTGCTAGGTTATCCGCTATGATGTTGCCTGGTACATTACTATGACTACGTACCCAGAAAAGTTCAATGTTGGAATGTCTCGCCATCTCATTTAGAGATGCCCGGCATTCACGGGTAAGAACGGATGTCGTGTAGACCGATGAAAGGGAATGAATGGCGGCAAGACTATCTGTACAGAAACGAATATCGTTAGGATATACTCGGTGGTACGTGAGCCACTTGCTCGCCCTATAAATAGCTGAAATTTCAGCTTGAAGAATGCTGCATTGTTTTGGGAGCTTGAATTTCACTTTAATCCCAAATGATGGGATAAAGAATCCCCCACCCACACCACGTGACGATTTGGATCCATCCGAATAGATAACCAGGGTCTCTTCATTAAAAGCGTTATGGGCCCCTGAGATATCCACAGTGAAGGATTGCTCGAAAGCGGGTGAGGGAATACAGTAGTCTATATTATTAGGGAGATTAAGTTTCTCCAGAATAGTGGTGTGGCCTAGAGACGAAGTAGACCATTCACCGGTGGTTTTTAACCTGATAGCTGAGTTGAGGGCTACTAATTGGGCCATTAGCTCAGCCGGAAGCCAATTAAGCATGGTAAAGAGTGCCTTTGAAGGAGTAGTCCTTAAAGCACCCGTAATCATGAGAGCAGCAGATCTAAGGATCTTAACAAAAAGTCCTCGCTGATTAGCCTTGTTTAGGGCAGGCCACCAGACAAGAGCGCCGTACATGAGAATGGGTTTAGCAACCATTTCGAAGAGCCAGGCTGTATTAGAAGGGGATAGGCCCCACGTATTTTCTAGAGCTCTTCTGCACGAGTATAGTGCAATGGTAGCCTTAGACACCCTAGATTGGGTGTTTAAGTTCCAGGACAGCTTAGAGTCCAGGATCACACCTAAGTATTTGGCATGATCCGTGAGTACCAGTTCCGTTCCATCAAGCTTTGGAAGATTGAACTGGGGAATCTTGTATTTCCTAGAGAAAAGAACGAGTTCCGTTTTGGCGGGGTTAACTCCCAGGCCATTGGAAACGCTCCATTCAGTAAGTGTGGCGAGAGCGACTTCGAGTCGCTGCGAGATAGTGTTTAGGTACTTGCCCGAAACTGCAATAGCGACATCATCTGCGTAAGCAATAGTTTTGAAGCGCAGAGAGTCCAATTCCATTAACAATTTGTTAATTGTTAATGGAACTCCCCTGAGGAGTACCTCGGTATGCTACTTTATATACTACTATATTAAGGACTTGCCGCAAGCATTTTTTTGCAAAGGTTTGTAAGCGCTTATCGATGGCATTTGTGCGTTTCCAAGTTTCGCAGCCGTAATACAAGATGGACTTGACATTCGAGTTATTTATTCGTAACTTAGTTGTTGTTGATATTTACCGAGATTTCCACATAGTTTGGAGAATGCCGAATGCAAAGTTTGCCTTATTAATACGCGATGCAATATCCTCGTCGGCGCCACCTTTTGTAGATACCAAACTACTAAGGTACCTATACATCCAATACCCTCGTTATCCACATTGATGTGTGGCGACGGGTTTGCGCCATAGCCTCCAGGTATAAGCTTTGTCTTGGAAATATTGATTTCCAGCCCAACTGCCCGAGATTCAACAGTAATATCGCTAATGTTTTTGTGAAGGTGAGCTGGGCCCTATTTCAATAAACTGCAATTCTACAAGTTTACAAGTTACAATTATTTACATGTCTAATTCTTACAAGTGCTGTTCAATTGTGTTTCTTTAAAATTTACACAACAATTGTAGCTTTTTGGACATGTAAACCACAATTTATACAATTACAATTTCTAAAATTACAATTTCTACAGTTATAATAAAATATTTTGATAAATACATGGAGTCAAATAAAACATTTTTGAACTCGTACTGAACCACACCATCTACGAGTTTCATGAAATTATATACATTCTCCTAGCCTAGGCCATTTTTACACTTCTTCAAAATTTTTAATTTCGCTTTGGTTCAGATTTTGTGGCGGTTCAAAGTTCGTTTTTTCAAGATTTTTTCCGAAATATACCCACTTTATATGCATATAACTTTTGATACGGTTATCAGATTTTTATTACATCATGTTTTAGCATATGTCATGTTTTAGCATATGTCCTTTAATTAAAAAAATTAATCTTTAATTAAAAAAATTAATCTTGTATTCAAATTCAAAATTTGTACTGAAATATTATGAATTACACTACTTCACAAGATTTCAACAAAGTCGTGACCAAATGAATCTGACACTTGATCTGTATGTAAAATTGCTCACTGAATCCGAATATGAAATCAAAATGGTCAAAAGTAGAACAGTTTTCGAGATATTGCGTAATAACAGTTTTTTGCGTTTTCTAAAAAGGTTATGTCACTATAGTGAACGTACCTTCAAAACAGCTTGGCGGATTTTGAAAGTCTTTTTTGCCGTTGAAAGACAATAAAATTATCAAAACAATCACGGGACGCTTGCAAAAATTGGATAAGAATTTAGAGTTTTACAGTTGACCAAAGCTTGAACTTCACGAAAATTTTAATGATTTTTTGAAATTTTGCTGTTTTCAACTTCTTTTTTTTAAACCAAACAATAACTTTTTCTTTAGTTTCATCACTTACGAGATTAATTTATTTCAATACAAATATTACGGGTCCAATAAGAATCAGATCGGTGCAAAAATCACAGAGTTGTAGAAGATTAATTAAATTATCCCATTTTTAGATTTTTATAAAATTAAAAAAATGCATGTAGGTATAAATTGCATTATTAATAATAAATATTAAAAATGACTTAGAACTGTTGAATTGCTTTGCCTATTGTAATTATTTTCTGCCTCTCGCACAAGGAACCAACAATAGTCGCCCAGCATCACCTCATCATACACCCCTTGGTATCGACGTTCCATTTCTTGTATTTGTTGGTGAAAACGCTCACCATGTTCGTCACTTTCATCGCCGAGGTTATTTGGGAAGAAATTTAAGTGCGAATGCAGAAGGTGTATTTTTAAAGACATATTAACTCCTTTTTAAGTAAGATATAAAAATGAGTGTTAAGTAAAATTCTTCAATGAAAAAACGATTTAAAAACCTACCAATTTTCTCATAGTTTTTTAACAAATCACGAATGATGTCTTCATAGTTTGGATCCCTGAAATTGCCCAAAAAGCCTGATACAACCAAACCAAATGATCTCCATGCCTTTAACTCATCTTCAGACAAAATCGAATCAAATTTTGAATCCTTGAGTAGCTTTGTAATTTGTGGTCCCACAAAAATCCCTTCTTTAATTTTGGTATCTGACAAGTTGGGAAAAACGGTTTTCAGGTATTTAAATGCGACACTGTTTCCTCTTTTTACCAAAGCTTTTACAAAATTTTTGATTAAGCCAAGTTTTATATGTAACGGTGGCAAAATAATTTTTTCCTTTTTCACGAGAGCTTTATATTTGACATTGTCTTGACCAAGCGTAAAATTTGTTCTATCCGGCCAATCTTTTCGGGAATAGTGTTCCTGATGCGCTCGGCTATCCCATTTGCACAAAAAACAACAATATTTTGTGTACCCTTGTTGCAAACCAGTCACCATGGCAACAACTTTTAAATCGGCACAGATTTTCCAGTTATGGACTTCATAATTTACAAGATCGAGCATTTGAGATATGGACTCATAAGATTCTTTTACCTTTACAGCATGTGCCACTGGAACTGAAGGCTTTTTATTACCTTTGTGTAACAGAACAGCTTTTAAGCTTAACTTGCTGCTGTCAATAAATAATCGCCAATCGTCTGGATTGTGTGTCTCCCCGAATTGACTGAACAAGCCATTAATATCATGGCAATAGCAAATACCATCTTTTTTCGAAAAGTAACTAGAAAAACTTTCATGTCGGCTCCTGTAATGCGAAATTCTCACGTCAGGTGTCACAAAGCCACGTTCTTTCATTCTTGATGCTAACAACTCTGCCTTTTTCTTCGGTAACTCCAAATCTCTAACCCAGTCATTGAGTTCAGCTTGTGTGAGGGGCATTACTGTTTCCTTATTTTCAATTAAGTCACTGTCGTCACTTGAATCATATGAATCGGAGTCATGCTTCCGCTTTGGACAAAGGGGATATTGAGCTTCAGGCATATGAGGAATTGGTTTTATAAAGGAGTTAACATCTGCATATTCAACAGACTTATGACGTCCATTTTGCTTTACATTGGCTAAGCAAAAATAACAGTCGATTTCGTGGTTTTTGGGTTCATGCCAAATGGCGGGAACATCAAATGGCATATACCGACTACAGTATAGTAAATTAGCTTAAGATTCTGAAGACATATTTTCTAAGAACAAAATTAAAAAACGCATACTCACTCTGCACCCGACATCCACATAGTTAAACGAGTTTTGCATGAATTACACAAAGTATTCGGGGTCCAAGATTTCAATATGTTTTCCGTATTGACTTTGAAATACATCCGAAATGCTTTTTGCAATTGGTTTGAAAAATTTGACGGCTGTGCAAAACTGTACACTCCACAAGCATAGCAAAACTTGTTTGGATTGTTCTTGCAAATAAATGCCCGTTTTGCCTTACGCATTTCGTTCTTGTTAACAAATTTCACGCTTTCTTAATTTCTTTTTTTCCCAAAATTAAAATTTTTTAATATTTAAAATGTTTGTTTTTCCTTTGGGCACTTGATTTAAAAATAGCGAAAAGTGGCTAAATTCACTTAATCTTCTGTAGCTTTGTCACTTCTGTACCAATCTGGATCATGTTGGACGCAAAATATTCCCACTTAATATACTAATACGCTATGTAAAAATACATACAAATTTTTAATTGTTCGGTTTAAAAGAGATTGATTGAAAAGGGCGAAATTGCTAAAAATTAACAAATTTTTCATGGAATCTGAAGTTTTTTCCACTATTACTCTGTCATTTCATGACCGATCTTAACAAACAACCAATGGTTATTTTAGTAATTTTATTGTCTTTCATTGGAAAGAAAGAAATGTCCGAACCGACGGACATTTTTGAAAATATTTTATTTTAAGTGCCTTCATCTTTTTTAAAAACACAAAAAACGGTTATTTTGCAATATCTCGAAAACTGTTCTACTTTTGACCATTCTGACTTCATATTTGGATTCAGCGGACAATTTTACATATAGATTAGGTGTCAAATGCGTTTGGTCAAAAAACTGTTCTCTAGTGTTATTTTAGAAAAAGTTTTTTGTTTTCCGATCCACCGTGGGCTCATTTTTTTGGTTTTATATTTTGTTGTCTACACTATTATCCACATTTGAGAAAATGATAAAGAAAATGGAAGATATGCTTTTTGAGGTATCCTTGAGTCAAAGACATCATTGATTTCCCTTGTTCTGCATACATGATTATATTTTCATATCCTTCACCACTATAGGTGGCTGATGTATGTTACGCATAGAAATATTGATCTAAGACCACCTTTAGTACACCAATGGACTTAGAATTCATTCCTGAGTCGATGTCAGTCAGTCCGTCCCATGTAAACCTTGTAACTAAACAAAATAAATAAATGGTCATTAATATTGATTTGATTTTGAGTTAATTTTAACTAATTTTTATTAAAAGATAGTTAAAAACCAAATTTGAATTCAATTTATCATTCACTTGTAACTTGTAAAAATTTTTTTGAGAGTCTCAGTCGACCCTTTACTTTTTTTCTACAATTCTACAAGTGTACAAGTAAAAATTTAGATTTGTGAAACAAAACCACTTGTAGAAGTATGACTTGTAAACTTGTGAATTGTAAAAATCACTTGTAGCTACAAACTTGTGATTGTATTTTAATGAAACACAATGTTTTACAAGTTCACAATTTTACAGGCAAAAACACTTGTAATTGTAGACTTGTAGCTTAGTGAAATAGGGCCCTGGTCTTTGACTTAGAAGACATACGTCATCGGCGTATTTCAATTCCTCGAGTTGCTTAAAGGGTGTCCATTGGATACCACGTCTACCATTCAGTGCCGTGCGCATTATATTGTCAATGACAAGGATAAAAAGTAAAGGAGATAATATACATTCTGTTCTTACTCCAGTAGTAACTTCTAACGGATTAGACAATTTACCTTTATGTAGAACCCGGCATTTAAAGTCCACGTACATTACCCGAATTAAGTTCAGAATTTTCGTTGGCATGTTACGATTTTCTAAAATTCTCCATATATAGCACCTGTTGACACTATCGAAGGCCTTCATAAAGTCGATAAAGTCGATTGCTCTAGTACTATTCTTAATGTGTTGATTAGGTCAACACAAGATCTATTTTCTCGGAACCCAAACTGATTTTCGCGGAGTGTTTCAGAAGCTGCGTCAAACGTTCTATTCAAAATTACTCGACTTAGTATTTTGCTCGGTATTGGAAGAAGTGTTATTCCCCTGTAGTTATTGCAGTCATTGGAGTCACCCTTTTTTGCTATTTTGACTAGCATACCTTCATTCCAGGAGGTTGACTAGCATACCTTCATTCCAGGAGGTTCTTCCCATATTTTACGCACAAATGGTTGCCACAGTCTCGCCGATCCTTCAACGTCACAAAAAAGCATCTCCGCTTTTTTGCCCGGGGCTTTGATGCGCTTAAGGCTCTTAATGGCATTCTTCACTTCTTGTATTGTTGGTAGGTTGTCTGAAATTCCACTGAATAAGCAGTCAACATTAAACAATCTCATTGGATTAGAAGCGCTGACAGAAGTGCAAAATGAAGCCAACCACTCAAACATGGGGCTTCATATATAGCAGTTACCCATCATTCTTAGCTCGTTAATTATTTGTCCACTTGAACCTGATTTCTGCTACATAATAATTCTATACTTATATACCTCGTATACAAAACCCGCGAGATACGTCTTAGACGAACGTTTATGAAGGTTTTGAAGCACCTGGTGATAGCAATGGTTACAAATATTACTGGTCTTAATGATTTTACTTTTCACATCCAGCTTGACCATGCTACCGAGGTAACAAGCTCTCTTGCTTTTTGAAATCGGCGACTTATAACGAAAAGATCTATCTGGTTGTCCATGTACTGGTAGCTGGAAAAACATGCTACCTTGTGTCAATCTTTGTGTTGAAAAATAATATCCCTTAAAACTATCTGCCGTGCGTTACCTAAATCAATAAAATTGCTGCCGGTGTCGCTGCAACAATTCGCGAGGAATGTTGTCATAAAACACTGACTATAAAACGCATTCTTAACTTTAACTGGTGCTATATTATAGCATCATTGAAACATTTCAGACTTTGAATTTTAATCTTTGTAGTTCATAAACTAATCTCAGTCAACGTTAGCCATATTGATATTTTTTAAAGCGATTCCAACGGACCTCACTGAGGGTTGTAAATGGTGTATATTGACAACCCGATAAGGTCAAAGGCCGAGCGTGTTTTAGAATTCCATGCCATTTGAACTTCTGCGCTATTCTCCAATTTTGTAGGCCAAGCTTGGTCTTTCGGACGTCCCCTCTTAAATTAAGGTGTCCTTTTTATTAAGCATTTTCATAGTATTTGTTTTTTCCAGGAGTAATTGTTTTTTCGAGAAGTGGGCTACGTCCTTACCCATAATTTTATAGTTTTTTTCCCACTTGTAGGCTCAATACTTTAACGTGTGTTAAGGTAGCTAACCAGGAGATACCACGAGGACATTAGTGTCCACAGTTGAGATGAGGGATAGAACAAGATAAGTCTGGGCTTAAGAAATTAAGACCAATCAGAACCGTTGCTTGGTATCCAAAATCCCCTAAAACTTGAAGAATTTAGAAATTGCGATAACTGAACATTTCATACATAAAAAATCGATCATAACATTTTATACATCGGTATTCGCGGCTCTATCCTAGGGGGTGAGTGACTTAACTATTTTTTCGAACCACTCTAATGTACCGCCAAGGGGTAGTTTTACACTACTAGTATAGTAAAATGTTCTCGAGTATTGATCGTTAGGGGAAAATTTCCTAGTAAGCTGTAGATATAAAAAGTTATATATATATATAAGAATTATAGCCAAATGTTGACCGATTGTAACAAAATTTTGCACACTGGCTGGTATTTATATGAAGCTTATTCTTGCTTGGATGTGTTTTTTATGTGAGAGCTATAGTCAAATATTTACAGATTTCTATAAAATTTGACATACTGCCCAATGGTTGCATAAAACTTGTCTATTCTGAATTAAGTCGTTATAGCTATTACAATTGTATTCAATTTATCAGTATAATTGTGATTCCCGGATCGGGGTTATATGGGAGTTTTAACTAAATGTGAACCGATTTTGTCCATTTTCAATACACAACTTTTAATACTTTTGTAAAATTTTGTCCCTGTAGCTCTTTTCGTTAAGGCGCTATCGCGCTTTTATCAGACGTACGAAAGTCACGTAAATTGTTAAACATAATTTAAGAAAAAAGTGTTGCAGTCGTTTAGGCGTAACTTTTTAATCAAAATAAATTTAAGTGTAAGTCTCTTAGGAGTCGACGGATTTCAACCAAAATTAGTTGAGCTGTTTTTTAGTTCAACCAATGGATGTGTTTCGAATTTCATAAAATTCTGTTGACATTTGCGGCTTATATTAAGAAGAAAAATAAATTAAAAATGGGGGTCCAAAGCAGGTAGCCCAAGGAGTGGACGGATTTCAGTTGGTGGAGCTCTTGTTGGATAAACTAATATACGTGTGCCAAGTTTTTCGAATTCTATTGAGAATTCCGGCTTATACATTGAAAACAATAATAAGTGAAAATTCGGGGTCCAAGGTCGGTTCCTCAAAGAGTCAATGGATCTAGACCAAAATTAGTATTACTCTTTCTTGAATTAATTAATAAATGTGTGCCGATTTTTTTCAAATTCTGAGGAGGACTGCGGCTTATATATTAAAAAAATTGGTGAAAATTGGGGGTCCAAGGCAGGCACCCAAGGAGTCAACTTATTTCAATCAAAATTGGTAGACCTGTTTTCTAGCTCAACTTATAGACGTCTGCCGAATTTTATCAAATTCCGTTAAGAATTGCAGATTGTACATCAAAAAGGAAAAAAGGTGAAAAATGGGGGTTCAAGATAGCTACCAAGGGGGTGGAATTTAGTATATAAAATCCTGATATAGCTGGGCCAACAACATCATACGTTTACCGTTGTAATACACTCGTGAGTCGTGTGTATGTATAAAATCAGACATTCTGGGAAACGAAACAAATGCCGGTATAAAACATATAAACAGATACATACAATTATACACAAATACAAATATAAATGTACGAGTATGTAAATAAATACCGCTAAAATTTTAAAATAATACAAACAACTGTAAAAAGAAATAACGGTTGCTACAACAAATCAAATGCAACAACACAAATAATCCCCATCAAATCAACTTAACTCCTTCAACTGATTAATAAAATATCGTTTTATATCATCTAAATATAGATTTCTTCCTTCCAAGTTTAAAATAAATATTGAAAATGTCATTATAAATCATATACGAAAATATAACTGTACTTCAGTTACTAAAATATCCATATAATGATTTGCATTTATTTTCTATATAAATAAATATAAAACCCACATAAATTTTTACTTTAAAACTTTTCTACTATATATTTATCCTTTAGAAATTCTTAGGACCCAGAGCGCATATTCCAAAAATGTTTGCACAAACGCTCATTCATAAATGACCTACGAAATTGTGAATTTAAGTGAATTTTTTTTGTGTTTTATTCGGTCTTCCTTAACTACGACAAAGAAAATAACTTCCAAAATTACAAAAGTGGAAAAGAACACTAAATTACTGCATTCAATTTACACCAGCTATTCAATTTCGTCAGATTCGAGCGTTTTTTTTCGTCTTTGTTATTTTTCTTACAACCCACGTGCAGTTAAATCTTTACCACCCATTTAGGGTCTAATGCCAAAAATGTTACCCTTTTCCAAAACAATAACCAAAAAAGGAATATTGTTACATACTCGTTAAAATCTCATTTACATTACAATAACCCATAAAATAATAGCAGTGTTTGAACTGAGCCTAAAACTAAACCTAGAACTGAACTAGAACTGAACTAGAACTGAACTAGAACTGAACTAGAACTGAACTAGAACTGAACTAGAACTGAACTAGAACTGAACTAGAACTGAACTAGAACTGAACTAGAACTGAACTAGAACTGAACTAGAACTGAACTAGAACTGAACTAGAACTGAACTAGAACTGAACTAGAACTGAATTAGAACTGAACTAGAACTGAACTAGAACTGAACTAGAACTGAACTAGAACTGAACTAGAACTGAACTAGAACTGAACTAGAACTGAACTAGAACTGAACTAGAACTGAACTAGAACTGAACTAGAACTGAACTAGAACTGAACTAGAACTGAACTAGAACTGAACTAGAACTGAACTAGAACTGAACTAGAACTGAACTAGAACTGAACTAGAACTGAACTAGAACTGAACTAGAACTGAACTAGAACTGAACTAGAACTGAACTAGAACTGAACTAGAACTGAACTAGAACTGAACTAGAACTGAACTAGAACTGAACTAGAACTGAACTAGAACTGAACTAGAACTGAACTAGAACTGAACTAGAACTGAACTAGAACTGAACTAGAACTGAACTAGAACTGAACTAGAACTGAACTAGAACTGAACTAGAACTGAACTAGAACTGAACTAGAACTGAACTAGAACTGAACTAGAACTGAACTAGAACTGAACTAGAACTGAACTAGAACTGAACTAGAACTGAACTAGAACTGAACTAGAACTGAACTAGAACTGAACTAGAACTGAACTAGAACTGAACTAGAACTGAACTAGAACTGAACTAGAACTGAACTAGAACTGAACTAGAACTGAACTAGAACTGAACTAGAACTGAACTAGAACTGAACTAGAACTGAACTAGAACTGAACTAGAACTGAACTAGAACTGAACTAGAACTGAACTAGAACTGAACTAGAACTGAACTAGAACTGAACTAGTACTGAAATAGAACTGAACCTAGAACTAAACCTAGAATTGAACCTAGAACTGAACCTAGAACTGAACCTAGATCTGAACCTGGAACTGAACCTAGAACTTTACCTAGAACTGAACCTATGACTGTATCTAGAACTGTACCTAGAACTGAACCTAAAACTGAAGAAGAACTAACCTAGAACTGAATTAGATATCAGTTACATATTTTCTGCTACCTCATTTTCCCCAACTGTAATTAGCTTCCCTGCGCATATCCTTTACATGTCGTCTTTCCTTTTTGTGTTCCAAATGCTCCAAAAAAATCAATAGTTGTGCCAACACATGCCATTACTGTGACGTCATTAAATTTGCTGACGTCTTTGAACTCCTAATGTAATATAACTAAATAAAAATTCCTCACACAAACCCTCGGATGTGAAAGAGAAGGGTAGACTGAAAATTGTTTTGTTTGTATTTGTTTATATCTATGAGTATTTTATGCGTGCATGTGTTCGTTTTATTACAAAAAGAGCCATCCAATTGTTATTGCCAAAAAAAGAAGAAAATTGCAGAAAAAAGGAATAATATTAACAACCTACAAAATGTCAAAGATTCTGCATCATAACATAAAAAACATAAATGAAAAGGTTGTTGATTATACGTTCTCCCATCCACACATAGCAACATTCATATGTGAACTTATAAATTCGGATACTTTCCGATATTTGTTTGCAATTCTAAAATTTTTCCGTTTAGAATTTGGAAAGACAAAAAACAATTCAATATTCATATAAAACAGCTTTGGGGCAAAATTTGTGTGTGACGGAATTGTTTTTCTATCTAAATACGAGTATTCTTCTTATATAAGAGGAATGCAATAGATATGAGTTTTTTTAAGCCCTTGGCAATGGAAGTACGGCTGTATCAATATGATTACAAAGGAGAAAATCAAGGACCCTTTTATATGAATTTGATATTTGTAGTTAAATTTAAGTTGATGATAGGAATCCAAGATACCTTTTCACTAAATGGATACTAGTTTTTTTAATATTAACAAAATAACATTCAAATACATACGAGTATGTAAGTGTTAAAAATTCGTTTCAAAAAGAAATTTAATATTTAGGAACACTCCAAATATTTTAATAATAACAAAATTATATTCTTAATATTGAATATTGAAATCAAGTAATTAGTAATTCAATTTTTATGTTTTTACAACATTTTCTAATAGTTCAAAATAAATTTTCTCAGTTATCAACAATTAATAGGCCTTGGAATTATAAAACAACCCAAAAAAATCAAAAAAATTTCCCTCCGAGGCAAATAATTTCATCATCTCCTTTGCCAAACGGCAAGAGCTTAGACTTAGACAGCGAGTGGCATTTTTGGTGTATGTTTCAACTAAGAAGGATTTTTGAAAATTCAGCCGTTTAGGAGACAAAAAATGAGAGAAAAATCAGTTAGGTTATATCTCCGATAATAATATTGATAGAAACAAAATTTAAATTGGATATAGATACGCTACGGAAATAAGAAAACATGTGTTTAGCACTTGGAAATGTGACAAGTATGTAAAGAAGGGCAAAAACGAATTTTTGGTACTATTAAGGATGGCTTGAGCGTATGTTAGACGCGATTGGCGGTCAGCAGCTATCAGCTGATGCACCGTCTAGACTTTGTACGGAAACATCTTCAAATCTTTTACCAAAATTCGCTGTACAGACCGTCTACTGATACCCATTTGCGTGGCACGTCGTCTGGTCGATGTTGACAGCGCTTCCATGATATCCTCGGCTACAGCAGCAATATTCTCTGCAGAACGGCTACTCCGGGGTCTGCCATGCCTGACAGCATCTCGTGTTGTGCCAGTCTCTTCGAGGCGAACGGCTAAACGTCGCAGTGTTTCACCAGTAGGCGACTATTGATTATTGGTCAAATAAATAGTCACCAATATTCCGCGTTCTGGAGCAGTGTAGCGTAACATTGCTTATTAACGTGTATTTCTCAAGTGTTTACTACACAAATGTGGAAACAGAATTGACATTAGGGGCCAAGTTATAGCATTTTCTGATAGGAGGATTACTTTTGCGCCACCTTGTATAAACAAGTAAGAGTGATATATTCGGCTGTGCCGAATCTTGTATACCCACCATCAAGTTGTACGAGAGTGCAGCTAATTCAAAATGTTGACCAAATGTGGTATTGTTGGTAATATATTTGGACTAAATTAGTTACTAAGTTCAACACTTAAAAGTATATAAGTGGTTTCCCAAGTATTTACCTTGGACAAAATGCTGTTCCATAACCGAATATAGTTTTACATAAATAAGCTGTTTCGTTGTGCCATAAGCATGTTGATAGCAACCCGACGGGTTCATATATTTTGTTAGGAGTTCCTAATGCATCTACCGTGTATAAAGTCTGGACCTAATATTGATTGATAGCTATTTAATTTCGTAGATGCAATCTTAATATACTGAATGTACCTCCAATTCTTTTTGATTGTCTCTGGTGGTTAAATTGTAAGGGCCGATGTTGAATGTAAACCACACCTATACGCCAAGTTTTTTTCCGAATTTAATTTAACATTTCTCTATTTCAGACTAACTCAATTTGAACCATGGAGAAATACACAATCCAACAACGTGTTAAAGTTATCCAGACTTATTATGAAAATGGGCATTCAAATCAAAATGCATATCGTGCACTTCGTGATTTTTTTGGTCAATTTGATCGTCCAAATGTGCGTACAATCGCAAAAAACGTGGAAAAATTCGAGCAAACCGGGTCTGTAGAAGATGTGAGAATACCAGTGCATGCTCGTACAGCTCGTACTGCAGAAAATATTACTGCTGTTCGCGATAGTGTGGCTGAAGAGCCGTCCACCTCAACTCGTCGTCATGCCCAATAATTGCACCTCTCACGCTCATTTACACGCTTACAAGGTGCAATTGGCTCAAGAACTAAAGCCTCTTGATCATTCCAAACGTCGTGAATGGGCAGAATAGCGACAAGAAATGGCAACAGTGGATGATCAATTTTCGAAGAAAATCATCTTCAGTGATGAGGCACATTTTCACCTCAGTGGATTCGTCAATAAACAGAATTGCCGCATTTGGACGAATGAGAATCCAAGACTGATTGTCAAAAAACCAATGCACCCACAAAGAGTGACTGTTTGGTGCGGTTTATGGGCTGGCGGCCCGTATTTTTTCCAAAATGAGGCCGGTCAGGCAATTACTACCTCAGGGTCATCGAAAATTTGGACCATCGGATGGAGGTGTGCCGCCGGGATCGCGGCGCCCCGTTGGCCAATATTTTGTTCCATACATAATTGAATAATACCAATATATCATAATAAAATAAAATTGCAATAATTTCCTAAATAGTTTGTGTTTTATTCAAAATCAACATCGGCCCTTGAAATTTAACCACCCGATAGATTTAAAAAAGGGGATGTTATATATATAAGAACTATAGCCAAATGTTGACCGATTGTTACAAAATTTAATACACTGGCTGGCATTAATATAAAGTTTATTTGTTCAAAATTTAGTGGCCATAGCTGACATAGTTTATAATTTAATAGCTTTTAACCGGCGTTTGTGGCATTTTAGTGCTTACCGGGAGCGGTTTTTATATGAAAGCTATGGTCAAAAATGGACCAATTCCTATAAAATTTGACATACTGACTGAAAGTTGCATAAAACTTCTCTGTTCTAAATTTAGCAGTCATAGATTTTACAATTTTATTCAATTTATCAGCATAAATGTGATTCTTGGGGCAGGGTTATGTGGGAGCTCTAACTAAATGTCAACCGATTTTACCCATTTTCAGCACACAATTTCTATAACATATCGAAAATACTTTTGCTAATTTTTGTCTATCTAGCTCTTGTAGTTAAGGAACTATCGCGCTTTTCTCTGACGGAAAGACGGATATAGACCGTGTTTTCTTATTGTATTTTTGTGTTTCTGTAAGTTTTTTACATGGAAGCTATGGTCAAAAAACAACCGATTGTAACAAAATTTTGCACACTGGCTGGCATTCATATAAGACTTCTTTATGTACAATTTTGTTACTGTAGCCCTTTTCATTAAGGCGCTATCGTGCATTTATCTGACTGAAAGACGGACATAAACCCCCTTTTCTTTTTGTATTTTTGTGTTTCCGTAAGTTTTTTATATGGGAGCTATGGTCAAATTGTGACCGATTATGACAAAATTTTGCACACTGGTTGGGATTGACATAAGACCTCCCAGTGCTAAATTTAGTGGTTATATCTATTATAGTTTTAGATTTATTGGCATTTAAGTGTATTTTAGATGAAATTTTGTCTGTTTCCGTAAGTTTTTTGTATGGGAGCTATGACTAAATCTGAACCGATTTTGATAAAATTTGATATGCTGCCTAGGGCTTATGTAGAACTTCTATATACCAAATTTAATCATTATAGTTATTATAGTTTGTTATTTATTAGCAAATAAGCGATTAGCGTAGGCGAGGTTATACAGGAGCTATGGTCAAATGTTAACCGATTTTGGCCAATTTCAATACCAACATTTTCTCGTAGAAGAAGAATGTTTTTACTAAATTTCAGTGAGCTAGCTCCTTTTGTTTAGGCGTTATCGTGATTTCAACAGACAGACAGACGGACTTCGCTGAATCATCTTAGAATTTCATAAGGATTCAGAATATATATCGTTTTTGATTTTTGAGCCAATAATAAGGAAATTACAAACGGAATGACAATCTCAATATACCCCCAATTCTTTTTGATTGTGGGTATACAAAAGGGAAAAGAAATAAGTAATGTCTATTGTGCTTTATATTGAGATTGTTATTCCGTTTGTAATTTCCTTAAAGGTAGAAGGCCAACGCACGCGGCAAGCGGCTGCGGGCGGCAATCAGCTGTTTTTTGATTTGTCAAATTTCATGCGGCAATGGGAAAAAGTAGAACTTTGTTCTACTTTTCCGCGCGGCAGATTTTTTCAGTGCTGCCAGATTTAATGATATTCTACTCAAATATTTTTTTATATGAACATTTTTGTAAACAAGCGCACATTTTATGTACTGGCAATACTACGACCGCCCGCAGCCGCGTGTATTGGCCCTGTACCTTAATATTGGCTCAAAAACCAAAATTGAATTATATTCTGAATTCTAAGACGATTGAGCGATGTCCGTCTGTCCGTCTGTCTGTTGTCGGCATGATAAAACCTTAACGAAAGGATAAAGGTCACTGAAATTTGGCACAAATACTCTTCATTTTTTGGAAAATGTTGGTAGTGAAATCGATCAAAATCGGTTCAAATTTGACCATAGCTCCCATATAACCTCCTCAAGGCTAATCGCTTATTTGCTAATAAATGACAAATTATAACAGCTATGATGACAATTTGGTATCTAGATGTTTTATATAAGCACTAGGCAGCATATAAAATTTCATTAAAATCGGTTCACATTAAACCATAGCTCCCATACAAAAAACTTACGGAAACAACCTAAATTACACCTGAAATACACTTAAATGCTAATAAATGATAAACTGTAATAGCTTTGGCCGCTTAATTTAGCACAATTAGTCTTAAATACCAGTCACTGTGCAAAATTTTGTCACAATCGGTCAAAATTTGACCATAGCTCCCATATAAAAAACTTACGGAAACACAAAAATACAAAAAGAAAAGGGGGTTTATGTCCGTCTGTCAGTCAGATAAATGCACGATAGCGCCTTAATGAAAAGGGCTACCGCAACAAAATTTTACGAAAGGAAGTCCTATGTGAAAGCCAGCCAGTGTACAAAATTTTGTTACAATCGGTCACCATTTGACCATAGCTCTTATATTAAAAACTTACGGAAACTCCAAAATATAAAAAGAAAAGTCGGTTTATGTCCGCCTGTCCGTCAGAAAAAAGTGCGATAGCTCCTTAACTACAAGAGCTAGAGAGACAAAATTGTAAAAAATTATTTTTGATATGTAACAGACGTTGTGTACTGAAAATGGACGAAATCGGTTCACATTTAATTAGAGCTCCCACATTAACCCGCCCCGGGAAACACATTAATGCTGATAAATTGAATACAATTGTAATAGCTACCAGACTAAATTTAGAATAGAGAAGTTTTATGCAACTATTGGTCAGTATATTAAATTTTATAGGAATCGGTCCATATTTGACTATAGCTTTCATATAAAAACCACTCCTGGAAACCAAAACAAATATAACAAAGCCCAGTTAAAGGCAATTAAATTAGAAACTATGACAGCTATGGCCACTAAATTCTACACGAAAAAGCTTTATATCAATACTAGCCATTGTGTAAAATTTTGTAATAATCGGTCAACATTTGGCTATAGTTCTTATATATATAACATCCCCTTCTTGTATCTACAATCAAAATGATTTGGAGGTACATTCAGTATATAAATTATATAGCTATTATGTTATGTTATGTTATGTTATGTTAAGTCCAGACTTTATAACGGTGGATGCATTTGGAACTCCTAACAAAATATATGGACCTGCAGTATTACTATCAAATGCTTGGCCTAACTGTTAAGGACAACGAAAAGTATTTAGCAGCTTATGAATGTAATGTGACTATACCCGGTTATGAGACCAAACTATGTACAAAGTAAATACCAGGAAAACCACTAAGATACTTTTAAATGTTGAGCTATAAAGCTACTGCAACCGAACTTAGTCCAAATATTTTACCAACAATACCAACAAGCGTAACAAATTTTGTATTAGCTGCAACCTCCTAGATATATGAGATAAATTTCTAAATTTAACCCACCATCAGGGGTATATTAGATTCGGCACAGCCGAATATAACACTCTTACTTCTTTTAATTTATTTTTTAATTTTTTTTTCTCAAAAATGCTTAGGTTTTTGCCTTTAAGGTTGCTTTGGTCGCTTATTGGGATGCGAACCTTTAAATATGTAATACTCAAAATATGTTTGTATCAGAAATAAAATCACTTAATCCCAGAAATAAAATCACTTTATTTCTGCGACTAACATAGTATGTGTAAGCTTCTCTTGTTCCAATACATTCTCACATGATCAAAAACACACTCACCCATACGTTGTACAAATGAATTATCTGAAGTAAACAGCAACAGAGGGAGAAAGTGAGTGTAGATAAAGAGAAAAATGTTGCTCTACTCTTACAGCAAAACATTAAGAGAAAAATGTTATTCTGCTTATAGACACATATAGAATAACAACTGCACCAACAGAAACAATATAGAAACTAGGAAAATTATAGTAAATTTTTTTGAAAATTCCATATAAAATTGTAGTAAATTTTTGAGAAATTTTCTATAAAAAATTTTGAAAATTTTGCTATAAAACTATAGTTAATTTTTAAAAAATTTCCTATAAAATTATAGTTAATTTTTGAAAAATGTTTGAAAAATTTTCTATAAAATTATAGTTAATTTTTGAAAAATTTCCTATAAAATTATAGTAAATTTTTGAAAAATTTCCTATAAAATTATAGAAAATTTTTGAAAAATTTCCTATAAAATTTAAATAATTTTTTGAAAAATTTCCTATAAAATTATAGAAAGTTTTTGAAAAATTTTTTATAAAATTATACTTTTAAAAATTAGTGACAATATGACCACAGTTCTGATAAGACTTCGACTAGAGTGTATACAGATTAAACACGGGCCAAGCTACAAATGTTTAGACTATACCCGCCGTTTTTTTTAACAAAATTATAAAAAGTGTAAGTTATTATTTATCCCGAAATCAGTTGATGGACACATAGCCCCAAAAAAAATTCTATTTGACCAGATTTTTACTTTAATTCAAAACTCCTTAACCATATGAAATTAAAAAAAAAATGATATATATATCTCTACAATTTATTTCTCAGTTGCTGACATACAATCATAACTACCATTCGATGAAACCGAGGAAGGTGGACGTGTTGATTGATTTGAAGAAGCGGTCGAATATGATGAACTCTCGGATGAAGCCCAGGCATTGGCCATATGACGTTTACGATGTAAACGTTGGCGAGCCAAAGCAATAACTGAACCTATCACAGGAGAACCAGAAGACAAAGAACTGGAGCGAGAAGCAACTGCAACTGTAATGAAGATAATTCAGTTAAATAAGTAAAAGTTATATTATAGACCAAAATTACCCGAATTAGGTCTTTGCCTTGCTATAGATGTATTATTGAAAGTATCACAGTTTGTATTGGGAGCTGTGGCTGGACGATAATCAGCTCTGGAAGCCTCTAACATTATAGAATTGGAAGCTGCGGATAATGAAGAAACATCATCACTATCCAATGAAGACAAGCCATTTGAGGCTAAATCTTCATTTTGTCTAAAATTTTCTAAAGCCACACCATCCAACACCATTAATGAGGGTATGCTGCGTTGCAAAGTCTCCCGGTAAAAGGGTTGATGTCTCACGGGATTACCTTGTAAATTTAATTCCATCAAATTTGGACATAAGCCCAGAAATGTCAACATACTCAATTCACTGATGCGATTATTGCGTACACTCAAGTGACGCAACAATGTCAAGTCCGTTAAAGTGCTTATGCGTTGTATCATATTGTCATCGGCTATGAGTTCACGTAAAGCTGGAAACCCACTGGTGCCATCGAAACTATTCAAACCACAATTGCTGACATTCAAGTGACTGAGGTGGACCAGACCAAAGCCCAAATCTCTTAAGGAGCATAAAACCGAGCCACTTAGATCCAATTGTTGAAGGCGAGGCAGAAACAAGGCCAAATGTGATAAGCTCAAGTTATAAGATATAACCCTCAATCTAACTGATTCGACATTATGCAAATCGGTACGTGAAGTAACACGTCTCTGAAATTAAAGTTCGTTACAAAAAATATACAATTTCTTAAATTAATTGAAATTCTTACCAATAACTCATCTAGGGTAGGCTCTGGCGCCTGTGGCGGCAACACCACTGGCAATAGATGTACATAGGCTGGAAAGTGATTCTCTTCTTCGGCCTCGATTATATCACGATCATAAGAACCTAGAGGACGAAAATTTCTTTCAATATTTCTATTGTTTTGTTGCAGCACTTCGGCACTTATTTGAATGCGTGGTTCCGGTGTTGGCAGGCGTACTTGTGCTGCTGCCACCGGTAATATATGTACATGTGCTGGGCCTTCAGCTGGAACTTCCTGATTCATAGAAGCATCCGGTGAGGACTCACTTAAGTCTTGTGGAGCCTCTAAGAGGGGCATTTTTGAAAATATTCAAAACTTGTTATTCGACAAAAGTTTTGCGTTTTACTTTGATTCGTATTATAATAATATTTTGTTTATTGATAAATCTACTCGTAGTTGCTTAGAGTTACCAAGGAAACGTACCTTAGCAACTGAACGAAACAAATGTTTCGTTAGGTTTCAAAGAAGGGTTGTATTTTTAAGAGCAGTGTTGTATTTGTACATCGAAAAAGCTTTTAATAAATTCCTAATTGGGATAAATAAATTTGAGCATCTTTATATCAATATAAAATCTTAGCGTTACTGGCTGACTGATTCATCATCTCCCAGCCCAAACGGAGCTGAAACTTGGGCATCGGGTAGTTCTTCGCTGTATATAGAATAAAAAAGGGTAAAATCAGTAAAGTTATATCTCCGTGTTTTGTACTTTTTAAAAAAACGAGACAATGGGACAGTTTTTACCTTTTCTTAACCCCTAAGAAACTGTAAAAACTATTTTATAGGATTTGTCGAAAATTTTATATTTATAGGAAATTTTTCGAAAATTTACTATTTATAGGAATTTTTTGAAAATTTACCATTTATAGAAAATTTTTCGAAAATTTACTCTTTATAGGAAATTTTTAAAAAATTTACTATTTACAGGAAATTTAAAAAAAATTTACTATTTATAGTAAATTTTTCGAAAATTTAATGTTTATAGTAAATTTTTCGAAAATTTAATATTTATAGTAAATTTTTCGACAATTTACTATATATAGTAAATTTTTCGAAAATTTAATATTTATAGTAAATTTTTCGAAAATTTACTATTTATAGTAAATTTTTCGAAAATTTACTATTTATAGTAAATTTTTCGACAATTTACTATTTATAGTAAATTTTTCGACAATTTACTATTTATAGTAAATTTTTCGAAAATTTACTATTTATAGTAAATTTTTCGAAAATTTACTATTTATAGTAAATTTTTCGAAAATTTACTATTTATAGTAAATTTTTCGAAAATTTACTATTTATAGTAAATTTTTCGAAAATTTACTATTTACAGTAAATTTTTCGAAAATTTGCTATTTATAGTAAATTTTTCGAAAATTTACTATTTATAGTAAATTTTTCGAAAATTTACTATTTATAGTAATAAATAGTAAATTTTCGAAAAAAAATTTACTATAAATAGTAAATTTTTCGAAAATTTACTATTTATAGGAAATTTTTCGAAAATTTACTATTTATAGGAAATTTTTCGAAAATTTACTATTTATAGGAAATTTTTCAAAAATTTACTATTTATAGTGAATTTTTCGAAAATTTACTATTTACAGTAAATTTTTCGAAAATTTACTATTTACAGTAAATTTTTCGAAAATTTACTATTTACAGTAAATTTTTCGAAAATTTGCTATTTATAGTAAATTTTTCGAAAATTTACTATTTATAGTAATAAATAGTAAATTTTCGAAAAAAAATTTACTATAAATAGTATAATTTTTTTATTTACTATTTATAGTAAATTTTTCGAAAATTTACTATTTATAGTAAATTTTACGAAAATTTACCATTTATAGTAAATTTTTCGAAAATTTACTATTTATAGTAAATTTTTCGAAAATTTACTATTTATAGTAAATTTTTCGAAAATTTACTATTTATAGTAAATTTTTCGACAATTTACTATTTATAGTAAATTTTTCGAAAATTTACTATTTATAGTAAATTTTTCGAAAATTTACTATTTATAGTAAATTTTTCGAAAATTTACTATTTATAGTAAATTTTTCGAAAATTTACTATTTATAGTAAATTTTTCGAAAATTTACTATTTACAGTAAATTTTTCGAAAATTTGCTATTTATAGTAAATTTTTCGAAAATTTACTATTTATAGTAAATTTTTCGAAAATTTACTATTTATAGTAATAAATAGTAAATTTTCGAAAAAAAATTTACTATAAATAGTAAATTTTTCGAAAATTTACTATTTATAGGAAATTTTTTCGAAAATTTACTATTTATAGGAAATTTTTCGAAAATTTACTATTTATAGGAAATTTTTCAAAAATTTACTATTTATAGTGAATTTTTCGAAAATTTACTATTTACAGTAAATTTTTCGAAAATTTACTATTTACAGTAAATTTTTCGAAAATTTACTATTTACAGTAAATTTTTCGAAAATTTGCTATTTATAGTAAATTTTTCGAAAATTTACTATTTATAGTAATAAATAGTAAATTTTCGAAAAAAAATTTACTATAAATAGTAAATTTTTCGAAAATTTACTATTTATAGTAAATTTTTCAAAAATTTACTATTTATAGTAAATTTTTTCGAAAATTTACTATTTATAGTAAATTTTTCGAAAATTTACTATTTATAGTAAATTTTTCGAAAATTTACTATTTATAGTAAATTTTACGAAAATTTACCATTTATAGTAAATTTTTCGAAAATTTACTATTTATAGTAAATTTTTCGAAAATTTACTATTTATAGGAAATTTTTCGAGAATTTACTATTTATAGTAAATTTTTCGAAAATTTACTATTTATAGTAAATTTTTCGAAAATTTACTATTTATAGTAAATTTTTCGAAAATTTACTATTTATAGTAAATTTTTCGAAAATTTACTATTTATAGTAAATTTTTCGAAAATTTCTTATTTATGGGAAATTTTTCGAAAATTTCTTATTTATGGGAAATTTTTCGAAAATTTCTTATTTATGGGAAATTTTTCGAAAATTTCTTAGTTATGGGAAATTTTTCGAAAATTTCTTATTTATGGGAAATTTTTCGAAAATTTCATATTAATGGGAAATTTTTCGAAAATTTCTTATTTATGGGAAATTTTTCGAAAATTTCTTATTTATGGGAAATTTTTCGAAAATTTCTTATTTATGGGAAATTTTTCGAAAATTTCTTATTTATGGGAAATTTTTCGAAAATTTCTTATTTTCGGGAAATTTTTCGAAAATTTCTTATTTATGGGAAATTTTTCGAAAATTTCTTATTTATGGGAAATTTTTCGAAAATTTCTTATTTATGGTAAATTTTTCGAAAATTTACTATTTATAGTAAATTTTTCGAAAATTTACTATTTATAGTAAATTTTTCGAAAATTTACTATTTATAGTAAATTTTTCGAAAATTTACTATTTATAGTAAATTTTTCGAAAATTTACTATTTATAGTAAATTTTTCGAAAATTTACTATTTATAGTAAATTTTTCGAAAATTTACTATTTATAGTAAATTTTTCGAAAATTGACAATTTATAAGAAATTTTTCGAAAATTTACTCTTTATAGTAAATTTTTCAAAAATTTACTCTTTATAGAAAATTTTTCGAAAATTTACTATTTATAGGAAATTTTTCGAAAATTTACTATTTATATAAAATTTTTCATAATATAACCTAAAAATTATATTTATGAAAATTATCTAATGATAATATTTTTCCACCTTAAAATATATCCATAAAATCATATTAACACCTTATTAGTAAAAATACTAATTCATTGCCATCTGAAAGTACATTTATCATCTTGTCACAATCACATTTTAACATGTGACGACTTAGTTTGTTTGATATTTCAAAAATTTACTAAATATAGGCCTAACACTTGACTACTACTTATACATAACTCTTATTAGATTTTCAATCACACATGAATAATAATTTAGACCTACCCACAAAAATGGGTCATTCGATTAGAATAACAACAACAAATTATAGTCTTTGTTAACACCCTCTAAAGGTACAAGTGCGTACATAAAACTTTTGTTTGAACCTGGTATTTTTTATAATTGTATCCCAATCTACGGGTTTGTTACCAATAAAACCAAAAATATTTACATGATAATTGACAATTTTTTTGTTACTAGTTCTATAATTACTATTACATATGCGGTTATTGATTAGTTGTTAAATTAGAATAAAATAATAAATTAATTTGGTTATGTTATTTTGGAAAAAGTCCAAATTAAAGTTTTTGGTTATGTATAATAACAAATTCTAATTCTTCCCATACAACCACACATTCTCAAAAGTCGTTTAAATACACATAAAAAGTCGTCTATATACACATAAAAAATAAATGTATTTGAGTGCTAAAACTTTGCACAGATAAATATTTTGTTAATATAAAGCAATAACCAAAATTTGTTAACAATCGATTCACAATTGACCTTAGCTCCCATATCAGGCTTTTAGCCGTAAATGACATAAATCTCAAAATTTTGAGAAAATAGCTCAAAATAAATGTATGTATGTATGTATGTCTCTAAGACTTAAGGAAAACTTATTAAATTGTTTTGTCCATATTTGACCTTAGTAGTGAAGGGTATGATACAGTCGCGCTTGACTATAGCTTTTCTTACTTGTTTATATGAGAGCAATGGTCAAATGGTGACAAAATTTGGCACACTGGCTTGCATTGACATAAAACTTCCTTGTGCAAAGTTTAGCTTTAAAGTTTATCATTTATTGGCATTTAAGTGTATTTCAGGTGGAACTTAGGCTGTTCCCATAAGTATGGAAGCTATGTCTGTAAACCGATTTTGATGAGATTTAAAGTGCTACCGAGTGCTTATGTTAAATTTTTATACACCAAATTTTATCATCATAGCTGTTATAATTTATTAGCAAATAATCGGTTTGCCTAGGCGAGGTTATACGGGAGCTATGGTCAAATGTGAATTGATTTCGCCCAATTTCAATACCAAAATACCGCATAAATGAGGTATATCTTTATATATGATATCCTTCTCCACTGTTGTCAAATGTCTTTTTTTTCGTATATAAAGACAAATATTTTCTAAAATTTAAGCTATTTCCATCATTTTGACTTACACGGAAGGGTCAAATGCGGACCGAATGTCCAAAAATTCAGCAATTTCATTACATTTGGACAAAAATAACGTATGCAAAATCTAAACAAACAATTGTCATTATCTTCGGATTTACAAGCATTTTAGTGATTTCCATCTAATTTTGTGAGTTTTGACTGAAGAGTTTGTATGGAAGCTATGGTCAAATATGGACTGATTTCAACAAAACTTGGTACAGTAATTTCGGTTTACATGAGCAGTGGCAGTTTTTATTTTCATGAAAATATATTGATTTTTCTGGCCTAAATAATGGACCAATTTTGATGAATTTCTATAGCCATGGTCCCACTGCCAAAATAATCAGGAACCGAAAATAACTGTTATTTTTGAATTTTTAATTAAAAAAAGCAACCGCAAGGAAATGTCAGAGAATAAAACCAAGTATACCATTTTGATAGTCTTGCACCAAATTTTCATAAAATGCAATGCTTTTTAAAAATCTGATTTTTATTTTTTAGACAAAAAATAACAGTTATTTTTTTATTTTTATTTTTTTAGGCAAAAATAACAGTCATTTTTAACTTTTAATTTTTCGAGCAAAAATAAAAGTTTTTTTTTAACTTTTATTTTTTGGAGCAGAAATAAAAGTTATTTTCGAGCAAAAATAAAAGTTACTTTTTAACTTTTATTTTTTCAAGCAAAAATAACAGTTATTTTTGACTTTTATTATTTCGAGCAGAAATAAAAGTTATTATACCCTCCATAGGTGGAAAGGGTATTATAAGTTTGTGCTGATGTATGTAACGCATGGAAATATTTGTCTTAGACCCACCTTTTAGTATACCAATAGGCTTAGAATCACCTTCTGAGTCGATTTAGCAATGTCCGTCCATCCGTCCGTCTGGCTGGACCCCCATGTAAACCTTGTAATCAAACTACAGGCCTCAATTCTAAAGATAATTTGATGAAATTTGGCACAGATCATTTTTTTGATAATGGAACCATGGCTATTGAAATTCGTCAAAAACAGTTCATTATTTGTGGTACCTCCCATAGGTCCCACTTCCCGGAATTGATATATTGGCCACAAATATCAATATTTTTTCATTAAATTTAAATCAAACACTGCTTATGTAAACTAAAATCACTGTATCAAATTTCGTTAAAATCGGTCCACATTAAAACTTTTCCTTAAAAACGCACTAAATGAGACAAAAATCACTAAAACGCTCGTAAATCTGAAGATAATGGGAATTTTAAGTCTATTTTTTGCATACATAATTTTTGTAACAACTATAATCAATTTGCCAAATTTCGAGATAATCGGTAAACATTTGACCCTAGCTCTCATATAAGTCCAAATGGCGGAAACTGCTTAAATGTATAAATTTTGAGAAAATGTTTGTATGATGGCAAAATTTAGCAAATATTTGTCTTTATACAGGAAAAAGAACACCTTTGACCCTAGTGGTGAAGGGTATCGTACGGTCGGGCTTGACCGACTATAGCACTTTCTTACTTGTTTTCATGTATTTCTGTTCTCAAAAAATAAGGCGAACTTCTCAATAAAATTTAGTAAAATTCGTCACATGCCTATTAGTTGATCCAAGAAAGAACTCTACTAATTTTTATTGAAATCCGTAGACTCCTAGAGGTACTTCGTAAATTGCAAGATAATGTAATATGAACTAATGTAAGGATTAATAACAGCAAATTTCTAAAAGACTTAAGCCTGAAGGTATGCAATGTTTTTTATTATAAGCAATATTTTACTAAATTTTGATTTTCTCAAAAGATTGACAAAAGTTTTTGAATTTTTTAGCTAATTCGAAAGAAAATCCTTCTGCCTTTCATTTCATTATACTAAGAGCTCGGAGGTAAACCGAGATAACTGACTTTTTCTCCAACGAAAACAGCCAATGATAAATTCTATAGGACAATTTTGATGCGCTTATATCTCCCAAACTACGTATGCAATAAACTTTTTTTTTTTCTTTTAAATAAAAACAAGATCTCGGACTTAAATAAAATTGATACCTACATTTTGCCAGTTAAGATATCTTTGATATATAAGTCTTTAAATTTTAATAATTTTTCTATAAATTTTTGTTTCACAATATTCAGCTGACTTCAACCGTTTTTTTGCTATACATTTATATACATACATATCTTAGGAAAAAAATACAGATTTTTCATTGTCAGATTCTTCTCTATAAAATGACATTATTAGATTTTGAAAAGCGATAGTCTGTCGCTATAGCGATAGTCTGTCGCTATAGCGATAGATAGAATGCCTTTTTTGCAGCAAAAATACCATAGTGTGTCGTGGGAATTATGTATGTAATTATTAAAAACCCAGCTAGGGGGTTTCTTCTACCATCATAAGCTTTTATATTTTGTTGTTCTCAATTGGTTCAAGATTTTGAAGTTGAAAAATGTTCTACTGTGTTATATTTTAACAAAATTAAACGATTTAGTACTTCTAAGTCTTAACATGATCTCTTGAAAAATAAATAATTTTTTGCATGCTTCCGATTGACGAAATTGGTATTATGATATAAACAAATTTTTATATAGTGGACATTTTACCTTAGAGCTATAGGGTATCATATAAACGGGCTTGACCTACTATAAGACATTCTTACTAATGTTTTTTAAAACACTATGAAATTGTTTATGAAACTCTATTTAATTAAAGTCCCTAAATATTATTAGGTATTTCGTCGTAATGCTAATGTAAGCCCTCCCTAAAACACAAGATAATTACAGTCCTTAGACAAACATTAGCAACACATTAATGTTATATAGTAGTTATTCTGTCATTTTTGTTGTTGTTCCTATATGTAAGTATTACAACAACTTGTAATTTTAGTTCAACCCTAGTCCTGTTTGTTGCCATAAACTTTGATTGATGTTTGTGTAATCACGATTAAATTATAATTGTCACATTTACAAACAAACTCAATGAAGAAAATAATTAATTTTGGAATTGTTTGTAACAAACGGAAAACCTGGGCCCTATTTCACTAAACTACAATTCTATAAGTTTACAAGTTACAATTACAAGTCTTTTTCTTACAAGTGCTGTTCAATTGTGTTTCATTAAAATTTATACAACAATTGTAGCTTTTTGGACTTGTAAACTACAATTTCTACAATTACAATTTCTGAAATTACAATTTCTAAAATAACAATTTCTACAATTGTAATAAAATAAAATATTTTGATAAATATATGGAGAGAATATATGGAAAACATTTTTGAACTCGTACTGAACCACACCATCTACGATTTATATGAAATGTTAGGCAAAGTCTCTCTGATTATATATTTTGCTAACCCTAGGGGTAGCAAAACACAAAATAAGAGAAAATAAGAGAGACTTTGCCCAACATCGAATTATATACATACATTCTCCTAGCCTAGGCAATTTTTACACTTCTTTAAAATTTTTAATTTCGCTTTGGTTCAGATTTTATGGCGGTTCAAAGTTCGTTTTTTTTTCAAGATTTTTTCCGAAATATACCCACTTTATATGCATATAACTTTTGGTACGGTTATCAGATTTTTATTACTAGACTCATGTTTTAGCATATGTCCTGTAGTTTTATGTCCTTTAATTAAAAAATTTAATCTTGTATTCAAATTCAAAATTTGTACTGAAATATTATCAATTATTTTAGAAAAAGTTTTTTTGTTTTCCGATCCACCATGGGCTCATTTTCTTGGTTTTCATATTTTGTTGTCTACACTTTTATTCACATTTGAGAAAATGATAAAGAAAATGGAAGATATGCTTTTTGAGGTATCCTTGAGTCAAGGACATCATTGATTTCCCTTGTTCTGCATACATGATTATATTTTCATATCCTTCACCACTATAGGTGGAAAGCGTATTATAAGTTTGGGCTGATGGATGTAACGCATAGAAATATTGGTCTTAGACACACCTTTAGTACACCAATGGACTTAGAATTAATTCCTGAGTCGATGTCAGTCCATCCGTCCATCTGGCTGGACCCCCATGTAAACCTTGTAATCAAACTACAGGTCACAGCTCTAAAGAAAATTTGATGAGATTTGGCACAGATCATTTTTTTATAATGGGACCAAATCGGAAATTCGTCAAATCGGTCCATTATTTATGGTAGCTCCCATAGGTCACATTTTCCGGAATTGATATATTGGCCACAAATATCAATATTTTTTCATGAAATTTAAAACAGATACTGTATATGTAAACTACAATCACTGTGCCAAATTTGCCAAAATCGGTACACATTTGACCATAGCTCCCGTACAAACTCTTCTTTAAAAACGCACAAAATGAGACAAAAATCACTAAAATGCTCATAAATCTGAAAATTATGACAATTTTAACTCTATTTTTTATACACATAATTTTTGTAAAAACTGTAATCCATTTGCTAAATTTCAAGATGATCGGTTCACATTTGACCCTAGCCCCCATATAAGTCTAAATGACGAAAATAGCTTAAATTTATAATCCTTAAGAAAATGTTCGTATTTTAACAAAATTTAGGAAATATTTGTTTTATAGATGAAAAAGTGCAACTTTGACTTTAGTGGTGAAGGGTATCGTATTGTCGGGCTTGACCGACTATAGCACTTTCTTACTTGTTTTAACTAATTTTTATTAAAAGATAGTTAAAAACGAAATTTGAATTCAATTTATCATTCACTTCTAACTTGTAAAATTTTTTTTTAGAGTCTCAGTCGACCCTTTGCTTTTTTCCTACAATTCTACAAGTGTACAAGTATAAATTTAGATTTGTCAAACAAACCCACTTGTAGAAGTATGACTTGTAAAAATCACTTGTAGCTACAAACTTGTAATTGTATTTTAATGAACCACAATTTTTTACAAGTTAACAATTTTACAGGCAAAAACACTTGTAATTGTAGACTTGTAGCTTAGTGAAATAGGGCCCTGGTTATTAGAAACATAAGGCAATTAACACTAAAGACTTTTCGTATTTTTCTTCCAGGGCCTGATTTTTTGAAACTTAATAAAATTCGAAATAATTTTTTATCACATTTATTAAGAAAAATCCTTATTTTTTTGAAAAGATTCAATAAAATTTAAAGACATACATACGTTAATCTAAAAACACATACATACACAAATTGTAAAAATGAAATAATATTCTATATCTCTACTCTCACTATTCCGCATAAGAGTATTGAAACAAAGCCGCCGAAGGAACCCTCACCGGCACCAATTGACTTTGACCATCGGGAGTGCGATATACCATATATTCTCTGCCATTTATAAATTTTCTTACTCCTGTAGATGTTATACCCATACCACCATATTGAGCATCAGCCACTGCCTTTCGTAGAGCTCCAAAACCACCATTACCATTTATACCAAAATTCACCGCCTGATGCCATCTCTTAAGGCTAGTGGGGTTATCTTGATGTTCACCCCTGCTACTGAATATACTTTGATAAGGTGGTGGTGGTGTAATGTTACTCAGCTTAGAGCCCTTCAATAACCTCTTAGCACTATCCGTACTTGTCTTACGCCAAAACCATTTGCTTGGTCTTAAAAGATGACCATTCGGTGTACGTCCCACACCTTGATTTGCCCAATGATTGTGATGAGGATCACGACGACTGTTGATATAGCGAAAGAGTAGCTCGGTAGTAAAGACCACAATGGCTGTAGCGAAACCGGCAAACATAATGTAATAGGTCATCATAAGATCACCGTTGCGCAGTTGTCTTTCAGTGCCACCCAAATCCTGGGGACATATTTCGGCATTAGGTAAATCTTTGACCGAGAGATGTTTTATAATTCCCGCCTCAACGAGATTAAGTAATCTGGAAGTAGAAAAAATATAAATTTATAAGAGGTACTAAATATATTAAGAAGAATCATTATTTGTAGCTCAGTCCATACCCTCCCCCGAAGTCATAAAGTATTTTAAAGTCCGAGCCATCTGATATACATATATAGGTTTTATTTGTAACGAACATTTTTTTATAAAAAATTATTTTTTACGCAAATTTTTACTTGCTAGAAATACTCAAATATACGAAAATTTTTCTATAGAAAAATATTTCTAACGAAAACTTTTCTATAGAAAAATATTTCTAACGAAAACTTTTCTATAGAAAAATATTTCTAACCTAAATTTTTCTATAGAAAAATATTTCAAACGAAAATTTTTCTATAGAAAAATATTTCTAACGAAAATTTTTCTATTCAAAAAATATTTCTAACGAAAATTTTTCTATTCAAAAAATATTTCTAACGAAAATTTTTCTATTCAAAAAATATTTCTAACGAAAATTTTTCTATTCAAAAAATATTTCTAACGAAAATTTTTCTATTCAAAAAATATTTCTAACGAAAATTTTTCTATCGAAAAATATTTCTAACGAAAATTTTTCTAAACAAAAAATATTTCTAACGAAAATTTTTCTAAACAAAAAATATTTCTAACGAAAATTTTTCTAAACAAAAAATATTTCTAACGAAAATTTTTCTAAACAAAAAATATTTCTAACGAAAATTTTTCTAAACAAAAAATATTTCTAACGAAAATTTTTCTAAACAAAAAATATTTCTAACGAAAATTTTTCTAAACAAAAAATATTTCTAACGAAAATTTTTCTAAACAAAAAATATTTCTAACGAAAATTTTTCTATAGAAAAATATTTCTAACGAAAATTTTTCTATAGAAAAATATTTCTAACGAAAATTTTTCTATAGAAAAATATTTCTAACGAAAATTTTTCTATAGAAAAATATTTCTAACGAAAATTTTTCTATAGAAAAATATTTCTAACGAAAATTTTTCTAAACAAAAAATATTTCTAACGAAAATTTTTCTAAACAAAAAATATTTCTAACGAAAATTTTTCTAAACAAAAAATATTTCTAACGAAAATTTTTCTAAACAAAAAATATTTCTAACGAAAATTTTTCTAAACAAAAAATATTTCTAACGAAAATTTTTCTAAACAAAAAATATTTCTAACGAAAATTTTTCTAAACAAAAAATATTTCTAACGAAAATTTTTCTATAGAAAAATATTTCTAACGAAAATTTTTCTATAGAAAAATATTTCTAACGAAAATTTTTCTATAGAAAAATATTTCTAACGAAAATTTTTCTATAGAAAAATATTTCTAACGAAAATTTTTCTATAGAAAAATATTTCTAACGAAAATTTTTCTATAGAAAAATATTTCTAACGAAAATTTTTCTATAGAAAAATATTTCTAACGAAAATTTTTCTATAGAAAAATATTTCTAACGAAAATTTTTCTATAGAAAAATATTTCTAACGAAAATTTTTCTATCGAAAATTTTTCTATAGAAAAATTTTTTTATCGAAAATTTTTCTATAGAAAAATATTTTATAAAATAAAATTTTTTTATAGAAAATTTTTTTATAGAAAAATTTTTCTATCGAAAATTTTTCTATATAATCTCAATACTTTTCATTCTCATTTTCACGAGTTTCTTTGATGGTCGTGATATTTATGAAAATTACAAAAAGTCTTCGGCTTCTGGCAGTATGAGCTTTCTATCTTAGCTTAAACCAGAAAAACGTACATTACAGTGTATACTTTTTTGTAAGATATATCATGTAAAGATTATTATTAAAATATACTCACTCTCGATAAAAAAATTTTTCTATCGAAAATTTTTCTATCGAAAATTTTTCCATAGAAAAATTTTTTTATCGAAAATTTTTCCATAGAAAAATTTTTTTATCGAAAATTTTTCTATAGAAAAAATTTTTTATCGAAAATTTTTCTGTAGAAAAATTTTTTGATCGAAAATTTTTCTATAGAAAATTTTTTTTATCGAAAATTTTTCTATAGAAAAATTTTTTTATCGAAAATTTTTCTATAGAAAAATTTTTTATCGAAAATTTTTCTATAGAAAAATTTTTTTATCGAAAATTTTTCTATAGAAACATTTTTTTATTGAAAATTTTTTTATAGAAACATTTTTTCATCGAAAATTTTTCTATAGAAAAATTTTTCTATCGAAAATTTTTCTATCGAAAATTTTTCTATAGAAAAATTTTTCTATATAATCTCAACTGAATACTTTTCATTCTCATTTTCACGAGTTTCTTTGATGGTCGTGATATTTATGAAAATTACAAAAAGTCTTCGGCTTATGGCAGTATGAGCAGAAAGCTTAGCTTAAACCAGAAAAACGTACATTACAGTGTATACTTTTTTGTAAGATATATCATGTAAAGATTATTATTAAAATATACTCACTCTCGATCAAACAATTCACTCAAATTACTACCGATCGGGTAGGCAAACGAACGTTTCTTCTTCAAAAAAGGCTCCTTGGCTTTGGCGAAAGGACAGTGGATCTTCTCATTGGTCATACTGATAGTTTTGCGATAACGATAATCCAAATAGAGAGCATGAGTAATGGCCGGACGATCGCGTACAAAAACATAGCCATCCTTCTCCACATAATTGTGTAGGCAGAAGGTATCATTGGTGGCCTCAGTAAAGACGGCATAGTTTTGTTGAGCCATACGATTGAGCATCGATAAACTTTCGTTGGTCTTTGAGTAAATAATAGAAATTTAAATAATAGAAAGATAAATAATAGAAAGTTAAATAATATAAAGTTAAATAATACAAAGCTTAATAATATGATTTAAAATATTAATTAAAATTATTTATATGTATAATTTAAACCTACCGTTCTAATGGCATATTCCACACCACTGCCTCTTTGTGTAACGAAATGTTTGTTTTTAATCAATATATCGTTAACGGTATTAAAGGGCAATGTAAACTTTGATAGCGTGAGAAAAGCTGTTAAATTTGCGGTATAAAATGAGGTTAATATTGTGATGAATATCCACCAGGTTGCAAATAATAAACGTGTTGAATCTACAAAAGAATTAAACATATGAGACATTAGAAAATTATTAGTAAATTGGCGCAAAAAAATGATTATATTTGTGATTTTAGTTATGAAAATTAAAAGTTCGGGTACATCACAGATTGTAGTTAAAGGCTTTTTCCATTCCTATTTTAAATCCAAAACCATTAGCGATTACCCCTTTCAAATTTACTCAGCTGTCATCAAGATAATGTAAAGTTTACATTACCACTATTAACCTTAACATGAGTGATGAAAACGATAGCTGACTGCTAGACTTTAACTCTTTTTTTTCTAATTTTACCTCAATATATTTGAATTAAAATTTTATCGATTTTATTATTAACTAATACAATCTAGATAATGTTTATATTTTTAATTTAGATAAAATATAAGTAAATATTGGAATTTACATATTTAATTTAAATTAAACGATAATAATCATTTAAATGTTATGTAAATAGCTAATTGACCAAACTATCGAGGGCGTTAAAAGAACAAATTAAATGTTTATTAGCAATAATTGCAAAGCATACATTGTAGAACTACATATGTTTTAAAGCAATTTCAGATATTAAAAATATTTAAAATTCATCTGATTAGTTTTAAGCAAATTTACTCCCTGGGCAAAGAGAATTATTATTTAAAACAATGTTTAAGTAAAGTAGCAAATTATTAACAATATATTAACAATATAAATTAGGTCAAAGCAGTAGAACATTTTCAAAAATTATAGTTTTACCGAAACCACTAGGCGTATGAGTAGTATTTAAATATTTGTAAATCAATATCACTCATACGATAATCATACGTTAACTAAAATCATGAGACGCAAAGTGGTTTGTAAAAAAACAAGTGGTAATATATCTGTATCTTTAAAACTGTAGGTCTGATTGCACCAGTATGTATGAGAGACTTGTTAAGAAGGATCCCTGCTTTCAGAATTTTGGATTCACTGCTACCCTGTGCTTGTGTTGTGATCCGCCGTGGTATAGCAGGTTAGTCATCCGCCTAGCATACCAGAGGCCCAAGTTCGATCCCTGGCCAGACTCACTTGAAAAAAATAAATTTTTAAAAAGCGGCGGTTCACCTCATAACTCAGCTAGCCACTGGTTATTGAGTATTAGGCTATGTAAAACTTCTCTAACTAATGCATTTGCCGTTCGGAGCCGGCGTTAAAACGTAGGTCCCTTTCAATGAGTCTAAAAATAGAAACGGATGCAGCTCATTGTCTGAGAGAAGTAAACCTTGTTCCAATTGGAATGTTGTCGGGGAATTATATATATATACCCTGTGCTTAGATGGGGTTAATTATTGGGCGTCAAAGTAGACCACCTCAGAAATAAAAAACCTTTAAAGCGAAAAAACATTTTTCTTTAGAAAAATTTTGGAAAAAAATATTTTTCTACAAAAAATGTTTCTATAGAAATATGTTCGATAAAAAAAATTTATATAGAAAAATTTTTTTAACGAAAATTTTTGTATAGAAAAATTTTTTTTAACGAAAATTTTTTCATAGAAAAAATTTTTTAACGAAAATTTTTGTAAAGAAATATTTTTTTAACGAAAATTTTTCTATAGAAAAATTTTTTTAACGAAAAAAGAAAAATTTTTTTAACGAAAATTTTTCTATAGAAAAATTTTTTTAACGAAAATTTTTCTATAGAAAAATTTTTTTAACGAAAATTTTTCTATAGAAAAAATTTTTTAACGAAAATTTTTCTATAGAAAAATTTTTTTAACTAAAATATTTCTATAGAAAAATTTTTATAACGAAAATTTTTCTATAGAAAAATTTTTTTAACGAAAATTTTTCTATAGAAAAATTTTTTTAACTAAAATTTTTCTATAGAAAAATTTTTTTAACGAAAATTTTTCTATAGAAAAATTTTTTTAACGAAAATTTTTCTATAGAAAAATTTTTTTAACGAAAATTTTTCTATAGAAAAATTTTTTTAACGAAAATTTTTCTATAGAAAAATTTTTTTAACGAAAATTTTTCTATACAAAATTTTTTTTAACGAAAATTTTTTTTTTTTTAGAAAAATTTTTATAACGAAAATTTTTCTATAGAAAAATTTTTTTAACGAAAATTTTTCTATAGAAAAATTTTTTTAACTAAAATTTTTCTATAGAAAAATTTTTTTAACGAAAATTTTTCTATAGAAAAATTTTTTTAACGAAAATTTTTCTATAGAAAAATTTTTTTAACGAAAATTTTTCTATAGAAAAATTTTTTTAACGAAAATTTTTCTATACAAAATTTTTTTTAACGAAAATTTTTTTTTTTTTAGAAAAATTTTTATAACGAAAATTTTTCTATAGAAAAATTTTTTTAACGAAAATTTTTCTATAGAAAAATTTTTTTAACTAAAATTTTTCTATAGAAAAATTTTTTTAACGAAAATTTTTCTATAGAAAAATTTTTTTAACGAAAATTTTTCTATAGAAAAATTTTTTTAACGAAAATTTTTCTATAGAAAAATTTTTTTAACGAAAATTTTTCTATAGAAAAATTTTTTTAACAAAAATTTTTCTATAGAAAAATTTTTTTAACGAAAATTTTCCTATAGAAAAATTTTTTTAACGAAAATTTTTCTATAGAAAAATTTTTTTAACGAAAATTTTTCTATAGAAAAATTTTTTTAACGAAAATTTTTCTATAGAAAAATTTTTTTAACGAAAATTTTTCTATAGAAAAATTTTTTTAACGAAAATTTTTCTATAGAAAAATTTTTTTAACGAAAATTTTTCTATAGAAAAATTTTTTTAACGAAAATTTTTCTATAGAAAAATTTTTTTAACGAAAATTTTTCTATAGAAAAATTTTTTTAACGAAAATTTTTCTATAGAAAAATTTTTTTAACGAAAATTTTTCTATAGAAAAATTTTTTTAACGAAAATTTTTCTATAGAAAAATTTTTTTAACGAAAATTTTTCTATAGAAAAATTTTTTTAACGAAAATTTTTCTATAGAAAAATTTTTTTAACGAAAATTTTTCTATAGAAAAATTTTTTTAACGAAAATTTTTCTATAGAAAAATTTTTTAACGAAAATTTTTCTATAGAAAAAATTTTTTAACGAAAATTTTTCTATAGAAAAATTTTTTTAACGAAAATATTTCTATAGAAAAATTTTTATAACGAAAATTTTTCTATAGAAAAATTTTTTTAACGAAAATTTTTCTATAGAAAAATTTTTTTAACTAAAATTTTTCTATAGAAAAATTTTTTTAACGAAAATTTTTCTATAGAAAAATTTTTTAACGAAAATTTTTCTATAGAAAAATTTTTTTAACGAAAATTTTTCTATGGAAAAATTTTTGTAACGAAAATTTTTCTATAGAAAAATTTTTTTAACGAAAATTTTTCTATAGAAAAATTTTTTTAACGAAAATTTTTCTATAGAAAAATTTTTTTAACGAAAATTTTTCTATAGAAAAATTTTTTTTAACGAAAATTTTTCTTTAGAAAAATTTTTTTAACGAAAATTTTTCTATAGAAATTTTTTTTTAACGAAAACTTTTCTATAGAAAAATTTTTTTAACGAATTTTTCGTTAAAAAAATTTTTGTTAAAAAAATTTTTCTATAGAAAAATTTTCGTTAAAAAAATTTTCTATAGAAAAATTTTCGTTAAAAAAATTTTTCTATAGAAAAAATTTCGTTAAAAAAATTTTTCTATAGAAAAATTTTCGTTAAAAAAATTTTTCTATAGAAAAATTTTCGTTAAAAAATTTTTCTATAGAAAAATTTTCGTTAAAAAAATTTTTCTATAGAAAAATTTTCGTTAAAAAAATTTTTCTATAGAAAAATTTTCGTTAAAAAAATTTTTCTATGGAAAAATTTTCGTTAAAAAAATTTTTCTATAGAAAAATTTTCGTTAAAAAAATTTTTGCTATGGAAAAATTTTCGTTAAAAAAAATTTTCTATGGAAAAATTTTCGTTAAAAAAAATTTTCTATAGAAAAATTTTCGTTAAAAAAATTTTTCTATAGAAAAATTTTCGTTAAAAAATTTTTCTATAGAAAAATTTTCGTTAAAAAATTTTTCTATAGAAAAATTTTCGTTAAAAAATTTTTCTATAGAAAAATTTTCGTTAAAAAATTTTTCTATAGAAAAATTTTCGTTAAAAAAAGTTTTCTATAAAAAAATTTTCAAATTTTCTATTTAGTGGCCCTATCCCCTGCCATATATGTATATAAATTAGAATGGACAAAACTTAATTTTTAAGGTTTAGGCGTATGATTATTATTATCTCTTTAGCGAATTTAATAGTACTCATACGTATCCATAAACTGAAGCGACTAAAATCAAATAAAACTTACCCGCTATTGGCGACAAAATACTGCCCTGTTTCATCAAAGCACCATAGACAAACCAGGCGCAATGACCCAAAGAATAAGGCTTCTGCTCCGTATCGCCAGTCAGTTTATTGCGCAGTATAATCAATAAATAAATGATTGGACCAACAGTGAGTAGAGAAATGAAAATTAAAACCCAGACCCAATGATCAAAAGGAGCCAGTAGGCCAGAACCCGAAGCTGATTCACTAGGACGCTGCATAACCATAATCCATTCACCCTCGTCTAAAGTTGTGGTGGAATAGAAAACAAAAGTGCGTTGTTCCGAGAGTAGAGGCAAGAAAGCAGCGGCTATATCGGCTTCCTGATTAGATAAAGAAGTATAGAAATATGTAAGAAAAAATATATAAAAAATATAACTCTTTTTTTTACAAAAATTCTAAAATTTTTTTAATTTGTCTAAACTTACTGTAGTATTCAACATTTGTATCAAACTTTTGGAAAAATCATTTTTCGAGCCAATTATATTCCCCTCTGGCACCAAAACTTCATAGGTAAAATTGAATTTCTCCTTCAGAAAATCTATCAATTCAAAGGCCACACCCAAACCCACTACGGTACCATTTTCATAGTGTTTAGTATAACTCAAGGGGTAATCCTCCAAAGTGGCTATACGCAAGTGTCTGCCATTAATCCATTCCCTTAGCTTGGCCAGTTTTTGGGCTTTCATTGCTATCGTTTCCCATGTCTCAATGGGTACATCATCGATTTGTAATTCGGTGGCTTCTTGCAATGTTTTGAGATCCATCTGAGCCACAACACTACCATTTTGATTGAGATTTAATAGACCTTCTGGATAGATGATTGTTTCGTTGGAACAACTTAAACATAAAGCAGTTGCCAGTATCAGTTCCAAACCTGTTGCCATTGTTGCTTTTTAGTGCTTTTTCGAAAATTGCAATGTGAGTTTGTGGTTTTATTAAAGCTTGTGAAGGTTTACTTAAGCTTTAGTGATTTTTTTGTTTTAAATAAAAATTATTGTAATTAATTTATTCGTCGATTTATTTTAATAAACTGCCTGCAATGTAGATATACTGTAATTTCATAAATTGTTTCAACTTTTTCTTTTTAGGCCGTCGTTTGTTCATAATGTTTTGAGTTTAGCATGCAACTTGTGGCATGCAATTCCAAACGTTTATATCTCGCTAAAACTACACATGTAAGAAAAATTAACATTAATTTCAATTATTTTAGATGGTTTTGTCTTTTTTTATATTTACAAACTTAAATAATAACATTAATACAGAAAATTCAGTTTATGGTTTTTTATAGAACACAATTTTATTATTTATTCGTTATGTTCTCCCTTTTATAAAAATGGTAGAACTTTATATTTTTTAAATTGGTTTATTTTTACATTTTTTTATAAAATTTTATTTTTTTATAAAATTTTAAATTTTTTAGAAGCCTGTTTCAATTTGATTTTATCATATTTTTGTAACGGGTTGTTCGATTTTATTAAAAATCTCAGAATTAAATAGCAACGAATAAGTAAGAGTGTTATATTCGGCTTTGCCGAATCTTAGATACCCTTCACGAATAGTGTTTCAAAAGCTTAGAACATAATTTATTTTTTAATGTCTCTTTATTTATTGAATCTTTCTTTTTCAGAAATTTACAATATGTATTAAAATCTTAACCTATACATAATAAAATTTTATAATTGCCAGTTCAATAACAAATATGAAGTTTTTAAATATTAAATATTCAGATCGAATGTTCTCATCCTTCTGAAACTTCTGTGACCCTCTGGTGTTAGCAATGCCCTTACAAAGGGATTAGGATGTTCAGCCAGTTTTGTTGAATACTTAATAATGTAGTTCTTTATATCTTCGCGTACTGTAGGAATCATTAAATCTTTATGAATGTTGCTGTTTCTGATGTACCAAGGAGCACCAGTTATTATTCTTAAGAATTTTGACTGTCTTCTTTGTAGTTTTTTAACATTAGATGAAGATGCTGTACCCCACAACTGGATGCCGTAAACCCAAATTGGTTTTATAACGGCCTTGTACAAGATTAGTTTGTATTCTAGGTCTAGGGAAGACCGTGGACTTATTAACAAATAAATTTGGTTAGTCTTCAGTTTAATTTGCACGATTTTTGATTCTATATGATGGGCCCAAGTCAAACGACGATCTAGGTGAACACCAAGGTACTTAACTTTTGTCTCTTCAGGAATATGGACATTGTTGATGTTAACTGGTGGACAATTTTCTCTTCTTAACATAAATGTAATGTGAACACATTTTCTGGGATTCACATTAATTTTCCATTTGTTCAACCATTTCTCTTATTCATAAATATGTGATTGTAGACGTTCAGATGCTATAACAGCCCTGTCGGACATTCAGTTAACTTTACATTTACTTAAAGCTAACTATTTCTCAAGTAGTTGTAACTGACACTTGGATTACTTCTCTATGTAATTTACTAACTATTTTAATATGGCGATGTCCTAGGAAGTAGTCAATTGTCCGACTCTGCATTACTCTTAATTAATTTAAAGTTAGATATCTACCCGTTAACTTGAAGTTAACATTTTGTAGCTAGAAATAAACGTCTATTCAAATAAAAATTATTTTTTTTAGTCGGCCCGGATTTGAACCGAAGTCTCACGATTGCTAACCGCAGACACTTCCACTGTGGCACCTCAAATGCTGAAAACTTAGCTGCTTATAATTTAATTATACAACTCCTTTTTTTCGATTTAAAAATAGGATTTGTATAAATAAATTATAAGCTACAATGTTTCAAACATATAAAGTGGCACAGCGGTAGAGTCTCCGCCTAGCAGTCATGAGGACGTGGGTTCAAATCCAGACAGAACTTTTTTGTTTTTTTTTTTTATATAAAATTAAAGTTTTAAAATAAAACAAAAAAAAACCAAAAAATTTTAAATAAAACAAAAAAAAAAGTTTTTGTCAGGATTCGAACCCACAACCTCATGATTGCTAGGCGGAAATTATTCCGCTATGCCACTTCATTTCTTGAAAATCTTGCAGCTTTTAATTTATTTATACAATTCCTATTTATACCCTTCACCACCATAGGTGGAAAGGGTATTATAAGTTTGTGCTGATGTATGTAACGCATAGAAATATTTGCCTTAGACCCACCTTTTAGTATACCAATAGGCTTAGAATCACTTTCTGAGTCGATTCAGCGATGTCCGTCCGTCCGTCTGGCTGGCCCCTTGTAATCAAACTACAGGTCGCAATTCTAAAGATAATTTGATAAAATTTGGCACAGATCACTTTTTTGATAATATGACCATGGGTATTGAAATTGGTCAAAATCGGCTCATTATTTATGGTACCTCCCATAGGTCCCACTTCCCGGAATTGATATATTGGCCACAAATATCAATATTTTTTCATGAAATTTAAAACAAATACTGCTTATGTAAACTTAAATCATTGTACCAAATTTCGTTGAAATCGGTCCATATTTGACCATAGCTCCCATACAAACTCTTCTTTAAAAACGCACTAAATGAGACAAAAAATCACTAAAATGCTCGTAAATCTAAAGATAATGAACATTTTGAGTTTATTTTTTACATACATAATTTTTGTAATAACTGTAATCAATTTGCCAAATTTCTAGATAATCGGTCCACATTTGACCCTAGCTCTCATATAAGTCCAAGCGATTGAAACAGCTTAAATATATAAGTTTTAAGAAAATGTTTGTATGATGGCAAAATTTAGCAAATATTTGTCTTTATACAGGAAAAATAACACCTTTGACCTTAGTGGTGAAGGGTATCGTATGGTCGGGCTAGACCGACTATAGCGCTTTCTTACTTGTTTTAAATCCAAATTATATGACAATAACAGTTTTTTTTTGCTTTGTTGAAGTTTTTTAGAAAAATATTTCTATTATTTCTAAAAAACATACTGCTCAGTGTTTGTATACACTTTATGTAATGTAAATTCTGCATTGCATGGTAGTTGACTTTAAGATAGTCGATACATGTTAATTTAAAACTAACTTTTTTTGTAGTTAACTACTCATTTGACGACAGGGAGGATCTTTGTGAACACTTATGAAGGCTGTATCATCTGCAAATGTAGACGTGTGAGTAAACGAACTTGTTGGCGTATCAGAAGTATACAGTAGATAAAGGAGAGGTCCTAATATACTGCCCTGTGCTACACCAGAACAGATCTTTTGACGTGACGAGAAGACGTCTTTCGATTTGATTCGGAAGAATCTATTTGTAATATAGTTATATAACAATTTGTGAACCAGTGTGCCATACTTTATCAAAAGCTTGGGAAATGTCTATAAATAATGCCGAGCAATACTGCTTGCTCTCAAAACTTTTTTGTATAAGAGACGTAATGCGGTGAACTTGCTCAATGGTGCCATGTTTTCTTCTAAAGCAAAACTGGTGTTTAGGGATGCTACCGTTTGTTTTTAGATGGTTTAATAAATATTCCAAAAGTAATTTTTCAAACAGTTTAGATAAAATTGATAATAAGCTTATAGGACGATAAGATGCTACCTGGCTCACATCTTTTCCTGACTTAGGTATCATTATAATTTCGGATAACTTCAAGATTTTTGGATAGTATAGGTACGTAGTATGGAATTAAAAATTATAAGAATGAATCTTAGAGCTGAATTTGGTAAGAAACCAATCATTGTGGTTGTAATTTTATCATTTCCAGGAGATTTCCCTGGCTTAAGGCATTTAATTGCAGTTTTCACTGCAGAAAGACAAAGTCTTAATGGATTGGAAACCATTTCATCAATATTGGGTGTAGCAATGACGGAACTTGTAATATTTGGAGTAAAGACATCTTCTAAGTGATTAGCAAATGCCTCAACTTTTTCAGTTGTATTTTTAGCCCATTGGCCATTTTGCAGGCGAATTGGCGATTAATGCCTTTTACAGCCTTCCATAAACTGTAGTTATTTTCCTTATTAGGGCCTATAATATAAATAGTTCCTGAGGTTTGACTCTTTTTGTTTTTTCAATGCGAAACGCAATTTTCTTTGACACTAATTGAATTGCATTTTGAGGCTAGGCGAACGAGATTCCTGCCACTGATGTCTTAATTTTCTTTTTCCTCTAAATAGAGATTCGACATCACTAGAGCATCCTTTGTTATTTTTCTTATTAACACTATTTAAGTAATTTTTTGGCGTGGATACTATAACTCCATCATTTAATATATCTGTAAAAATATTGATGGCAGATTCAACTTCATTTCCACCTTTAAGGGAAATATTCTGTGGCAAATGAGAACTCACATACATTTTATATTTCAACCAATTCGTTTTCTTGCTTGGAAAACAAGAATTTTGCCTTTCAGTAATAACTGAGTGTTCCACAAGTTTAAGATTGTTGGAGAATGATCTGACGAAAGTTCGAGTGAAGGAATCACAGTTATAGAATTACTTTTAAGTCCTTTTGTAACGGACTAAAACGTAATTCTATAACTATGATTCCTTCACTCGAACTTTCGTCAGATCATAGAACATAATTGAAAGATTTTATGGTGAACCCTACCCAGAAATAATTGATATGGGCAAATCCGAAAAACATTAAACCAAGGACAATATTTTAAAACTGTAAAAATCACGTATTTGTGTTTATGGAAAAATTAAGCATATATTGATCCTTTAGAATATATAATGGATACAATTTTTTATTGCTTTCTTCGTGAATGGCAGGTCTTGATTTGCACCCATCTCTAATTTTTATAAATTTTTTTAAAATAATAGATTTTTTAAAAGCTCATAAAAATCGCAAAAACATCCATTTAGGTATCAAGTTTCAGTAGCGGCTCAAAGTCTGCTTAATTTTATACAATTAGATGTAAAAGATCCCATCAAACGTAATTGGAATTTATGTCATTAACGTCAAGTAAAAAGGGCTCACAGTGTGTAGCCCTTCGATGGAAAGACCAAGTAGAAGAAAATCTTTCAAAACTTGGCATAAGAAATTGGAGAATATGCGCACAAGATAGAAGCGCATGGAATTCTAAAATATGCTCGGCCTTTGACCTAAACAGGTTGTTACTATAGGCCATTTAAGTAAGTGTGTAGCGTCCGTCACAGAAATAAAGGTTTTTTTTTTTAATTTGACTAGTGCAATTTTTCTTTTTTCTCCAATTGAACTTGGTTCGTAAAGAGAACTTATAGTATGCTTTACATTAGGCTAAAAATATATAGATGTTTATATAGCATTTTAAAGAATAATATGTATAGGAAAGTGTGTAGCGTCCGTCACATTATATATTTTTTACAAAATAATATTTATTAAATACAAAAAGCAATAATACTGTCTATATCCACAGATTAAATTTAGGATATTAGGTGTTAAAAATATACAGTGGGGCAAATTTGATGATTTTGAAATTTGATTTTTTTTTTATTATTGGGACACTCTAACAGCTAGTCGCAGTATTCTTGGGACGAAAAATAAGATGTAAAAAGTGTAAAACTTTAAATAAATATATCTATTTAGCCGTTTTGTACAATATTAAAAAGTGCCCAAAAATCGCAATTTAACCGCGAACATGAAAAGGAATTAGATGAAATTCGGGAACAAATAAAATCATTATTTCTACTGATTAACGAATCCTTAAAAAAATATGAAATATGAACTTTTTTCTAATAAAAAACATTCAAGTAAAAACTTTACCGTCCGTCACGTAGCGTCCGCAACAGTACATTTATGGATTTTTGTTGAAACTGGAAACTTAGAAATATTTTATGAAAGCTGTTTTGTAATCCTCTGATTTTTCTCTATCTTTAATATATTTACAATTTTTGTATTACTATGACCGATTTGATGAAAATTACAGAAACACGTTTTGAAAAAAAAAAATCACTTCCATTTTTTGTAGCGTCCGTCACAGCACTTTAAAAGCGAATATCTTTTTCCTCCAAAAGAAGTATGTAAATTAGCAAATGCCATTGGATAGCACAATTGATAGGCTAATATTATCGGAAATCTGTGCAAAGATATCTAGTGCAGAACGACAATGGGATACATTTAAGTACAACAAAATCCGTACAAATGTATCGTCCGTCACGCAGGATTTGCCCATATGCACAAATTGAATAGTTTTATATTTTTTATAGTTCGTATTTTATTAAAAATGTTATCTTGATTTTATTCTCATGGCGATATCTCTATTGTAATGATGTTATATCAGAACTGTACTGAGATGTATTTAATTTAAGTTTTGAAAATATTACCTAGACCTAGATGTTTTAATGTCAGACCGCAATGATATCGGATTTGTGGAGCTCCTGGAGGAAGTACTGACATCAAAATTTATATCATGTTTTAGAATTTAAATAAACACCGGAGATATCACTAAAACAACAGACTCGCTGTTTGGCAAATTGCCAAAACCTATATTTTTTGGAAGAAATATATTTACTCAACACGCTACTTAATTCAATCAAAATCGGTCCATAATCTCAGGTGCTTGTGGGACCGCCAAAATACCAAATAAATTAAAAAAGTAAAAAAATAAATTTAAAATTCGGCAATTTGTGGTACATCGATTGTAGGGTTTTGGAGATATTCCAGGTGGAGGTGGACCGTTTTTTTTTTATCAAATTTAAGGGCGTGCTGAGTAGAAGGATTTCCTAAAATCTGTTATGGAATTATACAGGCTACATACAGTTATACATAAATTCAAAAGTCAGTATTTTTCACAGATTTCGGATATAAGAGTATAAAATATCTTCTTCTAATGAAATCTAGTTTGTGAAGCTCCTCGGAAATACACCGAAATTAATTATGTATCAAGTTTTAGGACGTACTTCCTCAATACACACTATTAAATTTCATTAAAATCGGTCCATAAACACTTGGGCAATTGCAAAACAAAATCAAATAAACCCAGTAAAACTTTTCATTACCAAATAATGAGTTAAACAGTTAAACTATTGAACACGAACTACTTACTCATTCGCTGTTTAAGTCATTACATTAACATGGTGATGTCATTGGAGGCAAGTACTTACCAATTGCAGAAAAGTAATGACTTGGGTAAGCAATTTGAAAGCAACAACAACAACAGCAACAACTTTTTTGTTGTTGTTTTATTAAAAACATATATTTTTAAACGAAATACAAAATTTTTTTTATGATCCCATGGGGGCTCGAACACAGACCCTCCGACTGCTAGGCAGAGACTCTTCCACTGAGCTACTTCATATGTTGAAAACTTAGCAGTTTATAATTAATATAAGCAATTTTTATTTTTAGATCCAAAATCATGTGAAAATAACTTTGTTTTTCCCTGCTTTTTTTTGCTTTGTTGTAATTTTTGGAGAAATATTTTTATACAATTTTTTGTAATTATTTTAAAAATTTTTTAAAATTATTTAAAAACTTAAACAATTTAAATCTTCTTTTTTGTATAAGTTTTTAAGAGTTAATCTTACTTACTTAAATGTTACAACCTGTTAAGGTCAAAGTCCGAGCATATTTTAGAATTCCATGGATTTCGATCTTGTGCGAATATTCTCCAATTTTATAGGCCAAGCTTTGAAAAATGTTCCTCTACTTGGTCTTTCTATCGAAGTTTCGGACATCCTCCTCTAACATTAGGTAGTGGGACATTTCAATTCTAATTTTATCCTCTTCATTGTATTTTTTTTCAAGAGAGGGTTACTAGCCCGTAATCCTAACCCATTTTTATCGATCTTATGGGGCAACTCTCGGAACATGTTAACTCACAATATTAATGGGTATTAAACTAGCTCCCCGGGTGATACCATGAGGAGGTGTGTGTCCACAGTTGGGATGAAGGACGACCCAGATAAGTTGGGCTTACCAAGTTAAGACCAATTAGAATCGTGTTTGTTATTTAAAATCCCCTACATAATCAAAATTGATTCATGATGGTATTTTTTCATTAACGTGAGTTAGTTTTCCAAATTTTTTTTACAGAAGATAATATTTAAGTTCTTAAAATTCAAAAATCATTTAAAAAGACACTTTTAATAAAAAAAAAAAAAAACTAAAAAAATTGTTGCCCTTGGTGGGATTTGAACCGGGGCCATTCAGTTTAAATTACCATCTTAATTACAAATAAGTACTTCTGTATTAACTTATTATTTATTCGGATGGTATGTTGTAGTCGTTACAAGGTAACCAGTTATCAGAGTACTTGCCATTACCAAAGTTTTGCTGGGAAGTTTTCTCAAAAATTTTGAATTTGGCAATTTGGAATATATAGATTTTACTGTTTTACAATATCTTAGGTGTTTATTGACCAATATTCATGAAATTCAATATCGTGGGTTCGTGGGTTAATTTCCTAAAGTTTGATATATAATTATATAATGTTATATGTGGTTCGTAAAAGGAAATACTTATTCTTATTTTTGAATTATATCTTTTAAGCAAATGAGCACTTTCGGCCATTTGGGAAACATCAAATGTAGTGTTTTGGTGATATTTCAAATGATTATGAGCCGATTTTGATTCGCAGGAGGATTTCCTATAATATGATATATTAGGGTTTGCAAAAAACCGTGAAAATGAGAAACTGCGGTTTCGGTTTTAAAACAGCCAAAACCGTCCGTTTTCGGTTCGGTTTTCGGTTTTTTAAATAAAACTATTTCAGTTTAAATTTGTAGGAAAATTTAGATAACTTCTTTAAAACATGTTATAATTTAATACTAAAATTCAGGAAAATAATTCAGGTTTTTTAAATATGAGGGATTTCTTAAATAAGTCTTGTTTCTTTTGGAGAAACTGCAGAGCCCCTTTAGCGCGAATAATATTTGCATCCGAGCGACAAATTGCTTCAATAGTAATTTTTTCAAATAGCAACGATTTTAAAGAATTTACAATTTTAAAGTCGATAGAATGAAGCAAATCTAAGGTCGACAGCATTTCTAAACTCTCATGAATACTTTGTTTAGAAGCAGAAATCTAAGAGTAAACTTAATTCACGATTATGATGCTTTTTAACTCTTGTTTGTAAAATATTATAACGAACTGACGAATTTTTGAAATACCGATCAGTTTTTCTTACAGCCAGCTAGGTTCAAATGTATATGGGCAATCGGTTTTAAATGAGTCAAAGTTTCATCGCCGCCGTCTTCAAAATTGATTTTCAGATACAAATTTGATATTGGCTGCTGCTCCATCTATAGTACATGCTACGATGTTTGTATCAAGTGAAATATTAAACTCCATTTGCCTTTGTCTAATGGTTTCTTGCGTTTGCTTGAATTACACGTTCATAAAATACGGCCCAGGTTATAAAATTTACCATGAGAACCGTGAATATTTACGTTCATATACCGTCTTCCCCTTCATTCATTCTTCCGCTTCATTAAATAGACAAATTACGAACAAATTTATGATAAGCTAATGTTATTTCTGAATAATACCAACAAAAAATTATGAAAAATAAATAGCGGTTTTTTCTACAGTTTTCGGTTTCGGTTTTGAGGCATAAAAAACCGAGGTTTCGGTATCGGATAAAACCGAACTGCAAACCCTATGATATATAATTTATGAAGGCTAGTCTATCCTAAATATGGGGTTTCTTTTAATGTACTTTTCTTTTGGCGATATCTTAAAATTAGGATTTATCAGGCTTGAGTTCATTTTTTAATTTTCAAATTATTAATTTGAAAATTTGAAAGTAATAATGTGGAGAAAAACTGAAAAAATTATTTTTTTAGTGGATTGCAATTTCTGTCCCGCCACAGGACGTCAGTACTTAGCGCCCTCGACCACAGTCGAGTTATCAAATTGCAGAGATAATCATCAATTTAACTCATTGAGTTTGATCGAACATCTACATGCCAACGGCAAGTGAAAAGATCGAGCAAAACAAGTAATAGGAGAATACACAATCAATTAAACGTAGTGATGTTCGATCAAACTTAATGAGTTAAATTGATGATTATCTCTGCAATTTGATAACTCGACTGTGGTCGAGGCACTAAGTGCTGATGACGTCCTGTGGCGGGACAGAAATTGCAATCCACTAGCCGCGTTCAAAAATAATTTTTTCAGTTTTTCTCCACATTATTACTTTCAAATTTTCAAACTAATAACACACTGATACATTTTGAGGAAAAAGAAATACACTTTTAAGGAAACCGATATCAAACGATAGGCCTTATTGAGTGTATCAGTTTGTCATTTTTAGAAATTTCGATATACCCTCAAAATCGAAAGTTATCGATAAAAAACGATTTTTTTGGTCTTCTCGAACAAAAATAGGCCTAGCTTAGTCATTTGTTTATCGATTTGAAATTTTAATACGGTTTGAGACAGACAAGACATCAGGCTTTCTTCTTGTTAAAAAAGATTTTTTATTTCATCAAATTATCACAAAAATATTTTCAAACAAATTAATTTTTTTTTTTCGATTTTTTCACATTGGGATGCCGTTTTCCGCAGTATTTTGTTAGGAATATCAAACTTTTTTATATTTACTTGAAAAGTGCATTAAATATTTTGTGAACCTAGATGATTTAAATTTAATTAACAGCGAATTAAAAAAAATATAAGTTTTTTTTGTAAAAGGGCCAGTTTAATTAACGTACTATATACGTATAAGTACTAATATTTATACGCACTTATGAATGAAGTTAAAAAAGGATAGAAACAAAGAAGTACGACATAATGTCCAAGCTCTATTTATGCCTCTATTGCCGTTCTCGGTTTGACTATCTTGAAATCATCCCTACTTTCACGACCAAACCCTTTTCCGGTATTGCGAAGCCCAACGGTTTTTAGTTGGGATCGGTAATACAGCTTTCACACTATGAAACTAGTTGCATAGGGTTTCTGCAACTAGTTTCATAGTGTGAAAGCTTTCAAAGGTGTTGCCATTTCTAAATATGATTTGATATATAAAAAATTATTGCTGTGAAAATAAGACACAAAAATAATTGTGAAACCGTCACTAATTTTAAATTAAAAAATATTTTACTGTTCCTTCTTGATAAAAAGTTAAATTTTGCAAGAGCTAAAAAATTAGCCATATTTTTTCTTATAAACGCAATTTTCAACTTCATGGCCTGGGCGCCACGTGATAACGTAGTCCGATTTGGCTTAAATTTTGTTATTTGAAGTTTCTCACCGAATGCCATAATAATCCGATTTCTCTACTTTCGAAAAAAGTTGAAAAAACACTCTAACTTAGTATTGTATAGAAAATTTTCTAATATAAATACAAATAATACTGAATTCACCTTTTTTACTAAAATTGTTATATCTCTGTTAATATGTTTCCGATTTCAATTAAAGTACTCTTGTTTTACAAAATGGTAACCATGATTTTTTTTAAGTCAAAATATATTAGGTCTTCTGATAAATTTTACGAAAAAAAAGCTTCCGAAGTTGAAAAAATCGAAGAAAAATAAAGTTTTACCTGCAGCGGAAAATATTTTTATGATAAATTGGTCATGTTAAAAAAGGTCTTAACGAAGTGAAAGCCTATTTTGTTTTCTGTCGAAACACATTTTAAAATTTAAAATCGATGTAAAAATGACTCAGTTAAGCCGTCTTTTCTCCGCTAAGTCCAAAAAAATCGTTTTTTATCGATAACTTTCGATTTTGAGGGTATATCGAAAATTTTAAAAATGGTAAAATGATCTTCTAACCGAGTTCTACTGGTTGAGCTTGGTTTCGTTCCGAGTGTATTTTCACTGTATTAGAGTGTAATTTGAAAAAAACAAGTAAGAAAGTGCTATAGTCGGTTAAGACCGACCATACGATACCCTTCACCACAAAGGTGAAAGGTGTTTTTTTTCGTGTATAATGACAAATATTTGCTAAATTTGACCATCATACAAACATTTTGTCAAAACTTATATATTTAAGCTGTTTTCGTCATTTGTACTTATATGAGAGCTAGGCTCAAATGTGGACCCATTTTCACGAAATTTGGCAAGTTGATTATGGTTTTTGCAAGAATTATGTGTGCAAAAAATGAACTCAAAATTCTTATATTTTCAGATTTACGAGCGTTTTGGTGATTTTTGTCTCATTTAGTGCGATTTTAAGGAAGAATTTGTATGGGAGCCATGGTCAAATGTGGACCGAAATGAACTCAAAATTCTTATATCATCAGATTTACGAGCGTTTAGTGCGATTTTAAAGAAAAATTTGTATGGGAGCTATGGTCAAATGTGGACCGATTTCAACGAAATTTGGTACAATGATTTAAGTTTACATAAGTAATGTTGGTTTTAAATTTCATGAAAAAATATTGATATTTGTGGCCAATATATCAATTCCGGGAAGTGGGACCTATGGGAGATACCATAAATAATGGACCGATTTTGACGAATTGGCATGGTCCCATTATCAAAGAAATGATCTGTGCCAAATTTCATTAAATTATCTTCAGAATTGCGACCTGTAGTTTTATTACAAGGTTTACATGGGGGTCCAGCCAGCCAGACGGACGGATGGACATCGCTAAATCGACTCAGAAAATGATTCTAAGCCTATTGGTATACTAAAAGGTTGGTCTAGGCAAATATTTCTATGCGTTACATACATCAGCACAAACTTATAATACCCTTTCCACCTATGGTGGTGAAGGGTGTAAAAATCAGTTTAATATATTAAACTGATTCGATATATTGAATGCACAATCGGTCAAAATTAAAAAACGGCAAAGAGAAAAAATTAAATGAAATAACTTAAAATCCATAAAAGTTATTTTAGTAAAGTAAGCATGTTTTTTCTTCGTTTCTTCAATTTCATTCCAAAACAAGTAAGAAAGCGCTATAGTCGGTCAAGCCGACCATACGATACCCTTCACCACTAAGGTCAAAAGTGTTATTTTTCCTGTATAAAGACAAATATTTGCAAAATTTTGCCATCATACAAACATTTTCTCAAAACTTATGATATATTCAACCTGTTTCCGTCATTTGGACTTATATGAGAGCTAGGGTCAAATGTGGACCGATTATCTTGAAATTTGGCAAATGGATTACAGTTGTTACAAAAATTATGTATGCAACAAATAAACTCAAAATTTTCATTATCTATGGGAGGTACCATAAATAATAGACCGATTTTGACCAATTTCAATAGTTATGGTCCCATTATCAAAAAAATGTATCTGTGCCAAATTTCATCAAATTATGTTTAGAATTGCGACCTGTAGTTTGATTACAAGGTTTACATGGGGGTCCAGCCAGCCAGCCAGACGGACGGACGGACATCGCTAAATCGACTCAGAAAATGATTCTAAGCCTATTGGTATACTAAAAGGTGGGTCTATGCGTTACATACATCAGCACAAACTTATAATACCCTTTCCACCTACGGTGGTGAAGCGTATAAAAATCAGTTTAATATCGAATGCACAATCGGTCAAAATTGAAAAACGGCAAAGAGAAAAAATTAAATGAAGTAACTTAAAATCCATAACAGTTATTTTAGTAAAGTAAGCATGTTTTTTCTTCGTTTTTTCAAGTTCATTCCAAAATAATTGAAAGAGCTACACGGCCCAAAAGCTTTTTTATACCCACCATCAAAAAATTTCCTTAATATTGTCTCAAAACCCAAAATTGATGTATATTCTGAATCCTTATAAAAATCTGTCTGTCCGTCTGTCTGTCTGCCTACTTGTTGTCGGCATGATAAAACCTTAACGAAAGGATATAATTCACTGAAATTTGGCATAAATATTCTTCATTTCTAGGAAAATTTTGGTATTAAAATCGGGCAAAATCGGTTCACATTTGACCATAGCTCCCGTATAACCATTAGGGTGACAATTTTTTGTATGAAAGAAAATATTTTTTGTATTTGTATAACTTTTTCAACGGAATACTATGACACTAGGTTAGTTCTAAAAATTTAAGCCAAATCGGACAACGTCCTATGAGCCCATTTGTATGGTGAAAAATGGGTTATTTTTAAATTTTTGAGAAATTTCAACCAAAACTAAACAACTTTTACAAGAAAAAATAATGGAATATTGAAGAAAACTAACACAGCTTTATTTCAAAAAGCCAAAAACAAAAAATTATGAAGTAGTTTTGGAGTTATTTCATTTTTTCCCTGAAAATGCATGTCACTGAATTCGCGCCTAAGGATATGCATCAACATTTTTTTGTAAATGAAGAAATTCCAAAGTTAGATATCGCACTTGTTCAACAAGAGGGTATTAACTCAAAATTTTTAAATTTTCACTTTTTTAAAGAAATTGATGTGTAGTAGTCTTATCTACCCACTGTAAAAATCTGACATCATTCTCACTATAATTTCACCAAAAAAACTACAGTTTTACCCCTCTTCCTTGTATGAAAGTAGTAGTAAGATAAAATAGTTTTTTGACTTTACTGAAAATTTAAAAATTTTGAGTTAATACCCTCTTGTTTAATAGCTTGTTAGTATTAAATAGTTCAGTTTTGTTAAAATTTAATCGAATTTACTTAGTTTTTTTATGTTGGAAAATGATACATTTTTCTCAGGTCGGTTTCAAAGATTAGTTTTTTAATTTTTTGAAAATTTTGTTTAACAAATATTACAAATTTAGAATTTGCTCACCAGTGTGTTAAAACAGACAAATAAAAGAATAAAGCTCAAAAAAGTTTAGGTTGTCGAATTTCGCAAAAATTACCATTTTTGGTCATAATTTCAGTTGATTCTTTGTAATTTTTTTTTTTTTTTTTTTTTGTAAAAACTATTTATTCTATTTTTCTTGTAAAAACTATTTATTTTTTGAAGAAATTTCTCAAAAACAAAAAATAGCAACTTTGACTCTTAAACTTAGAACGTTATCCGATTTGGCTCAAATTTTCAGAACTAAACTTTTAGACCTCATGTCATAATATTCCGTTGAAATAGACATAAAAATCGAAAAAATTTCTTACATACAAAAAATATTAATTCATTTTCAGAATTTAAGTATTATCCATATAATTTTTTGAAACAAAATTTTCAAAATTCTGAAATACAATTACTAAGTTTTAAAATAAAATTAGAAATTCAGAAAACTCATTAGGTTTTTTCTTGATAATTGTTTAAATAAAGTAAAAACAGTCAAAATATATTTCGATTTTTAATGAAATTCAGGAAATACATTAAAAATACAATTTTCAATTGTGTAGTTAGTTTAAACTCGTTAAAAAAAATATATATCTTTGTGACACATTTTTTTTATTTTTTTTTTTTATTGAATAAAATGTATTTTTTTTTAGTTATTGTATATTTTTCAATTTTTGAATCACTTGCTTTTATTAACAATTTATTAAAGAAAATATTTAGTCGAAGGGAAATAAATATTTTAATTTTTTTTTAATCACTTTAAACTTTCCGAAAATCGCCAGTTGAAGTTATTTTTGAACCGTCACCGCTAGAAGTTATTAATCAACTAATCAAAATGTCGAGTTTAAGTATAAAATGTATAAAGTCAAAAGTATATTTCTATTCATTTTTCTAATGTTATTACAACATGTCAAACAAATGAAGGCAGAATGGAGTGGTAAAAATGCATGTAAATAAATATGTATGTCAAAATTAGGGGAAATCTTATAAATAGTAAAGGCACTCGATCATTTTTATACCCACCATCAAAAAGAATGGGGGGTATATTGAGATTGTCATTCCGTTTGTAATTTCTTTAATATTGGCTCAAAAATCAAAAACGATATATATTCTGAATCCTTATGAAATTCTAAGACGATTGAGCGATGTCCGTCTGTCTGTCTGTCCGTCTGTCTGTCTGTCTGTTGAAATCACGATAACGCCTAAACGAAAGGAGCTAGCTCACTGAAACTTAGTAGAAATAGTCTTCATCTCTGAGAAAATTTTTGTATTAAAATTGGGCAAAATCGGTTCACATTTGACCATAGCTCCCGTATAACCTCGTCTAGGCTAATCGCTTATTTGTTAATAAATGACAAATTATAGCAGCTATGATGATAAAATTTGGTATATAGAAGTATTACATTAGCCCTAGGCAGCGTGTAAAATTTCATCAAAATCGGTTCACATTTAGCCATAGCTCCCATACAAAAAATTTACGAAAACAGCCTAAATTTCACCTAAAATACACTTAAATGCCAATAAATCTGAGTATAACAGATATAACCACTAAATTTGGCACAAAAAAGTCTTATGTCAATGCCAGCCAGTGTGCAAAATTTTGTCGCAATCGGTCACCATTTGACCATAGCTCCCATATAAAAAACTTACGAAAACACAAAAATTCAAAAAGAAAAGGGGATTTATATCCGTCTGTCCGTCAGATAAAATCGTCATAGCTCCTTAACTACAAGAGGTAGTAAGACTAAATTAAGCACAAGAAAGTCTTATGTGAATGCCAGCCAGTGTGCAACATTTTGTTACAATCGGTCACTATTAGACCATAGCTCCCATATAAAAAACTTATGGAAACACAAAAATACATAAAGAAAAGGTTATTTATGTCCGTCTGTCCGTCAGATAAAAGCACGATAGCGCCTTAACGAAAAGAGCTAGAGGGACAAAATTTTACAAAAATATTTGGGATATCTTTTAAAAGATGTGTGTTGAAAATGGACAAAATCGGTTCAAATTTAGTTAGACCTTCCATATAACCCCGCCAGGCGAAACACATTAATGCTGATAAATTGAATACAATTGTAATAGCTATGACGATTAAATTTAAAATAGGGAAGTTTTATGCAATTTTTGATCAGTTTATCATATTTTATAGGTGTCAGTCCATATTCGACTTTAGCTTTCATATAAAAAACACTCACGGAAACCAAAAATTTTAGCAAAGGCCAGTTAAAAGCTATTAAATTAGAAACTATGATAGCTATGATCACTAAATTTTGCAAGAATAAGCTCTATATATACTAGCCAGTGTGTAAAATTTTGTTACAATCGGTCAACATTTGGCTATAATTCTTATATATATAACATCCCCTTTTTATATATACAATCAAAAATATTTTTAGGTACATTCATGATATTAAGATTGCACCTATGAAATTAGATAGGCATCAATCAATGTTCAGTCCAGACTTTATATATGATGAATGTATTAGGAACTCCTAACGAAATATATGGACCTGCCGTATTACTAATAACGATACTAATAACTATAAAGCTACGGCAACCGATTTTAGTCCAAAGGTTTTACCAACAATACCAATTAGCTTAGCGATTTTTCAGTTTTTATCCAGATTTGAATTAGCTGCACCCTTGTAGATATATGAGATATGTTTCTACATTTAACACAACTTGATGGTGGGTATATAAGATTCGGCACAGCCGAATATAACACTCTTACTTGTTTAATGTTTTTATTAGAAAATAGTTAAATACAAAAGATAGCAAGAAAAATTTGTTCTTAATATTTAATAAAATGTATCAACAATTCATGTTATTATCTTTAGTCCTATAATTCTATCTGATCAAGTCTCCCACTTTTCCCCATTTCAATATTTACATTTTAATGTAAATAATGTTAATAACTGCATAAACTTTACTACTAATATAAAGTTAATAATGGCGTTGGTACAATACAGTCATATAAACATACGTACAACGACTCCAAAAGGATACAATCCACATATCCATAGACATTTTATTTATATTCGAAAAAAAATACAAATGAACAATAACTAAGGCTATAATTCATTATTCGTTCTTTTATTTCATTTGCAAATTCAAATACCAAATATTAACAGACATAAGCTCGGTAACAGTTCGTTTAAGTGACGAAGGAAAACGAATTAACCGTATTCGTAAAACGAATTTTCTAAACGCGAAAGGACTCTGATATACATGTATGTTACACACATATGTATTTGTTTATGTGTGTAATAACAAAGCGTAGAATTTGCACGTGTATCTGAAAAATTTAATTTGTATTTGTAAAAGATTTTAAAACAAAAAAAAATTCCAATTATTTACATTTTATTTGAAATAAATTATTTCAAATAACAAAGCAACAGTAGTAATTACAAATGTCATTTATATTAATTAGAGCAAATATTTATCGCCCATTTAGATAAACAGTAACACAACTCAAAATTCGGCAGATTTGAACTGAGTAAGAAAAAATGTGTCTTTTTTATAGTCACCATCGAAAAGAATGGGGATATATTTAATTTGTTTGTATATTTAATTTGTCATTCCGTTTGTAATTTCATAATAAATCAAAAGCTGAATCCTTTTGAAATTCTAAGACGATTGAGCTATGCCCGTCTGTCTGTCTGTCTGTCTGTCTATCTGTCTGTCTGTCTGTCTGTCTGTCTGTCTGTCTGTCTGTCTGTCTGTCTGTCTGTCTGTCTGTCTGTCTGTCTGTCTGTCTGTCTGTCTGTATGTCTGTCTGTCTGTCTGTCTGTCTGTCTGTCTGTCTGTCTGTCTGTCTGTCTGTCTGTCTGTCTGTCTGTCTGTCTGTCTGTCTGTCTGTCTGTCTGTCTGTCTGTCTGTCTGTCTGTCTGTCTGTCTGTCTGTCTGTCTGTCTGTCTGTCTGTCTGTCTGTCTGTCTGTCTGTCTGTCTGTCTGTATGTCTGTCTGTCTGTCTGTCTGTCTGTCTGTCTGTCTGTCTGTCTGTCTGTCTGTCTGTCTGTCTGTCTGTCTGTCTGTCTGTCTGTCTGTCTGTCTGTCTGTCTGTCTGTCTGTCTGTCTGCCTCTCTGTCTGTCTGTCTGTCTGTCTGTCTGTCTGTCTGTCTGCCTCTCTGTCTGTCTGTCTGTCTGTCTGTCTGTCTGTCCGTCTGTCTGTCTGTCTGTCTGTCTGTCTGTCTGTCTGTTTGTCTGTCTGTCTGTCTGTCTGTCTGTCTGTCTGTCTGTCTGTCTGTCTTTCTGTCTCTCTGTCTATGTGTCTGTCTGTTTATCTGTCTGTTGAAATCAGTTGCTTGTTGCTGAACAATTTTGGTATTAAAATTGGCCGAAATCGGTTCACATTTAGTTTGAGTTCCCATATAACCCTGCCCCGGGAATCACATTTATGCTGATAAATTTTTTACAATTGTAATATCTATGACAACTAAATTTAGAACAGAGAAATTTTATGCAACTTTTGGTCAGTATATCAAATTTTATAGGAATCGGTCCATATTTTACCATAGCTTTCTTATAAAAACCGGAAACCACTAAAATGCCACAAACGCCAGTTAAAAGCTATTAACTTATAAAGTGTGACAGCTATGGTCACTAAATTTTGCACAACTAAACTTTGTATAAATACCAGCCAGTATATGAAATTTTGTTACAATCGGCCAACATTTGGCTAAAATTCTTATATATGTATATAACATCCTCTTTTTATATCCACCATCAAAAAGAATGGGGGGTATATTGAGATTGTCATTCCATTTATAATTTCCTTAATATTAGCTTAAAAAGCAAAACTGAAATATGTTCTGTATCCTTATGAAATTCTAAGACGATTGAGCGATGCCCGTCTGTCTGTCCGTATGTCTGTCTGTCTGTTGTTGGCACGATAAAACCTTAACGAGAGGATATAGGTGACATAATTTGACATAAATATTCTTCATTTCTTAGAAAATTTTGGTATTGAAATCGGGCAAAATCGATTCACATTTGACCATAGCTCCCGTTCAACCTCTATTGCTAATCGCTTTTATGCAACTATTGGTCAGTATATCAAATTTTATAGAAATCGGCCATACTTGACTATAGCTTTCATATAAAAAACACTTCCGGAAACCAAAAAAAATGTAGACAAGGCCAGCTAAAAGCTATTAAAATAGAAACTATGACAACTATGGCCACTAAATTTTGCAAAAACAAGCTTTATATAAATACCAGCCAGTGTGTTACATTCGGTCAACATTTGGCTACAATTCTTATATATATATAAAACCGACTTTCAACTCGAATAATTTTTATACCCTTAGAAGTTCGGAAAATCTAATTACAGATCTTGAATTCACAAAAACTTCTGTATACTGAACCCAATATTTTGGTGGCGCAAATTTGCCCTTCTAAGCGTAATTGGCATGCAAATTTAAAAAAAAAAGTTAAAAAATCGATTGAAGCATTCAAGTTTTTCTTCATATTTCGTCTTCTTCTGCATTCGTTTTAACATTTGGACAAAAGTCGTTGTTCTACTAAATAGACACCACACCTAGGGGATAAATCCACTTCCCTCTAAATTTTAATTTTGTCACTTCTAATACTACTTAATGGCAGCCAAAATTTGAAGCTCGTTTTCGCCATTTTTTAATTTTTTTCGCATATTTTTTCGCCGCCTCAAAGAATTCCAAAAAATAGATAACGATTTGTAGATCTTTCAATTTCACCTCATTTGATATATATCTCGTTAATGTGCTTTATATAGGTATTACATACGACAGTTGTAAATGAGGAAAACTTGCGTAAATTTTTATACCCTTAACCACCATAGGTGGAAAGGGTATTATTATAAGTTTGTGCTGATGTATGTAACGCATAGAAATATTTGTCTTAGACCAATAGGCTTAGAATCACTTTCTGAGTCGATTTAGCGATGTCCGTCTGGCTGGATGGACCCCCATGTAAACCTTGTAATCAAACTACAGGTCGCAATTCTAAAGGTAATTTGATGAAATTTGGCACAGATCATTTTTTTGATAATGGGACCATGGCTTTTGAAATTCATCAACATCGGTCCATTATTTATGGTACCTCCCATAGGCCGCACTTCCCGGATTTGATATATTGGCCACAAAAATCAATATTTTTTCATAAAATTTAAAACAAATACTCCTTATGTAAACTTAAATCACTGTACAAAATTTCGTTGAAATGGGTCCACATTTGACCATAGCTCCCATACAAACTCTTTTCTGAAAACGCACTAAATGAGACAAAATTCACTAAAACGCTCGTAAATCCAAAGATAATGAAAATTTTAAGTTTATTTTTTGCATACATAATTTTTGTAACAACTTTAATTTGCCATATTTCGAGATAATCAGTCCATATTTGACCCTAGCTGTATAAGTTTTGAGAATATGTTTGTATGATGGCAAAATTTAGCAAATATTTGTCTTTATACAGGGAAAAGAACACCTTGGACCTTAGCGGTGAAGGGTATCGTATGTTCGGGCTTGACCGACTATAAAACTTTCTTACTTGTTTTTTTTTTTTTGTTAATTTTATTCAACAAATAATGCAGATTAATAAAACTCTGTGTTTTCAAGAAGACAAATGGAATAATAAAAGTTAAGGTTAAAATCATAAACCGTTTCACCTTGAACGCGATTTTAATTCGCCGAATTTCTCGAAAATCAGGCATCTTGTGTTAAATTTTTATAAAGCTATTAATAAATGTTATTGACCAGTCTTTAGAGAATGTACTCTGAAATTCTTTTCGAAATTAGATAAGATTAAACCTTTCTTAACCGGGGTCAAAGGTCAAATTTTTTATTTTTTTATATATTAATACCAAATTACGAAAATTTATAAATTTAGAAGCGATAAGACTATATCAAGATTAAGTTTTTCAAAAAATAAATAAAAAATGTTGAAAAAAAAACTTTAGATCATTTTAGATCCGATGTCTGTATAGGTTGGGTTAGGTTAGGCAGACGCCCGATGTTAAGTTAGCGCCACTTGGTTCCTAAAACCGGTCCATTTGTGGTACCTGCAAGAAAAACACTGCAGTAATTAATTCCAGACCATCGATGAGAGTATTATTCAAGCCAGCCTGTAGCTTTGATAAATGAGTCTTTTAGAAATATCTATACTCGCTAGATCAGATACATCAAGCAGAAAAAGTGCGCCCATATTAGGAGCCCTTAAATTTAAAAGAGCGAAGCAGTGACAGAAAAGATGAGTAACTGTCTCCTCCTTTTCGATAGCGGTAAGTCTGTAAATTGGTCGACGCTTTCCTGACAGAAGAAAGCACAGAAACGAATATCCCTGTAGTGTATTCTCTGATATCTTATCCAATAAACTGCTTTGAAAATGATCGATGTCTCTTCTTGAAGAATAGTGCATAGATCAGGAAGCCTAAAACAAATTGCCTTCCCTGACAGCGGGATAAAGAAGTTGTTAAAAGTACGCGTTTCATCATCCATCACACAATATATATATTTCTTTTTGATAAAATTGAACTTGCATATTTTGCTCCTTAGTTCTTTTCCGATTAGAGATCTGGAACTGTCAGACTTTAGCCCATGATTAGCGCGAGATCTATGCACGACAGTATTAGAGATTCAAACAAACGAACCGCATTTTTTCGACTTCGTTTGCTACTGGGCCTTTTCTTCTTCAGGAAACATCTTTGCATATATGAAGATAGCATACAAGGATATGGACATTATCCCTTATATCGAACCTAGTAATTGGCAGTGTTCAGACTAAATACACGTAGTTTCAGGTTATCGCCCATAGTAGAAGGAGAAAAGAATTTGCCGCAGAAACAGCTACAACAACAGATAAAACATATTCCGTCCTAAAATTGTTCTAACCTGGGCTTATTTAACCCCATATCAATCTATCTCCCCCTCCAAACGTTGATGTTATTAAAGTTAAATGCATATTATCTGTGAAAACGCCTATTAGGAGTTAAAATACACATACTTTTGTTAATTACTTTTCAAAATCCCGGTGGTTTCTAACACATTTAATATTCATTTGGTGAAATACTTTCCTGTTCAAGGTCAGGTTTGTAGCTTATGGAATTATTATAATTATGACTATTAAGAGTTGCTTTTTGGTAAATACTAATTAAATGTTCTTTATTACTAAGAGTTTATTATATTGGTCATAATAAATTCATAACACTTACATACTAAATACTAATTTCAGTACTTAGAAATAAATTATCAACAATTGTTTATATTTTGTCATTGGTCCTATTTTGTCAATTGCTTTTTCTTTATTTCAAGAAGGAGTGAAGTAGTACATTTCACATATTTATAAGAATACGTGATAATGGGTTAACATGAAAATAGAGTATTTTTCACGGGATTTTGAATTGAGAAATAAGCAACTTCCAAGCGGACAAGTGCTTGGGTAGAAAGGCGTTCCATGACTTGACGTCACGAGTGAACCAACGCAACAGAAGAGTTTCCTGCGGTTAAACTGCAAACTTATCAATCTTGATCACAAACTCAGATTGCACATATACATCCCAAAACATTTCCACCCTAGTTCACTTAGTCCTGAGGATTTGTGGACTCATCCAGTGGAAGTAACACAATTTCTTGGCCTTGTTCTCCTAACAGATCCCCCATAAAAATATTACAACAATGTAGGTAATATAGGCTACACCATCAGCTACACCGCTTGTAGTCTTTATGGTGCTAACGCTGTGTTGATTTGAGTTATGCCTACTTTTAATGCGAAAACTTAATTTTCAAATCGTTAGATTTCTGATATATTTTTGAGATAATTTCCCCTATTTCCATAAAAAAAAATTAAAACCAAATGAAAGATAAGATATCAATCAAAAGGATTAAAGCCCAAATTTTCATTTGTTTTAGGGAAATAACCGATAATTACCCTAAAAATACATCAGAAATCGTACGATTTGAAAACGCTCAATTTCCAGCACATACCGGATTAAGTTTTCGCATTAAAAGTAGGAATAACTCAAATCGGCTCACGACCACCCAAATAATTTACTATTCATCTCTTCAAATTTGTTGGCATTGTGTTCTGGAAGAAGGTGCGCCACAAGTACCGTTCTTTGACGTGGCCTCTGTTGGTTTAAGCATTTTGCGGAATCAATACTGGTAGCGAGCTGCTGGTAGTTGGCTGGACAGCTGGGGAAGGAGTAGAGCCTCGAGTGTCTTCGAGACTGGTGCCAGGAGGGATATCGGTCTGTACGATGATCCCTTATTAGCGGGTTTCCCAAGTTTTAGGATTGGGATCACTCACGGTTCAGCTAGACGATCCTGGGATCATCAGGATTGGTATTGCGGATCGCATCACGCTCATCTGCTAATCCTACTGCTACTGCTGGGATGTGTGACCTCGCTACGGGTATTCTACCATCAGGAATAAAGCAAGTGGCTGCAGCGGTGATGGTCACGAGAAACTCCCTCTCTGGGTCGCGCATATTCGAGGGCGGTTGGAGATCTCTGAAGTGGCGGTCGGTGAATTCTCTGAAGCCGTTTCAGTCTGTTTTTTTTCTTTTGTCTAGAGATGATAAAATCGTTTGGTCGCTTCAGTCTTACGATTATGGGCAGGTGGTCTGAAGCTAGAGACTCAACTGCGCGTCAGGTATCGCAGTTAATCAGGCCAAGAACTGGCGCAATTACCCATAATCCGAGTGGTGGCATCGTCATTTGAAGTGCAGAAGGTTGACTCGCTTATCTGTTCCTCTAACGACGCATTTCCTTGTTCTTTCCCAAGAAATGAGTGCCAAAAATTATGCTACGCGTTAAAGTTCCCCAGAACCAGTCGTGTTTCTCCTTCTTAAAGGGTTCTGATGTCGGGACGGTAACCAGTTGGAAAACTGATTGCAGGTGGAATGGAGTTGTTGTTATGTTTTATCTGCTGGACCGCTGTGACCACGATGTTGTGTTTCTTGCATAAATCACGTTATCTCAGATATTTTGCATTGGGGGCCATTGCAGTTGAACTGCAAAATTGATATTACCCCAGGAACTCGGACTGCAATCGATGGTGTTAACGGCGATGGATTGTGTTGCTGAGGTTGATGCTGTCATGGTTGTTGCGATTGCTGGACGGACGGTGCGGGAGTTGCGTATTTTGACGATGATGTCGAAGAAGATGCTGAGTTTCGCCGTTGTTGGCAGCATAGCGCAACGAAACACTCTGATCATTCCCTGTCAAGCTAAAGTCGTGAACAGTTCCTGAAGTGACACCAGCCCAAACAAGCGTAGCACAATAGGGTTTACATATGGTGCAAGCGGTTTTGGAACACTGTGCAGATCCATGGTCCGGAATTTGTTTCTAGTTCGGCACTGACCAAAAGAATGCTGAGCAGCACTGTCGGAATATGTTGCTCCAAAATTAAAAATTGTGAATATGTTGTTGCTGAATTGACAGACCTTGGCCGAGAAATCTCGTGTCATTCCGGTATGTAGAACCGGTTGTCGTGGTACTTTGATCTTTAAAGTTATCGTGTGTGGTGTATGTGTGTCGGCAGATTCCTATAACTGATAACTGATAGTGATACCAAATGAATTGTTTGCCCATGACTGATCTAAACAAATAACAGGTTTTTAATTTAAATTTGTCGAAATTTATTTAAGTTACGCATTTCTTTTATTTTACAATTTTGATTAATATTTTAGGTATGTATCTATTTATAATTTATGCAATTAATAATTATTATTTTTCTTTTTTTAAATTAACTTAAAAATACAATTTGCTTGGAAAACCAAAATTAAAGACTAATCAGTGCTCTTTGTTGTGCCCGAGAAAATATAATAATAAGAAGAAGAAAACGTGTAGAAAAAGTTATAAATAAATGGCAAAATATTAAAGCCTTTTTAAGGATAAATTCATAATTAAGTATGAAAGTATATAAATATAACTATGAGAAAAAATTCATATAAATTTGAATTTTATAAAACAATAATATAAGACAACTAATAAAGATCATTAGCGGCTGATACCAAAGTTGACATTTTATCCAGTTTGAGTATTAAAGCTGTAATGACACAAGCCCCAGCCTCTTTGGTAAACCAGGTTTGATCCTTAATAACAGGAGCCGAAGAAAGAGAAGTTGATGGTCCAGCATAGGAGTCCAAGACTGAATGGTTACTGTGATTACCGGAGGCGGTAGCGGAAGATGAACAGGCTAAATCCACATCAGAAGTAGAAGAACGTCTTTCGACTTCATGAAGTTTGGCAGCTTCATTAGACGTTGTCTTGGAAGAGGCGCATATACTTTGACGCCTTACAAATACCTCAAAAGCGGTATTGATTTTATAGGCATGACCATTGTAATGATACTTGTGCTGCTGATTTATGGGTATAATAGCAGTGGAGTTAGGAGTAAAATGCAATTCTAAACGGGTGCCAGGTTCATCTTTTTGATTGCCTGAGGCGTGATTGTGCGTCTCACCATTTGTATCCATGGGCAAAGGCTGACCATGATCTAGTATGGCTCTTATTTTATCAACCCTAGTCATATAGAATAAAGGCAGCCAATCGCCATGTAAATCCGAATCCAAAGCATGTTGTGTAGAGGAATTAGAGTTAACAGTTTGTTGATTGAGTTTGAAATAAACCCAACCATGTAGTTTCTCTGAAGCTTGAGCATTGCAATGGGTACAAAAGCATATAGCCTCCACATTGGGCTGAAAAAAGCTATCTGGCAGTACAAGAGATGTGCGAAATTGTTGAACCAATTTCAGGTATTCACAATCTTTGCGTTCTATAGAAGCTATCGACTGCATACTATCAAATTGAGTGGACGAAGAGGAGGAATTATTATCTAAATTAAAATGAAGCTGCTGCTGCAGTCTTTGCTGCTCCTGACGCCTTTGCAAATGTAGTTGTCTCAAAAACAATAAGCGATCATTGTAAACTTCTACATTGGATTCCGATTCTTCATTCACTTCCAGGGAGTTTTCTCTATAATCATTATCCTCTGCAGGTGGAGCATTTATGGAGACTGCTATATTATTTGAATTCGTACTGGATTCCATATTATCTACAGCATTGCTGTCAAGCTCCAAGCCATTGGTATCATAATTCGTATCCTCACTACGTTGCTGTTGCTGCAAAGCCAAATTGGCCTCTTCGTTTAGTTCATGTAAGTTATTCTTAGACTCACAACTGCTCTCCTCACGGGGCGAAGAGCCACCCACAGCTCCCAATTCTTCGGTATTTTCAATTTCTTTATTTGTATCATAGTTTTGTTGATTGGTCGCCACCACATTGGATGTGCTGATGGCCGTAGCTGATGAGGTCGAAGGACCGTCAACTACGATTAGACAATTGTCTGTAGGTGGTGTAAAGGCGTAAGCGGCCAAAGCATTGTGAAATAGAAATCTTTGGGTACTTTGGCTACGTTGTATATTTAGATTGGTAGTGTGTTGTAGTTGGAGTGATTCGCGGAGACAGCTGTTATAAAGAAATTAATTGAAAGCCTTACTTAACTTATTTTATATACTAAAAATTTCTTAGAAAATGAAAGATTTGTGATAAATTTCATGCACCCTCTTTTTCATAAAATAACTTTTTTACATACCAGGACGTTGAAGAACTTGGTTCAGTACGATTCTGTTCCACGGAACGATTTTTAATGGACATATTCAATAATAAATTCTCCGAAACACTTTCCATAACCGAGCGGCTCCTATAGATTTTGAAAGGAAATAAAATACAAGTATAAAACATACCAAAAAATACTTGAATGTCTATTTTATAATTACATAGCACTGGAAGAAGTTCCAGCGCCACCACAATTAGCGTTAGCAACAATCGTTTGATGTTCCGTCTCTTTTTCATGCACCTCCAAATCGGCTTTTTCACATTGTGGCACATTTGAATCGTGATCATTTAATGAGTCATGTTCTAAAGCTGAGGACTCTTCGATAATGGGAGTGCCATTGCGGGCAGCATCACTGCCCGTGATAATGGTGATACGTTCACATTTACCATAAAGATCGAAGACAGGATAAACATGATTTGAAAGACCAGCTGTCAAATCTTCCAAATTTATTGAGCCAACCATGATAACTAGAATAAAATAAATAGGAAAAGGTTTAGGCAGATTTAAATGTTATAGTTAACAATGCATCTAAAAATATATATCACGTGCAATTACAGTGTTTAATAATATAAAGTTTTATCTATCCTTTCTACCACCCTTCGCTTCTCTACTAGAAATTAACTCTATATCGTTACTTTAATATAGAAAGGCCCTAAGTCGTTTTTCATTCAAATCGCTTCTAAAAACTTTATCTAATATAATTTTGTAAAAATTATTTAATTTTAAAAAACAAAATTATTTAATTTTAAAAAACATTGTTGTTGTAGCATTAAGTTCTTTAGAGAATTTAGTAAAAAACTGCGTTTAGAAAAGTTCTATATCTTCAAAACTTGAGATTTGCCTGAGTGTTACTTCTCTTAAAAAAATTGATCTCATGTGCCCACCCATGATCTCATAAGCCCACCCTTGGTCTATTAATAACAAATATAACTTACTTAACATGCCAGCATGTGTTAAAGTCATGGTTATAACAGTGCCCGGCTGTATGTGTTCCAAGGCTTCACCATACTTTGAGGCTATCTTTTGGCCATTTATGTTAATATAATCATTTGTGGCCACCCAGCAAGGACGTTTACACTGTATAATGGACGGTGGTAGAGCTGAGGAGTTTTGAAGATTGGGACATTGACCCACAACACCTAAACCAATGGTACCTTTCCATTTGCTATTGATAGCATCGATTTTTATCTGGAATAACAAAAAAATTTAATAAGAAATATTAAAAAATAGCAGGTTGATGTTGAATTGTTGAAACTTGACGTCTGCTCTGTGGCACGTAGCTTCTTTCTTCTAATCAGTTTGATACTAACTGGACTCTATAATATAAAGATGCACTTCCATACATCTATTTTTCGTATGGTCCTTTCGATAAGTCCCATAAAAAAGGGATACACCGCTTTTATTTCCATAAATTAATTTAACGTAGGTGCTATAGAGCTATCAGTTTCTACTGGTTTCCCCGCAGACTCCTTGCTAGATGTCGCAGAGCTACCAGCTTCCACTGATTTCCCTACAGGTCCTTTACTGGACGCGGATCTACCAGCTTCGCCTCGCTTAATAAAGCTAGAGGAAATGCCCAAGATATCATTGAGTTCGGAAGGATTTTTGCTTAACCTGTGGCGGTGCATCCACCACAGCGTTCTGCCGAATTAACCGTCTCATGGGAGGCATAGGAGTACCCGAGATAAGATCGGCCTGGCTCTTCTTCACCACTGAAGCCAAAGATCTTAAGGCGATCTTGCCTTATCCTGACCAGAAGTCGATATCACAAGATGTTTATCACAGACTGCCAACATCAACCTGCTTCAGTTTAAAAAACCCTTGACCAACTTACACTTATACTTTCTCCTTTACACAAAGGTTTCGTTACATAAACCACAGCATTGTTGTACGATTGTGTACGCATTGCCGAGCGATGATCGTCCAAAAGACGTATATTTTTACCATTATATTCTGAAAATTCATATATCAAAGCTTCGGAATCTATAGATTCTAACATAGAATCTTGTTTGTTCAATGGATCTACACCAAATTCTAAAGAGTCCTGTAGACGTAAACTAAATGGTCGGAGTGGAGATGTGGGTCCTTGTGATGATATGACTTTAACAGCCATGGTCGATCCTTGTAATTCAACAACTACATAAACATCCTGAAATAGAAGAGAAAAGCGGATTATGTTAAAAAGAATTGAAAGAATTGTGTTTGCAACAGTTGCAAACTTTCTACACTTTATAACATTCATAGGCACAGAATTTTTACTATAGCGATTTTACTATAGCAAACATTCTACACATAACAACATCCTTCAGTTTAGAAGAGTGCAATATTTTGTAGCTCTACAAAACCATTTAAATTTACTACAATCATTTAAAAGATCTAGAAATTTCGAAATATTTCTTCAACTTACATTGGGTACATTTTGAAATTGTATATTCATGTCCTCTGAATTTAAAAGAATTCTTAATGTTCTAGTTGGTGTCAATTCCAGAGCAATACGATCTCCCACACGCAACCATTCCAGAGAAGTCATTGACCTCTGCAACAATGTTGAATTGTAGCGTACTTCATTGCCTGATACATACCAGACATTGGCTGGTATACGTTTAATGCTTAAGGGAATATTTTTGCGTACATTGTCATCGGAAAGATTAAGATCGGTAATACCGATATTAAGGCAACCTTTAAGGGATTCAAAAAAATTAACAAAATTTATCGTTTTAGAATTCTGTCAACTTACCCGCAAACAAAGGATTATGTGAGACAAGCTTAATTTCAAAAGGAGAACCCACACTCAGGGGATGTTCGGAGAATACCACACACCTGGATAAAGCAGCTGAGGCTCCCGTTAAACGTGAGGCCACAGTCCAATTTTGTGTAAGCGTTACATTACCCGAGATACAAGTCCAGCGATGTTTTGTTTCCAAGGTAGCTGGTTGTATAACCGAAGTAGCCTGACAGCTTTGAGAGTTTTCGCTAGTAGCATATGGGGCACGCATATCAGCCGCTGGCGATTGTGATAGAGAAACCTGAGCACATTGGCCATACAAATCTATAACAGCCCAAACATTCGGCGAGCGACATTCACAGGCGGGGCCCTGATCAACACCATCGATATAGAAATGAACATAGTCTCCATTGCGCATTACACCCACCCTAGCCCCAGCTCCTAAAGTATCCAGATCTACCAAAACATTAGACCGCAATTTTTTACGATTATGAAAAATCATAGGACCACATAATATGATGGTGTCGCTAGCATCCATTTCAGTGGCATTGGCAGCCGATTGTATATCTTCAGGACGCGAACCTGTCACACCAATTTCTATATTACCCGACCAATGTCTAACCATGGTCTCGAGCACCACCTCAAATAATTCGCGTTGCCTTAAAGGACGATTACTAAATACAATGGCATCATTAAACTCGGCCAGAGAGTTGGGCCGTGAAGCGGTTAGACCGCTATTCGAAATACTGGCATTTTTGCCATGAATTGTATGAAATCGTAAGGGCGTCTCACTATATAAAGTAGTATTAGATATAGTAGAATTTCCCGTGTCCGGACTATTGCACTCGGAAGTATCGACAATTGAAGCTTGAGCAGCCTGGCCATACAAATCGATTACACCATAAACGCGTTCGGGTACTTTAGTGGCTGCCGGACCCTGATCGACGCCATTAACAAAGAAATGCAAAGTACCATCATCTTTGCGTACTACGCCCACACGATCACCCACTTGCAAGCGATCCAGATTTTCACCATATTTCTCAATAACGGTTATGCCATTGTGCATAACTCCATTGCCAGTCATCATCCAAGTACCATCCCTGTTATAATTAAATTTTGAAGGTTTTTATTTAATTCAAAAAGAAAGAGGTTTTATTTAATTTTTAAGATTCTTACCTAACATTGGTCATGGTAAATGGAAAATCCAATTCCTCGGCACAATGAGTAGTAACACCCATTTCCACTGAACCCGCCCATTTGGTTACCACACGTTCCAAGCGTACTTGAAACAATTCATTGGGCCTTAAAGGGCGCCTTGTCAAAACCACACCATTATTAAAGTCATCTGAGGCACTGCAATACAAATTTTAAACAAAGTATTAAAAATCATAATTTAAAAACAATTGATGCTACTAACTTCGGCCTTAATGCTGTCCTTCCAGAATGTGTTACACAAGCATGTGAGCCACACAGGGGATGAAAAGTTAAGCGATCATCGTTGCGTGGGTGTCCGGGCGGGGCAGTAAGAGCCGAATCTGCCATGGCAGCAACTTCACTTTCAGGACTTAATAAACTCAATACAGGGGTAGGAGCTGCTGAATTACCCAAACCACTACCATTTCCTAAGGTATTACCCAAACCTCCTATGGCTGCTGCCGCATTGGAAGATATTAAATTATTACGTCTTGTCACCAAATTCTGTTGTTCTCTTTCGTCACGATCTACTATGGTAACCTTAATGGTCATACCATACAAGTCAATAACACCCCATAACGTGGAAGCCACTCTTGTCGCCGCCACACCCTGATCCTGGCCATTGATGTAATAATGTAAATTACCATTTGATTTACGCATCATACCCACACGATCACCCTCTCGCAATTCATCTAAATTAAATTCACCATACTGACGTCTAGTGCCTTTGCCATTGGTCAAGATACCACACCCCGACATCATTATGGTACCCGAACGCATGTTGGTCATGGTGGCTGGGAAGTGCAAAACATTTGGATTGTGTGTGGTCACTCCCACCTCTATGGAACCCGACCATTTGTCCACAAGTTTATCAATACGTATCTCAAAGAGTTCATTGTCCTTGAGCGGTCGATGTGTCATGACTACGCCATTGTTAAACTCATCTAAAGGCCGCCGTCTCTCAGCTGAACGACAGTTTGGTGATAGCTTAACCAACGAACCACAACGTGTATGAAATCTCAAACGATCGTTCATATCGTAATAATCTCCAACCGATGATGAGATTGAAGATGTTGTTGTACCGGCATTGGTCAAAGGCAGGCTACAGAATCCTGGTGGCGGTAGAGACGAAAGAATAGCTGTTGTTGCTAGAGATCCCGTAGACTCGGAATGGGTATTTGTTGAATGAGGATTGAATGAACTGGTAACAGTGACATCTACGCTCATGGGTACATCAATATTTTGTACCACTTGCTGGGAATGTTGAGAGGATGTATCTGAAATGTCCTGGAAATAGAAAATTGCGGATTTAGTCATATGCACGTTTGTTAACCTCACATATTTGGTCATAGTTTTAACATTCGTAAAGATGGGTCCATTCTCTTCTAAAGCTTCTCTAGCTAGTCAACTGAATATAGGCGGTTTTATGAGTAATTCTACAATGAGTATATGAAACAAAAAGGCATAATCACAGAATATACTATTGAGATATTCGTTTTTGTATGATAGTCAAGCAGCCATTAATTTCTTATCTTCCGTCTTACCGTTTTTACGACATCACTTCTCATTCGTTAATGACGGTCATTCCTAATGAGATGGCGAGACTTTACAATAAAGAACTCTTATCTGTACGAAGTTATAACAATGTACCAGGTAATATTATTGCGGATAATCTAGCAAAGCTCCATGCTCTCCTCAGACCAATATATATGTATGTAGGTATATAGCTATCAGCCTGTAAATTTCCTATTAAGCAATTTGTATATAGGTCCGCGCATTTTATCAGAAACAACCTGCCCCATGTCAAGAATAAATGGCCAACTTACGACAGTAAGCGTTCTGCAGTCTTGGTATCTTTAACGCGCCACAGATTTCGCATCCTGATACCAATCCTCACATGACACAGCATATTATTACGTTCCCATGACAGTCGGTTCTTCGTACCGGAACGACTCGGAATTATTAGAATTCCGATCAAAGACTGTCACTTCTACGATATTACTAATAATATCGCAGTTACAACAACAACACGCTGAAGACTCAAACTTTAAAGCAATGACTACAGTAAAGGTTGTCATAATAATATTCATAAAATAGGCTAATTCATTGTTGGATGTGGCTGTTTTGGTAGACAAGAATTTAATTTTCTCTTCCACCTGCATGTAACACAGAGGGACAACTCTCTAGGACCCAAGTGACACGGTCAGCAACCGGCTTAAATTTTCACTTAATTTTTGTAGACAGCCATGTTTCACAGCTATAAAAAGCAATGTCTATAAAAAACTTGATTAAAAGAAGCTCATTTTTAGTTCAATTGAAATGAGCTTCGATTATCGAAGATGCTCTGTTCGCCTAACCAATTCTGTAATCTACTTATATCCGATCTTGCACTATCAGCTGTAGAAATCAAACTTCCTAGATAGCAGAACTTGTCAACAAACTAAATCTGTTCTTGACTGTAGTCATTGCTTTAAAGTTTGAGTCTTCAGCGTGTTGTTGTTGTAACTGCGATATTATTAGTAATATCGTAGAAGTGACAGTCTTTGGTCGGAATTATTAGACTGCGATATTATTAGTAATATCGTAGAAGTGACAGTCTTTGGTCGGAATTATTAGAATTCCGACCAAAGACTGTCACTTCTACGATATTACTAATAATATCGCAGTTACAACAACAACACGCTGAAGACTCAAACTTTAAAGCAATGACTACAGTAAAGGTTGTCATAATAATATTCATAAAATAGGCTAATTCATTGTTGGATGTGGCTGTTTTGGTAGACAAGAATTTAATTTTCTCTTCCACCTGCATGTAACACAGAGGGACAACTCTCTAGGACCCAAGTGACACGGTCAGCAACCGGCTTAAATTTTCACTTAATTTTTGTAGACAGCCATGTTTCACAGCTATAAAAAGCAATGTCTATAAAAAACTTGATTAAAAGAAGCTCATTTTTAGTTCAATTGAAATGAGCTTCGATTATCGAAGATGCTCTGTTCGCCTAACCAATTCTGTAATCTACTTATATCCGATCTTGCACTATCAGCTGTAGAAATCAAACTTCTTAGATAGCAGAACTTGTCAACAAACTAAATCTGTTCTTGACCAATCACATAAGGTTTGTTTATCGTGTTTCCAATTTTCAAAGCTTTTTCTTTGTATATGCTAATTTGTAGACCAACCTTTACAGAATAAGTTAATAAGTCATTGAGTTTCGATTGCATATCCGAATGTTTAATAGACATAAAGTAGAAGTCGTTAGCATTATCTAAGAATTCAAAGAGACTGGTTAGAGTCCATTGAATAACACGGCGTCTATCAGCAAGCGTATTGTCAAGAACTTTGTCCACGAACAGCAAAAAAGTAATAGAGACGAGTGGGAACCCTGCCTTATACCAGTATGAAAATATAATGGTTTTGATAGGCTTTTGTTGTGTAGAACTTTTGCACTGAAAGCCATTACAATGTATTTCTATTAGGTTAATCATTACTTTGTCATTTCTCAGTTTGATCCATATTGTTCCTCAATGTATTTTTGTGTTCTACATATGACTTGTTTGAAATAAAACCTGATCTTTTCGTAATTTCGTTTCTATTGTATTCCTGATTCTGTCTAGAAGGATTCTGATTAATTCTATAGTAGGTATAACACTGCGAAAGGTCTCCGTTTTATAATTTCGGGTGGCATTTAGTCAAATTCAAGTTCGTCTTTAATCGATCATAGTTCAGATTTAAGGGATCGGAGGATCCCTTAAATCTGGGATTTAGTCAAATACAAGTTCGTCTTTAATCGATCATGGTTCAGATTTAAGGGATCATCCGATCCCTTTTAAATATTTCAAGCGTTTTTCCACTTAATCATTCGGGTTGAATTCGTATTCCGGATCATATAACATTATCAGGTATGTGATAGAAAACGATCGTTTTCAAATCGATCGATTTCAGATATATTTTTGTGATAATTTTCGGTTATTTTCCCAAAAAATTCAAACCAAATGAAAGGTAAAATATCAGTCAAAAGGATTAAAGCCAAAAATTTAATTTTTTGGGGGGAAATAACCGAAAATTAGCTAAAAAAATATGTCTGAAATCGATCGTTTTGAAAACGAAAAATGTCCATCACATACCTGTATATATTCTGTATATAATGAGACATTTGCAGTTTTGCGACATGAAACTTACAGGTCAGGAGTTGTTGGTCAGTCTTACGAATGACAAAATCTTTTACTCTTATATCGCAAAGATTGTTTTTCCATTTACGACTTATTTAGCAATTGTCGATCTAATTCTCAGTCCTTCTGTTTGGGTAGATCCATGTCGTTTTATGACTTCGTTTGTGTTTGAAGAGTGTTCCTCCTAATACTAGACCATGTTTGCTACATGTTTTCTGCAACAGCTTTCCTTTTTCCTTGCGTATACCCAGTCCAAGGTTACCCATTGTATGTTCATAAGAGTTATTATTATTCATAACTTTATCTTCATTTAGATGCTTTTAAGAGGACTATGTAACTCGCTATAAAATCTAGCTTTAAGTAGCAATTGCTGTGTTTGTAGGATATACAATTTGCCAAAATACAGCCTTAAAGACCGTTAAAATAACTGATAAGTAAACGAAAATTTATGTTTGCAAAGCAGGTTTTTCTACCAAATAAGATGCCCATTTCTACCCTTCCTATTGCAGAAACCAAACTAAATCATCCATAGAAAATAGACTGCCAGTATAATTTCCAAATAGTCACAGAGATTAATTGAGTCGATCGATGAACTTAAAGTCTCACTTTAGTCCAATATTTACGCCAGCAGTCTTATTAAAACCTTTCTATCTATGGCGGTGTAGTTCATATAAATTTTCAAATTTCTAAGACGTGGTAAAAACTAATTTAACACATATTTTGCAATGATTATGTCGTTGCATTATTTAACTAATTACCAATGACTAAGATCAATTTCTTATCTAGATTCTTAAATATCATTTTTCAATCTCAAATCTGATATTTATAAACTTACCCCCGCACCTGCGCTGCCCTCAACCGGACAAATGGAGACTTGAATACATCTTCCATACAAATCAACCAAAGCCCACAAAGGATTGGGCATATTACGAGCAGCAACACCTTGTGACTCGCCATTTACATAGAAAATCAACTCATTATTAGAAGTACGCATAACACCGACACGATCATTTTCATTCAAAGTCTCCAAGTCTGTTCCATAGAACTCCGTCAGACATAAGCCATCTTTGCGTACATCAATGCCGGACATAACCCAAGTGCCGTTACGCATAACCGTGGCACATGATGGTAATTCAAGTTTCTCCGGCGACTCGGAGGTAACGCCAATTTCTATGCTACCGCCCCAACAGTGATTCTGTAACAAAAGAAACACAAGGAAAAATCAATGAACCCCCATTTAAACAAGTCGAAGCAACAAACACATTATTATAAAAGCACTGAACTTACCTTTTTCTCTATAACCACTTCAAATAGAACATCATCTAATAAAGGCTCTGCACTAAATACCAATGCATGACTAAAGTCTCGGGCGGAGCGGGTAGCTGTACGATTACCATTAGATAATGTTATGCGACGGCCGCAACGTTGGTGAAATGTTTGCAATAGCTGCAAATTAACATTGGCCGCATTTATGCCAACGCCTCCACTAGTGCCACCTATATTCGTTGTACCACCAGTAGCCATGAATTCCCTTAAAACTTCAAAAGGTTTTAATTTTGTTCTTTTTAATAAATTACTTCTTTTTTTACTTTTATTGGTATTGTACAAGATCCCTTTACTTTTTTTAATTTATAATATGAATGGCTTTCCAAATCCTTATAAAAAGTTCGCGTGTTAGCTACAAAAATTTTCTTTATTTGAAAAGTGAAAATTTCTCTGTTAAAATTTTTCCATTTGACGTTTTCGTCCTGTTTTTTCTCTTTATTTCTTTTGTTTTATTTTGCGTCTGCGTATATTTTTTATTTTTGCAATTTTCTTTTGTTGTGTTAAACGTAAACAAAAGTTTTGTTATTGTAAACATGGGAAGTGGTTTGTTTAGAATGCGATCACAAAAGAAAATAAACAAAAACAGCTGTAGCCAGGGTTGATATCTGAGCAATAACGGAAACAAAGCGAAATTTCCTTTTGAATAGGGAAATTTCATTTTAATTCGGGAAATTTTACATTTTTGTTCTGTAATTAGTAAAAAATGTAAAATTTACATGAAAAAGAAATTCTACCAAGTGAAATCTTAAATTAAAAATAAAATTCAATCATTGAGATATATTTCTTCGTAATAAGTATCTAAACTTGGAAAATTAAGTAAAATGTATTTATATAAAAATATTGAAATGTAATAAAATAAAGTAAAGCCCCTGAACCTAATCCCTAGAGGGCGCATCCCCAGGTGGTGGATAGATTAATGCCTCCCATGTAGGGTTGGGGAAGCAGCCATTGCTTAGGTGACTGCTTCCCCCAACCATGTGTGGGGGTAATGGAGCTATCCCACGCGAACCAAATAGGTAGTTGTGGGTACTACTATAAAATTACCCCCAAGCCCAGGTATCATTGCAGTCGGTGGTTACCAGGGGGGTTACTGCGCACTTTGGTTCGAATGTAATTGCTTTCGAATCTCACTGCTTTGAGTGTGCTGGTTCGACAACAATTTGTTTCAGACTGAATTGCGCAGTTAACCCCCCAGGATACTGTTTCAATGGCGCACTGTGGATACCTTAACGACTCTACTAGTACATTATTATTCCCACGTTACAAGGGGCTATGACGTGGGCGACCTACTCTCCCCTACACTCGTGGGATTCAACATATCAAACAAAAACTAAAACGACACGGACGGGACCACCTTGAAGTATAGCTTCATGGTTAGACGGGACCCAGTAGGGATGGAAGAAATAGGCATTGTCTCGCGCCTTCTCCAGCAGAAGCGACGACCGCTGGCGGACCTAAAGACGATAGTGAGAACGACAAGGGTCCTACTGGATTCCTCCCAACGGGAGCACTCAGTCACTATCGGACTAGAGGAGTTCCGATTCGAAACTTGAGATCACGGTGATCACAGCTTCCGACCAACTTATTTGAAAACTTTTCATATATCTTTGGCAATAAATAATAATGCCTTAAGTCGAAATTTTGTGTTTTGAGATATTAAGGGTTTTGTTTAAGTGTTAAGGGTTTTGTATGAAGAAGTTTAAATTTGTTAATAATGACATATTATACTTGAAATTTGGCTGAGTGATAGATCTCGAATAAGGGAATAAGAATATGTAATAAATGAAAAACCACTTATGTCAAATTAAGCATATTTTCCCGTTCCGACGTGGTTGATCCACATGACGTTTCCACACTCTTCCATCATCCAATTTGATTTCGTAGTGCAGTTTACCTAATTCTTTAACGATGCTGCCAAATTTCCACTTTTCTTTGGACATGTAATCTCGGGCAGCAACTCTATCTCCCACCATAAACGTTCTTTGATTTTCCGGGGTGCATGTGACAGCAACATTTTGAGTGGGTAGCATCAGATCTAATTTTGTTCGAATTTGACGACCGGTGGGAGGGCGATTTACCTGTGAACGGATGTATTGCTCTGCGATAGGCTAGTAAAATATTTGCAATATCTTTTCTCACTTTACTGTATTTAACTTGTTTTTAATTGTTTTCACGAATCTTTCCGCCTGGACATTCGTTGCCTGATGGTAAGGCGCCCCCATTTTGTGTATAATTCCATTAGCACGTAGGAAACACTGAAAATCTTCTGACGTAAATTGCGTACCATGGTCTGTGACCATGACGCTTGTAGATTTCGCGGTAATATCCGGTATTATGTGGACCCCAGGCCATTTGCTAAGGTTTACACTTTACTGTATTTAACTTGTTTTTAATTGTTTTCACGAATGTTTCCGCCTGGACATTCGTTGCCGGATGGTAAGGCGCCCCCATTTTGTGTAGAATTCCATAAGCACGCAGGAAACACTGAAAATCTTCTGACGTAAATTGCGTACCATGGTCTGTGACCATGACGCTTGTAGATTTCGCGGTAATATCCGGTATTATGTGGACCTCAGGCCATTTGCTAAGGGCATCAACCAAAATAAAAAGGTACTCACCCTTCCATACGTGTGTTGGCATAATTTTTGGAGCTGATGGCCGGACCGATTGGCAGTTGAAGCAGTTTGATACTAAACTTTCAATATCACGATCAAACTCAGGCCACCAGCAGTAAGCTCTGGTCAGCGTTTTCATTTTTGTTATTCCGAAATGTGCGGAATGTAATTCCTCCAAAACTCGTTGTCTAAGCTCTTCCGGTATATAAACACGAATCCCACATAACAAGCATCCCTGCTGCAACCCGAACTCTGTATGTGAAATATTAAATCGATGCTCTCGATCTATTGAAAATAGTATTAGAATAATAACACGAAGTTATTATATTCAAAGCAGAAAAAGAACAAAGAAAATTTTATTATAAAATTTTCATACAATGATTAAAATACAAAACATATTTGATTTGAATAATATAAAGTATAAAATAACAAGTTCATTTTCAACACGATCACATTCTCGACCAAACTTTAAACTATGCCGCAATATTTTGGTTTCTTCATCGCATTCTGTTAATGAGCTTAATTCTTTTACTGTAACCAGCAAGGTTGTAATCATGTTGACTTCGATGGCGTTAATATCAGTTTGGGTAATTTAATTTTCTATTATAATTTATATTATTTAATGGTTTTTAATGCATTCTAATAATTTAATTTCTATCTAGTGTTTAGTTTTTAAAATTTACCGCTGGTGATCAATTAATTTCTTCCCATAACTCATTAAGTGCCAAATATAAATAATGTGAACTGTAAAGTTGTTGATGTAAACTTTACAGTTCACATTATTTAAATTTCTGGCAACACTTATGAGAAGAATTCTTACAAATACAACCCTGTCCCCTTATATTTTTGTTTACAATTGTTTGTTAAAATTGAAAAAATGGATACTGAAGGTAATTTTTAACATTTTTTTAAATTTGATGAAAAAAATTATATGTTTCTTTAACTTTTAGATGAAATGATAGAAGAGCACTTGGATGAGGAATATCAAAACAGTGAAATAGAAGATAATTTTTCAGAAATGGAAACCCAAATTGAGCAATTGCAAAAACAACAAAAGGACCACAATTTAGATGATTTTCAAAGGGATAAATTGGAAAAAGCTATAACTATGCTGAGATTACATGTACAAAATTATCAGCGTATTGTTTTATTCAACCGACGTCGTTCCCAACAGCGCTTAAAGAAGCGACAGAACTCATTAAGAAATTTCTTTTTGAAAACACTAATGGAGACACAAATAAGATATGTGGAAATGATACCATTGGCCTTACAACCACATGAATTATTGGTTAATTCATGTAATGATCTGGATAAACGTGATATAACTTTTGTACAAAGCTCGCCGGTTTCACAGGAGAAAAAAATTGGAACTAATATAAATACAAATGCGCCTAAGGCATCTTCATTAAGTTATTACAAAGATGTGGCTTTGAAATTTACAAACAACCAATGGCTAGAAGCCTTCCATATACCTAAGGAGATCTTTGATCTTATATGCACTAGACTAAAACCATTTTTTAGCTATGATTCTAAACGAATTGACTATGAGTCTCTAATAGCAATGAACATTTATGCATTCGCTAATGGTGGCCGTTTTGCCGACATTGCCTTGCTCTTCAAAGTAGACAAATTATTTGTGAAAAATTCATTGCGTAAATTTTCAGTCCTCTTGTTAACAGGATTTTCACAAAAAAAATTGTCAATGCCCAAAAATAAAACCGAGTTAGAAGACATAGCCTACGGTTTCTTTAGAGCCTCTAGAATGACGCCATGTGTTGCGGGGGTCTTATGTCTTTTTGAATTGCCAAATCTTTGCGAGTGTGGACGCTATAAAAACACTTGTGGCACCAAAGCTCTTAAAGTACAAATTTGTGTGGACAATCGTTTGCTTTTTCGCAAAATCGAAACATCAACTAAAAAAGCTAGTATGTTTCTGAAAGCCCCTAATGAAGTCAGTATGTTTTGGAAGAAATTCTCTGACAACTCAGTGCTGCCGTATTTCATAGTCGCCCCTCCCGGTTATCCTTTACGCACTTGGCTTATGCAAACCTACAATAATCCGTGCCAACCTTGGGAATACGATTTCAATAAATGTTTCGGTAGTCTCAACATTTATAGAGAGGTGGCTTTGAAACGACTATTTGGTCGTTTTAATATACTTAACACTACCGAATGCCTTTTGCCACAGTTCAAGGAGTTAATTATTAAAGCCTGTTGTCTTTTGCACAACATGTTGGAGGAAAATCGAGAATACTTTTCGGTGGAATGGTGTAAAAATTTTAAGCCCGAAATGAATGAGAAGAAAATGACGGCGTCAGCTACAATGTTTTATAACGATTGTCAGAAGGCGTTTGAGAAAAGGGACGGCATTGCAAAGCTAATACGGCTAGCAAAAATACAAAATATTGATAAGGAATTTAGAGTTAATTAATTTAGATAATAAACTTTCTTTTATATTAAAATACATCTCATTATTTATGTATTACTATATCGCAACCGATTACACATTATCCAACACATGTTCGCCTTTAAAGAAATAGGTTCCCTGTTTGAATATGGTTCATCTATTGGTTCATCATGGTTCATCCTATATTAAACCAGCTTTTTTACTTATCTTCGACGACAGTTTCGTGCCAGATTAAAGAAAACATCCACACAAAAGAAATACCTCGTAAAAAGTCTTAACTTTACATCATCTATACTACCTCAAATTGAGATAATAAAAATCCTATCAAAGCTATGTTCAATGATGGGGGAGATATGTCACCATCTTGTTAGGGTCAATACCACGTTTTCGTAATTATATCGTAGACGAACCTCCTAATTTTGGTGTTCACAACAAAATAGTGCTTTGCTAATGAACATGGGGGTTACCCGGAATATCGATTCGAAAATAAACACAGAACTTAATTCAAAGTGGAATGTTTTTCTTTGTTTATCCAATATTAGAAAAATGTCTTCAATTAATACATTAGTTTCCGTTCTCTAAAGAAACTACACAAAACAGTCCGAAGTTCTTAGAAATTATTCAAAAAACAACAAGTAAGAAAGTGCTATAGTCGGTCAAGGCCGACCATACGATACCCTTCGCCACTAAGGTCAAAGGTGTTCTTTTTCCTTTTTCATACAAACATTTTCTCAAAACTTATATATTTAAGCTGTTTCGGTCAGTTTGGACTTATATGAAAGCTAGGGTCAAATGAGGACCTTTGTGGACATTTTGGACTTGAGAGCTAGGGCCAAATGTGGATGGATTATCTTGAAATTTTGCAAATTGGCTGCAGTTGCTACAAATTATGTATGCAAAAATAAACTTAACATCCTCATTATTTTCAGATTTACGAGCGTTTTAGTGATTATTGTCTCATTTAGTGCGTTTTGACAGAAGAGTTTGGTCAAATGTGGACCGATTTCAACGAAATTTGGTACAGTGATTTTAGTTTACATAAGTAGTACTTGCTTTAAATTTCATGAAAAAACATTGGTGTTTGTGGCCAATATACCAATTCCGAGAAGTGGGACCTATGGGAGGTACTATAAATAATGTCGGTTCATTTTGACGAATATCAATAGCCATGGTCCCAAAAATTAATCTGTCCAAATTTCATTAAATTATCTTTAGAATTGCGACCTGTAGTTTGATTACAGACGGACGGACTGAATCGACTCATAAAGTGATTCTAAGCCTATTGGTATACTAAAAGGTGTGTCTTGGACAAATATTTCTATGCGTTACATACATCAGCACAATCTTATAATACCCTTTCCACCTATGGTGGTGAAGGGTATAAAAACGAATTTGGTTTAATTCCGAAAATGTTCGTTTTACTTTTTTTATAGAAGCAAAACACGACATTCATTCCACTTCCGAACGGAATTGAGTTCAGTTCTGAATTCCTAAAACTATGTCGATCGTAATGGTTTTAATACAGAACGGAATTTGTGACATGCGTAACAAGAAAACATTTTCTTTCGAATCTGTAGGAAATAACCTTCTTTAGTTACTCCATGACATTAGGCGAATAGAACTCCACATGCTCTAATGGATAAACTATAAATAATCCCTTGCAAAGAAAAAAACATAAAAATATACAATTGTTAAAAATAAATTTTTATTTTACATTCTTCAAATGTAAATTGTACAAAAAAAACATCATGTCTTAACACAAATTAGTACAAACGTTGGGGTGGGCCCATGGATGACTTGATGTGCAAAGAACGGACGTTTTGCCAGTTTTTCTTCAACAAAGATACCAAGAAATTGATGGACAAATGGACGTTTTGGACCAATTCGTCTTGTTTCATGTCTACGTGACCGACGGCAACAGACAAGCACAAAACTTTCTTCATTTGGAACTTGATGGTGGACTTGACTTCTTCGATCTTGCCCATCATGGATTCTTGATGAGACAAAAGACCAGGGAACTTACCGGCCTTGTTCAAACCGGGACCCAAGAGACGGGGAATTTGTTTGATCAAAGATTCGGAAGCCAAGAAAGCATCATAGGACTTGGCCAATTTCTTAACCAACTTCTTGTTCTTGTTCAACTTCTTCAAAGCTTCGGCATCCATGCATTCAACATTGTTAGCCTTGGCTTCATCACAATGTTGTTGATCACCCAAGACGCAAACCTTCATTTTTGGGCGGGGAATGTGCTTCAATCTATAAATTGATAAAAAAAAAACACAAAAATTTAGATTTGTTTCCAAAAATCATTTTAGAATTCAAAAAATGTTTCAAGAGATGCTTAAATCAGTCGAGTTTATCCACACGAAAACCAAAAGGCTCTTAAGGTTTTCAGGTAATACATGCAAATAAATATTAACATCATTTTAAACATCAGCCTAAAACACTTTGAATATTCTTTTTTTTCCCTAAACAATAAATTATGCCAAACTTACACATAAACCCTTTCTTTTTTAAATGTAGAAGAAGGGGGAGTAGCAAGTTTTTTTTTCTTTAAAATTTATAAGGGGCGGCCGCTTTTCATTATGGTTTTGAGAAAAACCTTTCTGAAATTAGGCCTACTCAATTTGATTTTAAGACCCTGAGCAAAGGTCCGTCAAGGGTAAAAACCCTCGACTGCCTGTAGAAAATCAAAATTCCAAAAGATGCAACAGTTGCATCTGTAGGGAGGTTTTTCATTTCACACAGGTTGAAAATCAACATACTTGACAGTGCCGGAGAAACGCTTGTCCTTTTGGGGATCGTAGTTCTTCAAGCCAATTTGTAACTCCACGGTTTCCAAGAAACCACGCTTCTTCTTGGTGGAGAAGTCCAAGACAGCGGCTACGCTCTCGTACAAGGTATCACGTGAAACCTTTGAACTAAAAAAAAGAAGAAAAAAAATATTTAAAATCTGCTTTAACAAAACTTAAAAAAATTGCTTATTTTATTATAAAGCGTTGTAAAAATAATTGTTTTAATTAAAAACCTGTATAATTGAGTTAATAATTTGACATACAAAAATTTTACATTTTATCTAGCAATTATTTCCAAACTTAAAAAAGACATTGAAAATTCCATAAAGCTGGTTTATAATTGCTATTTTATACAAAAATATCCCAAACATTTTTTAAATCACACACAATTCTATCGAAACATATTAATATTTTTTAAATTTATTTAAAGATGTTTGAAATATTTTAAGAATTTAATTTGCGCACAAAAATACTTACGACATGATTGCTCAAAAGTTAAAACAGAAAAGAAAGCTGGGAAAAAATTGACAAGGTATGAAGCTGTCAAAATGTGGTGACTTTACATAGTTGTATTTTTTGAGCAGAGTTGTATTCACATGCTTACAAGGTTGATAAAGAAAGTTGGTCATTTATTTAACAAAGACATTAACCAATTAAATTATTTGGTTTCATATGAATTTCGAAGCATATTTTAAATAAAATCGATAGTTGCCTGGTATTTATAACATTCACCACCATAGGTAGAAAGGGTATTATAAGTTTGTGCTGATGTATGTAACGCATATACTTTTAGTAAACCAATAGGCTCAGAATCACATTCTGAGGCGATTTAGCTAGCTGGCTGGACCCCCATGCAATCAAAGTACAGGTCGCAATTCTAAACATAATTTAATGAATTTTTACACAGATCAGTTCCATTATTTATGGTACCTCCAATAGGTTCCACTTTCCGGATTTGATATATTGGCCACAAATTTTCATGAAATTTAAAACAAATACTGCTTATGTAAACTTAAATCACTGTACCAAATTTCGTTGAAATCGGTCAACATTTGATCATAGCTGACATACAAATTCTTCTCTTCAAAACGCACTAAATGAGAAAAAAATTCACTAAAACGCTCGTAAATCTAAAGATAATGATAATTTTGAATTAATTTTTTGCATACGTAATTTTTGTAAAAACTTAATTAATTAATTTGACAAATTTCGAGATAATCGGTCCACATTTGACCCTAGATCTTATATAAGTCCAAATGACGAAAACAGGTTAAATATATAAGTTTTGAGAAAAAGTTTATATGATGGCAAAATTTAGCAAATATTTGTCTTTATATAGCAAAAAGAACACCTTTGACCTTGGTGGTGAAGGGTATCGTATGGCCGAGCTTGACCGACTATAGAACTTTCGTACTTTTTATAAAACTAATTTTGTAAGTAGATTAATCGATGGCCGTTATGCTGGCTGGGTGGACGGCTGTCTGCTTATGATCTAAGTACAAATCGCAATTTGGAATCGAATTTTAGATTACTTTTAGGCTAAATTGGATTATTATTTCGAGCATATGACATGACAGAAATAAACGTTTGAATTTTGAACCTAGATGCACCGGGAGTTATGTTTCTAACTGTTCTCAATCATGGAACTAACTAAAGTCTTTCAAATTCCATTAAAGGATGCTTTGTAAACAATATGTATGGTGCAAGTTATTTGTGGAGTTTAGAGACAAAAAGTGAAAACCTTGTAGAATTATATAAGGAATATGGTTTCAATAAGGTACGATGGCATAGAATAAATGTTATATTCGTAATTGTCTGAACTAAAACTAAGCGAGTTTTCTATATAGACCTATAAGGTTCCACAATGTATAATAAAATTTGTTGAAATCATAGTTGAAAACATTTTAAAGTTGCATTGACTATTATTCTTTACAACGTATAGTAAATATGCCTCGTACTCCAGGTTTAACTTTTACCTCCCTAAACTGCAGGCACCACCTGAAACCTAACCTCACCTTATACAATAATTGGTCGTCCAATGGTAAATTATGCTGCAGTGAAAAACGTGGTGTATCTTTGTTGCTAGTTGAGTGTAAAAATAGCTCTGGAAGACATTCATAAGTCAACATCTATGAATGTTTTTATTAAGGTAGATACATACATTGTTGGGTAGAGTGAAATAAAATGTAGTTTATACTACATAGCATTAAGTGCTAGCACTAGGTCTTGGTTTTCAGTAGTAGCTAAGTTGAAAAGTTAAAGCTACAAAAAGTGTGAATAAAAGTTTGCTTGTACTGCATATCCAGGGCTGAAAATTGGAGGCAATAGCTGGAAAAAGCGACTGTTAAATCAGCTGGTAATACTCATATGATGCAGTAATACTCATATGATATACTTAATTTTTAGATACTGGTCAAAAAAATTTTGTCGGAATTTTACTTTGAGATTTTTAACTACACAAATAATAATTGAGAATAGTATGAGAAAAACTCATTCAAATGAGTTTTTTTTGAATGTAAGATCACATTTAACTTTCTACTTGTAAGCATAAAATACTAATTTTATCTTACATTTTAATTTACCTCAAAGCTAGCTTAAACATAAAATTCTTATAAGGGTCTGTTCACATATTAAGTAACGCTCTTAGAGGGGGTTTTGACTTTTGTTACGGTAGAGCTATTCTGTATGCATATTTTTATTAAAATGTATTACACAGGGGGGGAGGGGGTTAAAAATCTGAAAAAAGCGTTACGTAATATGTGAACGGCCTAAGCTTAAGCTACCTTTTTGTCACATGGCCCAATGTGTTTGTTTACGATCGTTATTAAAATCTGGCTACTCTATACAAGCCGTTAACATAACAAAAGTTGCCAACTCTATTGATTTTTGTGACAGCTTTTTCGAACAATGGTTGGCAACATTGTTGTTTTGTGAAATATTTCTTCATAAATTATTTTTTATTCAGTTTTCAATGTCTGTTGAATAATTTTTGATAATTTTAAAAATATTTGAGAAGAAAATTTTATTAATCATAGATTAATTCAATTTTTCAATTTAATTGTGTGAATTTTGTAAAATATCTGCAACTAAGCATTTGCCTTTTGTTCCTGTATCAAGTAAAAGCCGGTTATTTGCAAAAAGGAAAAACAACAAACAAAAGCAAGGTATGAATAGCGAGCGGCAGAAATATTTTTCAATTTGTTATTAATTTTTTTTATATGCTAATTGTTTTTTGAGTACAAACAAATTTATTATTAGATTATTTGCGCAAAACGCAATTATAAAAAAATCTTATCTAATACAAAATGTTTGTATGTATGTATGAAGATTCTACAATGTTGATCCATCATAAAGATCGCATCACAATGCAGGGGTATACAGTGGGTCAAAAATATTAATAGATATACTCGATTTGCTGTAACTTAGGGCTTATGCGTAGAATGTGGGGGCTTTGATATTGTTTCTATAAGATCGTTATAGTTCGGAATAAAGTTTAGTTTTATGAGTCTAGTAATTTAGTTCTAGCGCAGATTGCATAATCTTACTAAAAGTTTGAGGAAATTTTTCCGGAAATCAGCATTACTATGTCATCAGCATAGGTCTTTTTCTACAAAACTTACCATATCGTGTACTAAATTCTTAGCAGATCGACTTCAGATAAACATGCTGAGCGTTGCTTATGATGCGTATTTCTAACGAGTTTCTAAGATAATGTTAAATCAGTCGATTTTGTTTCAAAAGAAAATGCTGATTAGTCAAAGCCTACTTAAATCTCTCAGTAGTAAATGTCTCTTAGATCTGGAAGCGGATAGATTATTTAGATCTACGATCCGGATACCTTGAAAGTAATGATCAAAAAGTTGATAGTGTCTCTGAGTTGGATTAAGTCCATGAGCCGTTCGGGGGTTCTTTATAGAACCCAGAAACATAAGATTTTATTTATCTCAGAAACTAGACGAGATAGTGAAAAACGGATTGTAGATTTAAAAAATTTAGGGTCGAAAACCTAAAGTGGCATCATTAACTCAAAATGTGTAAAATGGCGGATAGAGCACGTAAACCTCCGCACGACGATATAGTACCTCAAGGGACGTAAATACTAAGCAACGGTTCTGATAGAACCTAATGTTAGAAGAGGACGTTCGAAACTTCGATGGCTTACGAAATAAGAACAAGATCGAAGCGCATGGAGTTCTTAAATATCCTTCGACTTAAAAGGTTGTAAATATAGGCCACTTAAGTAAGTAATACCATATTCCGGTAAGTGATAGAAATCGATCGTTTTCAAATCGATTGATTTCAGATATATTTTTAAGATAATCTTCGGTTATTAATCCTTTTGACTGATAACTTATCTTTCATTGTATCTGAAATCGATCGATTTGAAAACAATCGATTTCTATCACATACCGGATTGTCTTGATATCAAAAAACGAAATACTAAAAAATAATATAAATTATATTGCAGTTTTTTTTTAATTTCTAATAGCTTTTTCCAGCTTCCCATCGTAGATAATAACATTTTTTGTTAGTTCCCCAAAAGCCTATTAATCACAATAAAATATGTAAATAATTTATTTTGGAATTTATGTTTATTATCTCATAAATATTTTTAAACAACAAAAATAATCCTAAATAATTTTCTAATATTTATTTTGAACCAAATTCTAACGCAATTCACCTACTTTTTATAATACTAGCACATAAACACCTGTCAAATATTAACAGCGCAACAACCACCAGACAGATTCCTGCTCTCTCTCAGAGAATTTCAATAACTAAGAGGTAAGTTCAAGAAAACCCAATTTATCTATTGTTATTGCATAAATATTTTTGAATAAAACTCTTTACTCTTGCTTCTCTATTAATTCCATAGCAATTAAAAATTTTTCTTTAACTACGTCAGAGGGTCTGGGAAATAAAAACAAAAAAACTTAAACGTCAGTGGTGGAGAAATTGAATGAATAGAAGAATATTAATGTTTAATTTTTTTTGCTTTTGGTCAGAAGTAGCAGAAAGACAACAGCTTTAATACCAGACACACATCACAAAAACTACTGATTGCCACTTTCGTTTAGTTCAAAGTGAAAAAATTTCTTTTCTTGTTTTAAAGGCACTAGAAAACGTTTAAATATATATTGTTCCTAAATAAAAAAAAAAACTTAAATCTCAAATACTTGCATTAAAGTTTTTGAACTGAAACAAAAATCAATGATTGTGCCTTGATATTGAAACTAAAAGTAAAAGCCATCTATATATTGAGGAAAGTAATACAAGCAGCGAGAAAAAAAAACGGAAATATCTATACTACAACTGCCTCTTCAAAAAGAATATTACATAACAATTCCATAACATTATTAAAAGAAAATCAACACCAAGTAACTCAGTATTTTAGTGTAAACGTTTTAATTAAAAAAAAAATATTTTTTGAAAATTCTTCTTATTCAATATTATCAACTACTCAGCTGTGCTCTGCCATTCATTGGAACTTTTCTGCTAACCATAACCTTACACAATGGCAAGACCAATAAATGAAAATCATGTAAGTTTAATCACACAGAATTTATCTTATTTAAATTGTATTGAAATCCAATTCTTATTTGCCTGATTTCTTTGTTTAATTAATTAGATGAGTCATATTTTTTTGTTTAAAACCTTTTTTATTGTATTATTTTTCATTTCTTTCGTAATCTTTATTTTTAAATTTTATTTATGAAGTCACTTTGCACGCTTCTGGTATTTGTAGTTTTTTATTTTTATTTATTTTAATTTCATTTGCATTTCAAAAAAGTGTTTGAGTAGGTATCTTAGCATATGTAGCATTTCGCTGTCTGTTGTCTTCGTAATCGATTTAATTAAACAATTTGAATGTAAATTTAATGCAGACCGGGTGTCAAGTGTTGTTATAATTTATTGCTGGTGTAAATATGTATATTACATACATATATTCTAAAATTGTAGCAGTTTTTTGTTGCCAAAGACTCTTCGTATTAATCAGTTGCCCACATATTATGAAATGTTAAAATTTTTAAAAATAATTTTGAATATTTTTTGAACGCATTATATGTACGTGGGCGGTAAAATCAGTTTTCAAGATATGGATATTTTTCTGCAAAAGCCAAACGTAACATTTTAACTTTTTTAATTGTTACTTGATGTAGAGCGAAATAAGATACCCCGTTTGAAAGATATTTCGGAGCACTTTGACTTGACATGCTACAGGCAATACATTAGTAATTTGTTTTACAGGTTTAGAGGCATAGACTATTACTAAACTGAGAATCGTTGCCACGGCAGAAGTTTCTTCGTACCGGAACGACTCCGAAATCTTAGAATTCCGAACAAGGGCGGCCACTTCTGCGATATTACCAATAATATCACAGCAACTAGACTGAGAACATATGGTCTACTAAGGAACACAAAATATGTATATGGCGTTTTATTAAACGTACTTTGACGTTTCTAAAATGTACTTTGACAGTTCGCCCTCAGTTTAGTTGTAGTTTATGGTTTAAAGCACTTCATCTCCCAAACTAAAAGTTATGTATGAGCGATGAAAAATAGTTAATTTATTCTTCAACATTGCCTCCTAGAGTTCTATATACTTAAGAGTTCTTCATTTAAGCAATTTTTTTATTACTTCCGAAAGATATGCTTCAGCAAAATTAAAACCACTAAGCCATATAAGACCCCTATGGCGGCCATCTTTTCTCTTACTTTCGTGAATTGGTCAATTATTTCGGATGTAGAGACTCCAACTTTGCGCCCTAAAAGTCCGTTCGTCTCTTGTGTGTTGTGGTGTATGCAATTTTCGTCCATCTATTGCTTTTAAGGTTGATTTTGTGCAAATGCTTAAGCCATCTTGCGGAAAGCTTTTTCATACCCAAGTGATAATGCAAAATTAAAACCACTGACCCATATGAGATCCCTATGGCGTCCATCTTCTCTCTTACTTATAATCTCCAATCGGCTAAAACTATTTCGTGAATTTTTTGTATTATTTTGGATGTAGAGATCTCAAATTTCCATCTAAAACGTTTGTAATATTTTGTTTTTGTTTTGGACCAGTTCTCAGGGGTTGGCCTTACTTATTCAATTCATTATGTTAGAACTAGAAAAATAGGTTATGGGGGGTGGGATAGGTGGTGTAGTGTTTGTGGACATAATATTTTAACTTTCCTATATAAGCAAATTCCACATACAAACTGTACGGGTGAAGAACGAATTTTCCCTGTAGTGTGTTCTTCTGTCTATTGGCCAATCGACTACGAGGGAATGAGCTCTAACAGATAGACTTGTATTGCGTAAGAAAGTTGGAGTTTCGGGAACGAGTTTACTGATTTCGTAAGAGCACATTTCAAATTAATAACGATAGAACAGTATAAAGCAACCCACATTCTGAAACTATTTCCGTCAACGGCTGACAAACATCAACCAAATGACAAAGATTGCTCAAATTTAGACTTATGTATTTAGGATTAAGAGGCTAGACACGGTCATACAAGTAAACAAGACTATATTTTACATTTTAGTTAGTCAGCCTTATCACGGTTGTCGAATATACGACTTCGACTACGACAGTTAGTACTAGATTAATGAAATTGATGTTTTCTTTAATCTAGTACTAACTGTCGTAGACAAAGTCATATATATTCAAAAACCGTAATAAGGCGGAATAACTCCTTATACTTGTATATTTTACTGAGATTCTAACATTCGAAATGAGATCTGAAAGTTAAGGTAAATAGCTATCGATTCAAAAATAATCAGCCCATTTCCGGTGAGTTTAATTCCCCGTCAGCTTATTCTTCACGGAAAATTAATTCCTCTATTATAAACTAACGCGAAGGAATAGTTTTTGTGAAAGTGAATTTAAATTTCTGTCAATTAGAGATAGAAAATACACGAATTAGTTAAAAAATAGCAATATGTAAATTACGAAAATTTGAATATACGAAATTTTAATTTGGCCCATCAACGTGGAATGGGGTTTAATAGTTTTTTTATATTCAAATTTTACATTATTAGAGTCGATATTTTATTTAAATGCTTTTCTTATTTTGACAGCTTTTATCATTTTTTTATGACTGATGACTATCGTTAGATTTTCTGCTATTTTATAAGTAAAAAGTGAAATATATATCTTACATAACTTGTTGTCTGCATTGTGTATAATGCCGTATAAAAATATTTTTCAGTTCATATTAGCTTTTCGAAAACGAGTAGTTCAATGACCGGATTTTGCTCATTTACATTAGGTTTAGATGTTTGCTTTGTCGCTATTTAAGAAATAGTTATGCATAATGAAAACAATCAATAGGTTTTCATAACAATTTATATTGTCAAAGTCTAATTTTATTATTTTAAAAACTATGAAAATTTAATAATATTTATAATGGATTTATGATATAGAATTATTATGGTGGTTGTTCATATTATTTTCTTCTCCTGAGGAAGATTACCTAACCAACCATAGAAACATAAGTCGAGGAATGATTGTTGTACATATGTATTTCTTTTTATCAATAAATGTTATTAAATAATTGTAATAAATCGAAATCCTTGTGAAATTAACTTGAAGACAAACTCTAGGTTCTAATGTTTATTATCAATATCTAGTGAAATATTTATTTTAAAACTTAGGTTTTTATAAAGTTCTCAAAGCAAAATAGACGATTCGCAGTATTACCAATTTAACAGCTGATTTGACTAAATTATCTGTTAACCTTGAAATGTGTTGTTCTCTTATTTAAATTATACTGCTAATAATGTGCTGCGCTTAAAAAGAGTGTAAAACTTCATTCTCTTAATTTTATATCTTTGCATTATATGTATTCAATATACTTTTATTAATGAAATCACGCATAGATTGCATTATCTAATAAAGAATGAAAACGAGATAAAATTTACATTTCTTAAGTATTTTTTTTAGCTAGTATAAGCAATTTTTTCGATTTTTTTTATTTCCCTGAAAATTTTGTTTTTAAGGTTTAGATGAGGTTATTAGGAACAAAAGTCTTTTTACAAAAAATAACAATTTATGATCTTTTTTTTTATTTTTTAAAACTCATAGACAACAATGGAACAGTTGGACAGAGTTCTAGGATAATAGGTGATTTTTATATAATTTGATCTTATTTAATACTAGCTGACCCGGTTCGCGTTGCTGGCCCAAAGCAAACATTAGTGTTTTATTACCACACGATTTAAATTGAGCTTTTAACAACATTTAAATAAAAATTTATGGAATACCGATCATAAAGTATGGTGTAGATGTGGGCTAAATCGAAAAAGAAACGCATGTATTTAAGGCAAATTGGAAATTATATTTATTTAGTACTTCATCTTAAGCCCAGCGGAAAGACAATATTTTTTGTTTTTTTATTTGGTAAGAAAACGTATAAATTTTATGGCGTGCCAACTCGGGAGCAAGCCACATACAACTGGCAGTGTGAAAAACATGAATTTTCCAAAATTGAGCTAACATTGATGTGGTCATCAAACTCCCGAATCCCATAGCAAGATCCGGATCTAATTGAATCAATCCGAAAACATATGATCCACGGTCATTGCGGTGAACTAAACACAAATTCACCATGCATGAAAGAAGGCAAGTGTACTAAGCCTCATCCACGCGAGCTATTAAAGTACTCACAAATCCTGTTTTATAGATATAGGGATACATAGATAAGGGCTGTTTGCTTACAATTAACCATAAATGCATCCGTTTGACATTTTCGCAGGAATGTTTGTCCTGGATCTACCATAATACACCAGAGATCGAACAGTAGGTTTCTTGGGATGAATTGGCTACAAATAATGATTTTTCGTTAATCACTGTACTACTGTGCCACACGTTCTTTTGATATTTATTTATTTATTTACAAAACTTATGTACATAATTATGAAAATAAAGAAAGCTTAGGTACTTACAACGAATGTCTTTGACGTTATATTTAGTCATTAACTAGGTCCACTCTTAGTATCTATTGTCCGTTGTTAGTAGCTATTTGGTCCCATCTTTCTGGTAGTATATCGACTCCGCACCAAAATAACTGCTTTGGCTTTGAGGTAAAGAAGGTAAATAACGAATCAAGACAATTTCTGATACCTTGCCTGCTCTTAAGTAAAGCGTATTTCACTAAGGGCGTTCGATTAAAACAGATGGTAGTCAGAAGGGGCAATGTTTGGGCTATAAGGTCTTCCAACGTGTGGCCAATCGTTGTCATGATAGAAGATTTTGGCCTCGTATCTGGTAAATATTCTGTTTTTTGTTGATTGCTATTTTAAACTAATTATTTTTCTTCGGCTCACAATACAAAGCTCAATTCTTATCCCACTAAATACAGAGCATTACCTTCTCGTCATGGATATTAGACTTCGACGAGGATTTGGCTCGTTGGCAGGTCTTAACATATGTATTTTTGCGTCTGGGGTTATTATAATGTATCCATTTTTCATTATTAGTCGGAATACGATTCAGAAATTACTTTAAGCATCATTTCCGACAATTTAAATCACCTTTAACGTTTAACGAAAGGCTCTATAATATAAAGTTGTTGCACTTCCATGCATTGTTTTGCCGTATGGTCGTTTTGAAAACTCTATAAACAAGAGAGTATATCCAATGAGAGAAAGATAAGACACACACACGTGCTCATGAAATGTAAATAAAAGAAGGCTATTCGACTTCCCCACAAAACATCCTTTTTAGGCACTGAATTGGACATTACTATAGCGATTGCAAAAAATATCGTTTTATACTTTGGCGTCTATCGAATATTGAATTTTAATGACAAAATACAATATTTGTTATTTTAAACACAAAATATATGTGATAGCCATATGTTGCCCAAATGACCCGTGGTAAATCGAGTGAGCTGAATTCAACCGTTTTTTAGGTTAGCTCTAGTTTTCGAGATATAGCGTTTAAAAAAAAAATGGAGGAGGTTGCGCAATAAATATTAGCGTAACTCGAAAACTGTCTATTTTTATTGAATTAAATAAAAATTCGAAATTCCGCAACAAAATTATCTTTCAGGAATACTAATTATTTTTTTTAATCCGAGCAGTCGTTTTGGAAATAAATTTTTTTCTTTGCAAAAAAAATATATTTTTTTTTAAAATCATAAAAATTTTCAATTTCAAAAATAATTTTTTGCAAACAAAAAAATTATTTACTGTATAAAATAATTGAAGAATTTCGATTTTTTTACTAAGTTCAAGAAAGTAAACATTTTTTGAGTTACGCGAATATTTATTGCAACCTCCTCCATTTTTTAATAACGATATATCTCGAAAACTAGAGCCAACCTAAAAAAAAACGGTTATTGTCAGTCTCTAAAAGATTTTTAAAGAGGTGTAAATAAGGTGCTTATCTCTGAGGAAGACTCAAAGTGGTTTTATTCAATTAGAAAAAGTATAAAATATTTTAGATTCAGTAAATATTTTTTTTTTTGCCGTTTTCACCCTTTATACAATAGACACCAGATGTACTACATAGAGTATAAGCATGACATGAGGTTTTTCTACATTATGTAAATACTCTTAAATTTGAATGAATTTTATATACAAAGCTCTCTCTTAAATACTTATACACAAACATTTTTAGTACAAGAGTTTTTAATTTTTTCATATTTCTATTTACTTTTTTAGTGTTTGGTGTCGAATATTTTGTTGTTTTTTTTTTATTTTTTATAAATTTAATCTTATGAGCATTAATTTAAAGCTGTATTATTTGTTGTTGTTGTTGTTTTAAAATATCAGGCGGCAATCTATAACAATCGTAGTATATAATAACTACAAAACACCGCATCAGTCAGCAACGGGAGTAGCAAGCGTTTAGTTATTAACTTCTCTAGAAATACTAATTTGTTATCAATTTATAAAATAAATTTTTTAATATTTGTATTATTATTTACAAATCCTTTAAATAGTTATAGTGTTTTAGCTTTAATATTGGAATATAAAAAACCACAAAATGTCATTTAATATCGGTGATATTGATGTAAGTTGCCTTATGTTTTTTATGTGAACAAGGTGTTTTCTATTTTTTCAAAAATTCTACCCTTATTTTATATTTAAACTTTGACTCTACTAGATAAAGCTTTTATTATCAAGACCTGCTCTTTGCTTCGTTCTCTCTTTGGCTTGTCAAAAAAATGTGTTCATAACGTCATACAATGTTAAATGAGTTAAATTTGTTTGTCATTGCTTTTGATAGTAGTATAAAGGTCAGGGTGTCTATGGTAACGCTGTTTTCAGCCGGCACGTAACCATATTTCAAAACTTCTAAAATTTCAGCTGTTTTTGGTTTTAATTTAGAAATAAATTGATTTATTTTACTAATTTTTTGACAGATGACATTAAAATTGGTTCTAATTATAGCTTTCAAAAAATTACTGTTGGTGCTGTTGTTTGTTGTTGAATTATAATTGAAACCCCTAAGTATTTAGTTACTGCGTAATATTTTCTTGATATTGTTTTAAGATTATTCACCCTTACCCCTCGCAAAGTTATTGTTAATATAATTTGACATCTTGACCAGTTGGGAAGAAAGGTCGTCGCCTATGCCGATGATTTATTTTTACTCGTATCTGGGCCAGTAAGAAAGAACTGGCGATAAATCCTGACAATACAGAGGTAGTCTGTAAGAACTACTACTATGTTTGCAGGAACGTCATAGGAAAAAAATGGGTTTAAGATCAACAGTTGTGTATTGGATTCACACAACCATTGTAAGGCCTGTTCTAACATACGAATGTGCAGTTTGTCGGGAAGCTGTTGATAAAGTTTCATTCTTGATCTGTCTTAACAAGGTACAACGTTGTGCTAGTATTGGTATAACCTTTGCTTTAAAAGCAAAGGTTATACGCAGCCCTGAACATCATGTTGTCATTGCACCCTCTTGACCTCTTCATTAAGGGTATGGTAATTTAGATATAGGCGGTCGGGGGACACACCAGAATACTGAGATTAATAGGCTCCTTAGGCTTGGAAATAGGCTTACCACAGTCTGGCTATTTAGTCAAGGAGCTTCTGCTTAGCACAGCACCAGAGGTCGTAATCCATGATAGAACCTTATGGGAGGGTCGTATATCGCTGTTTCAAGGGAATTAGATCTTCAAAGATGGCTTTTAAATGGATTGCGGTACTGGATCTGGTGTGTTTTAATGGAACAAAACATCAAGAAATCTTATAGACTTGGAAACGGGTATAGTGTCTTCCAGGCAGAGATATTTGCCACTTGGAAGGCCTCAGTGACCTCAAAACTTGTCAAAAATGTCCCATTAGATCTATCACTCAGTTAAAGTATAAGATTGTGCTGAGATTCGGGTCAGTGCAAACCGATTGATCTTGTACAGTTTATAACTGGATACAGGCGGCTTAGGTAAGCCTCTTACTACTATTCTATCTTACTATCTGCCCTTTTAACTCAATCTCTTCCTATACTATTTGCTTCCTTTTGCTTTCTCTCCGTTTCGTCTTTTTTTGACACCGTCTTTCAAACCTAACCTAACGTAACCTAAGGCCTCTTGTCTTTCAGAATAATCTTGATGTTTTTCGTTCTCTTTAAAGGAATCAACTGTCTTCGGTACAGATCCATTGTGCTCGTCTGACCCATAATAAAAATACAAACTTCCATATCCCACCAAATACAGATCATTATCTTGCCGTCATGGATATTAGGCTTCCGTGTTTATTTGGCTAGTTAGACGGGCTTTACATAACAACCAGTAACAGTACGATAAACAAATCATTCCATTAAAATAATATCAAATTATAAACAATCAGTCATGTCACAGAACTCAATTCCGTTCGGAAGTGGATGAATTCCACATTGTGCTTCTATAGAAAAAGTACAACGATTTTTTTTTTCGGAATAAAACCACTTTCTATTTTAAAAGTTGAATTCAATTTGTATATATTTCTTTGTTTATTCAATATTTGAACTATTTCATGAAATGGTTTCAATTCCATATGGAATTTGTGACATGCCCAGATAATTAAAAAAAATGTACTAATACATGTTATTCATATTTTTTAAAAAATCTTCTTAGTATACCTCAGGTTTTTGTTTTTTTTTGCTAGGAAAACGTTAATACAATTTAAGTAAAAATGTGCACATTAATCTAAAAAACTTATTGCAAAAACGTTTATATAAACAAATTAGAAATGAATGATTTCACTTTTAAATACATAACAAATTGTGTACTCGTATAAACAATATTTTTCGTTTAGGTGGATAGTAAATCATCATAGACTCAGCCTTTTTTAACTGATAAGAAATTTTAAATAAATATTTCTATTAAGAAATTAATTAAATTGCCTTTATTATCATTTACAGATAATCCCCATTGCTGTGGGTCTAGTTGCTGTAGTCGCCGGTGCTGTTATACTTCATTATTTCATTAATAAAAAATCCACAAAGAAACCCCGTCCCGAACCAAATCGGACAGCTCGCCTACGTACACTCATCGATGCTAATGATAAATATCAATTGCCTTTAATTGAAAAAGAAGTCTTGAGTCATGATACCCGTCGCTTCCGTTTTGGTCTACCATCACATCAACACATATTGGGTTTGCCAGTGGGTCAACATATTCATCTAATTGCCACCATTGATAATGAGCTTGTGATACGTCCTTACACTCCCATCTCTTCGGATGATGATTCCGGCTTTGTTGATCTTGTAGTTAAGGTTTATTTCAAAGATACTCATCCTAAATTTCCAGCTGGTGGCAAAATGTCTCAATATCTAGATCAAATGAAAATTGGTGATAAGATCTCTTTCCGTGGCCCCTCGGGTCGTTTACAATATTTGGGCAATGGCAATTTCTCCATTAAGAAATTGCGTAAAGATCCACCCAAAACTGTTACAGCAAAACGTGTTAATATGATTGCCGGTGGTACTGGTATTACGCCCATGTTGCAGTTGGTACGCGATGTTTTGAAGCGTAGTGATAAGGATAAGACAGAATTGGCTTTATTGTTTGCAAACCAGGTAAGTTTTATTTCTTTTCTCTAATAACAATAAGTTTTGTTAATTTATCGTAACGTTTTCTTTTTTCTAGAGCGAAAAAGATATTTTGTTGCGCAATGAACTTGATGAATTGGCCAAAAAGCATCCAGATCAATTTAAAGTTTGGTATACCGTTGATAAAGCTGGTGAAGGTGAGTTTGTTTTACGTTTATTTCTTTAATGCACATCGATTTTTAAATGTTTGTTTTGGTATTATTTATTAAAATATTTAAGTTTTATATCATTCATCTAAATTGTATATCAATCATAAAGAAATATTAAGTATATCAGGCGCCTAAATAATATTTTAAAATGTTATTGAAAAATTGCTTATAGAAACATACATAAGACTGATTCGAATAAGTCACTATATGATCATACAAGATCTACTTCTAATATTCTCTGAAGTAGTCGATAGCCAGGCTGCCATTAAGGCGCTACAAGGACACCGTATCACCATCAAACTTGTCAAAAAAAATTTAGATTGGCCCTATTAGTTTTATCACTCAGTTATGGGATAAGATTGTGCTGGGTTCCGGGTCATTGCGACATCGATGACAACGAAGTTGCTAGTGAAGCCGCGTGTCAAGGTTCGAGCCAGGACTTGAGTCAAAGAGTGACGGATATTGCTCCCCCTATATGTCATTTTTATTTTGTTATCAGTAAGTAAACCTTAAAGACATGGGATAACATGGCTACCTGCAGAACATATAGGACCTTATGGCCTAAACCGGACATTAGCGGAACCAAAACTCTGCTAGGTCTGAGCAGGTCAAGTTTAAGAAGATGTATAGGAATTTTGACAGAACACTGTGCCGTTAACTTAGTGGGATGTTAGCATCCCGGACTTCTGCAGACTATGTCTAGATGAGGACTCATTCGAATCAATGGAACACATTCTTTATCTTTAAAGCAGTACAAATGACCCAATGGGTCTCCGAGTGAAGTCCTTCTCTCACTACCTTTCAAACCTAACCTAACCTCACTTACTGTGCCGATAACGGCTGGTTTGCCTACCTGAGTAAGCTTGTAATCGAAGATCCCTTTTACTTTTTTTTTTTCAAAATTGTTCGGGTACCTCCCATATCATCAGAATACTTTTAATCATAGCTCCAATATCGGATTGAATTTGTTACACTTTTGCTTATGCTATTTTTGCTAAGAGTCAAGTTTTGAAAAGTGTTGCTAATGAGAAACCTCAACTCGTGTTGAAGTAGATGTGATTTCTGCGTTCCATGATAAAAGTTTTTTTGCGTCCACAATTGCCCAATGTTGACATCAGAGGCTTGAACTCAGCAAGACGGCGTCAAAGGCCACACAGCCGGCCAAATAATTTAATTATTACATGAAAAATTCTGTTTGGCGATGTCAATGGTGTTCTTGTGATTAAACGCCGCTGGAGCTATTGAAAGACCGGTTTTATCTCTAATAAGAAAATATTTGTTGCAAAATGTGGTTCAAAATGCTTTGAAGAGTGGAAGTCTGTCGAATTGCTAAAGGTGATTTTCCATTAATAATAAAGTTATTTTCCATTATTAATTCCCATATTTCTTCTTTTTATGAAATCAGTAAAACTGTATTTGTCTAACTACATTTTATTAAAATTGTTAGTAGAGTTAGTTGTGGCAATGTGGTATAGGTTGGTTGCTGTTGTAACTGCTATATTATATATATATTGTTGGTAATATCCCAGAAGTGGTAGTCCTTGGTCGGAAACCTAAGATTTCCGAGTCGTTCCGGTACGAAGAAGCGACAGCAGCGGCAACGGGTATAGGATGGTAATATAAGGCTAGAATCACTTGCATAAATGACCTGTATTTACAACCTGTTAAGGTCAAAGGCCGAGCATATTTTAAAAATCCATGCGCTTCGATCTTGTGCTTCAATTTCGTAGGCCAAGTTTTAAAAGATTTCCCTTTATTTGGTTTTTCCATCGAAGTTTCGGACGTCCTCTCCTAATATTAGATTTTTATTCTAATTTTAGCTTTTTCATAGTAATTGGTTTTTTTCCTGGAGTGGGTTATTATCCCGACTTTTGAACCCACATTTTTATCGTTGTTATGGAAGAACACGCGCACATGTTAGCTCGCTACATTAATGGGCGTTAACGTAGTTCCCCGAGTAGGTTTATGTCTACACTTGAGATGAAGGATAACTTCAGGGCTTACCAAGTTAAGACCTATCAGAGCCGTTGTTATCTAACATTCCCTACATCAGCCAAGAATATAATAACCTGCACATTTTTAAAGTCGTTTTTATTATGATTTGAAATATTTTCTCAAATTTCTTTAAAATTGTGGGTTTAGTGGTTTTCTCAAATAGATTCTTCGATGCGCAACGTATGTGGATGGTTAAATCATATTTTCAACGGACAAAGACTAAAAATTTGACAATCAGAGTATATCACATTACCCGCACATTCTCTATAGTTTTATGTGCAGTTTATATAACTAAAGCAGATGACGATTGAGTGAAATTTACATGTATTTTGTTATTATAACAAATACAAAATACATGTAAATTTCACTCAATCGTCGGGCGCTTTAGTTATATAAACCCCACATAGAGTTATCGATTCTTCGTAATTTTGAACCCAGTTTTCGGTTTTTTCAATAGAATTTTAAAAAAATAAACCGTTCAACGGTTTTTTCTCAAAAAAACTCCAACGACTATGAGAAAAAACTATCTTGATCACTATAATTTAAATCCATTTTCATTAGTTTTAAGTTTCTTTATCGTTCTTATGAATCGCACTCACACATTTCAAAAGTAAAAAGGAAATAAAAAATATCCCTCAAATTTTCTTTAATCCTTTTTTTTTTAATAAAAATAACTTTAAAAATGCTGCCCAAAAAATGCCGATGTCACGACGGAAACTTAAAGGCTGGACCTACAATACCGGCTATATAAATGATGATATGATGAAGGATCATTTATATCCACCAGCAGATGATACTCTATGTTTACTTTGTGGACCACCACCAATGGTTAATTATACCTGTATTCCTGGTCTCGATAGACTGGGCCATAAAACCGAAATGCGTTTTAGTTACTAAAAGAGCAACAGCAACATTATTTCGAGCATAAATAAAGAAAATATGTTCTTAAAAGTAGAGAATTTAAAAAGGAATCTGTAGATAACAAATATATTTATATATATATACCGAGTATTTCTATTTTATATAGAATGAAATTGTTAATTTAATTATTAATTTATTTATTTACTTATTTAAAAACTGAAATATTTAACGCTGCCTTAAAGTGTGTAGTTGTAATAAAGGTATACATTTAATTTAAGTCATTATTCTAAAAGTAATTAAGATTTAATTATTCAATTCTTACTAATTTCTATTTTGTTTTCGTTTTCTGTTATAGGCTGGGCCTACAGTGTTGGCTTCATCAATGACATGTTGATCAAAGTGAATTTATTCCCCGCCGATGATTCAACCATTACCTTAATGTGTGGTCCACCACCTATGATTAATTTTGCTTGCAATCCTGCTTTGGATCAGTTGGGTTATCATCCAGATACAAGATTCGCTTATTAATTTTAGTCAAATGGCAATTGCTACATAAATCATTTAATCTTACATTTATTTTTTTTTATAATTTGTTTATTTGTAATACAATTTTATAATTTGCATTTCCAATTCAGCTCCAGATATACATATATTTTTGAAATAAATCAATTTTTGTTTTACGTTTTGTTGTTTTTTGAAATTTTTTAAACGGTATAAGATACTCTGTCAGTCTATTTAGATAATTTGACTGTATTTAGCATTGAGTTCTTAAAAAAAAGATATTAAAATGCCCAAACTTATTTTTATAGAAATAGAAAAATCAACTGTAACTTATCATTTTTTTCGTGATTCATAAAAATGTCATTTATTTAAATAAAAACAAAACTAAAATAGAAAAATATCTTATCTTTTAATAAATCATGTAATATATCGTGAGATTGAAACCTTTTTTATGGGGCTTATCGGAAAGGACCATACGCAAATTAATGTATGGAAGAACAACATATTTACGGCCATGTTCTGACAAATGCTACGATTTCAAAACGCAAACGATTTGAAAAACGCCAAATGTATTTTTTGATGTTCTGAAAACCGCGCGAACTTTTTGTAAACAATTGACAGAAAATAAAAGAAAGAAAATTTTTTAATTGCATATTTTAAATGAAAAAAGTATAAAATATGTGTAATTCCTATTAAATAAAAAGAAAGTAACATATTCCAAAATATAAAAGAAATTATACAACACTAGCCTTTCGAAGTTTATTCAACCGCTGGATTTCAGTCTTTTTGTAAACCATTGGCAGTGAAAGTGTCTAAAATTAAAGCAAATTTTTTAATTGTATTTTTTAAATAAAAAAATGTGTAAAACTTTTAGTAATTCCTACTAAAATAAAAAGAAAACATATTTAACTTAAGTTGTGTTTCACTTTATATCCAATATAGTGTTCAGTTTTACAGAAAAACATCAAATCGCCTTAGTATATGCATGCTTCTTGAAGCCGCTAAAACTCTGGCGTTTGCGTTTTGCAGAACACCTATCAAGCGATTTCAAATCGTAATCGCAAAAGTTAAGCGATTTGCGTTTGTCAGAACATGGGCGTTATATTATAGATTCGTTGGTTGGAGGTACCGAAATAGGAAGGGAAAAAGTGCTTTATATAGAACATTTCGATGATAAATATTTATTTTTCTTTTTTTCAAAACGTATAGGCAACATTCGTATTTTACGCAAAAAACTTTACATTAAGACATTTTCATAAACCTGCAATTAAATACATACATGATATTCAAATTAATTCCGGACGACCTGTTGCCTCTTTTTAATTTGTTTCAAATTTGTATACATTTACATATAAAATTGCCACTCAACATTTGTATTCTTTTGTATTTTATACAGAGACCGAATATTAATACTTTTAAAACAATATTTTCATATTTTAATCCATACAAAAACAATCATTGAAGTTTAAAAAATAATAAATATCCCTAAAGATTTTTAATTGTTCGAAAAATTTTGTATCGTTTTTCAATCCGATGAAAATAAAAAATAAAAAAATCGTTTGGGATATTTATCAGTTCAAAATTATTTTCATCTTTTTTCATCCGATGAAAAAAATATTTGATAGAAAATATTCAAATTTTATTTCTGTATTTGTCCTGGTTTCATTCATCATAATGTTCTTGCATAGATTAGGAAACTCCAAAAACTTTGCGCCAACTGCCGTAGCAGGGGGATTTCTCGCATGATTATCCCTTGGAGTAGTATATTCTGTAATATTGTTTCTTTCCATTCTTAAAACATCGTGAGTGCTAAGTCGATGGGTGATGGGTCCAAAGTCACAAGCCACATTTGTATAGCGAGCCGCTCGATCCGAGACTGAGGCCCGCTTGCAGCCGCAACTAATATGTTAAACAGACGCTGCATTTTCGTACTTTACCAAGTACAATTAACTTAGACGGTTAGACCATATTCGTTGGAATGGCTCTAAGATAACTCCCTTTTATATTAGTCCTGACCTAGAATCCCACACGGGTTGTTTACCGCATCTAAAACTAGGTTGCTAAGGTTTCCAGGATGTACCACGAGAAGGTTAGAGTGGGAATTGGATACTGTTCTTACCTGGTAGCTAGAGACGGCAGGCAATTCTGCATCCTTCAATTCCCTATGCTCCACTGGGAGTCAAGAATGTCAGAAGAAGATATGTCCTGGTATAAAAAGTCTTTAGGACGTTAAATAACAATAAATTCAATTATTGTTGCAAATTTTATGTTGAAATGGTTTTGCGAGTCAAAAAAACCACCAATAGTTCCATTAGGACTATTAGGTTTAACTTCGATGTCCTAAAACATTGCAATCAATTGGAAACATATTCATACATTCATTGTTAAAAGTTTTATAATTTCAAAAATATTATATTTTTCAAAGTCAAAACAGAAGTTCAAAAATAAAACAATCAATAAAATATTTTTCTGTTCGGATATTTATCGTTAAAGATATTTAAAATTTTCATCATGAGGGATATTTATATTTCAAATATAAATCCCTCATTTTTATTCATCGATCGAAATGAAAATAAATTTTCATCGGCAATGATATTTATACTTGATTGATTTAAAAAATAAAACAATATTCGGTCTCTGATTTTATAATTGTGTATACATATATGCATATTAGAGTGTCCCACCCTTGTATGGAGAAAATTAAACTTTGTAATACAGAAAGTCCACAAATTTGTTACATTTTACCCCAATAATCTAAATACAAAGTTTCATTCAAAATGTTTCTACTTAAAATATATTTTTAAATACATTTTTAACAGCATGCTACAGATAAAAAGAGCTTTACAACGAGATATAAAACATAGAATAAAAATATATAGAAGGTCGTCAGCTGATCCACTAAAATTTAGTATTATACTAAATCGGAGCTTTTTTGACAAACAGAAAAGCTTTTTGCACTCAAATTTTCATTTGAAAAAATTGTGCGAAATTCTGAAATTAAATTGACCACGAAAAATGTTAATATTTTTTTAATATTTATTAGGGTGTTTACTCGAGTTATGTTTGCTCGATTAATCGGAAAAATAAAATCGATTAATCGCTCGAGTAAAATAAAATGGCTAATTTCAAATAAAAATTTATTTGAGTAATTTTCCACGAGTAATCGAGTTACTCGAGTAGAATTATTTCAATAATTTTGTAAGTATTTTTTTTCAAGTAAAACGGCTAAAATTTGTCTCAGCGTATTTCTAAACTGTTATGTTTGTAAAAAGAAAAAAACGTTGGCCAAATGGAGAGCTAAGATACTACTTGCTGTATGTTTTGTTAGTTTCGTATGCATTTTTCTTTGTCTTTTTTTATTACGAGTTAAGAAAAAGTTTTCTTGTTTAATATAAATTGTTGTTATTCCTCTGCCACGCAAAGAATGGCCAACTTTGGCTTGAAAGTATTTGCTGCTACTAATGATATATTCCATTTTATGCAATAATCAAGGGTATAAATCAATTATCTACGTTCTATGGTCCATCTTAGGCAATAATTGATGGTTCTACTATAGTTAATTTAAAGTAAGTCCCAGTTTACATTGTACAACTTTTGTCGTTGCAATTCTTTGTTTGTGGGAAAATAGGGGGAGTAAAAATACTAGGGGAAGAGAGAAACTAAAAGTAGTACACATATGCATGTACTCTTGCAATTCGTTTATTCCCCAATTCGTAATTTTAATCGTGAAGTTATTCATAAGTGCTCACGTTCAAGTGGCTTTATTTTCAATTGAATTAAATATAAAATTAAAAATATTTGTAAATTGTAAATTAGTATTTAGTATTTATCAATATCCATTTCGAAAAACAATTTCTTTTACACGAAAAATACTTGTTTGAGCACAAATGTATTGTTTTTTTTTACCACACGAATATACCTAAACAAAAGAAAATGTCAAAAATTATGTACCTATGCATACGTCAATAAAAAATATCGGCGACAAAAATCGTACAATTTAAACGCAAATGCAATTTTAAAGAAAGAACGACAAAAATCGCAGCGATAAAGATTGTACAATGTAAACTGGTACTAATAATCGAGGGTTTTAATATAGATCATTTTCACTTATGAAATAATGGTGAATTTTAACATTGTCAATTCTAAGCAATAATCGAGACTTGTAAACTACAACTTGTAATATAGTCCATTGTGTGTATATAGTCCATTGTATGTATATAGTCCGTAGTATATATATAGTCAATGTTATTTCAGATATAAATAGCCTAGTCTACCATAGACCTGTTGTGGTATACAATGTATTCGTAATTTTTACTATTGTTTATTTAAAGGTCCTAATGTAATCGTAGCTCCTATTACAGATTAGTTGAAGGTACCATTGCAATCGTAAAACCTACTATAGTCCAGTTGAAGTCTCCAGTGCATTCGTAGATACTACTATAGTTTAGTTAAAATACCTGTGTAATCGTAGGTCCTACTATAGTAATAGTACGTCCTACTAGAGTTCAGTTAAAGGAAGCATTGCAATCGTAGATCCTACTTTGGGTCAGTTCAAGATCCCATTGTAAACATAGGTAAAAGGTAGTCGTAGAGCCTACTAATCTATTAGATCCTACTCAGGATTTATGAAATCGAAAGATTGCTTTTTATATACAAAAGTAAATAAACTCACTTAAAATATTTAGGGTGACAATATATTACAAATGTTAATTTGTATTAAAAATATTTTTTTTATTTTTGTTTTATGTTTTTTATTGGGAATTGTTAATTTTTTTGTAAATAAAACACTATAATTTTATTAAAAAATTGTTGTATTAAAAATATATATATATAATATATATAGAAAAATCTTACTCGAGTAATTTTGAGATGAATTTTTTACTCGATTAACTCGAGTAATTTTAAACGATTAATCGATTTTCCGAGTAATTAAAAAACCCCATTTTCAAGTTATTTGATTACTCAAACAATTAAAAGTCGAGTAAAATGAACACCCTAATATTTATACCCTTCACCACCATAGGTGGAAAGGGTATTATAAGTTTGTGCTGATGTTTGTAACGCATAGAAATATTTGTCTTAGACCCACCTTTTAGTATACCAATAGGCTTAGAATAACTTTCTGAGTCGATTTAGCGATGTCCGTCCGTCCGTCCGTCCGTCTGGCTGGCTGGACGGCTGGCTGGCCGGCTGGCTGGACCCCCATGTAAACCTTGTAATCAAACTACAGGTCGCAATTCTAAAGATAATTTGATGAAATTTGGCACAGATCATTTTTTTGATAATGGGACCATGGCTATTGAAATTGGTCAAAATTGGTCCATTATTTATGGTACCTCCCATAGGTCCCACTTCCCGGAATTGCTATATTGGCCACGAATATCAATATTTTTTCATGAAATTTAAAACAAATACTGCTTATGTCAACTAAAATCACTGTACCAAATTTTGTTGAAATCGGTCCACATTTGACCATAGCTCTCATACAAACTCTTCTTTAAAAACGCACTAAATGAGACAAAAAATCACTAAAACGCTCGTAAATCTAAAGATAATGGAAATTTTGAGTCTATTTTTTGCATACATAATTTTTGTAATTAATTAACTGTAATTAATCTGCCAAATTTCGAGATAATCGGTCCACATTTGACCCTAGCTCTCATATAAGTCCAAATGACGGAAACAGGTTGAATATATAAGTTTTGAGAAAATGTTTGTATGATGGCAAAATTTAGCAAATATTTGTCTTTACACACGAAAAATAACACCTTTGACCTTAGTGGTGAAGGGTATCGTATGGTCGGCTTGACCGACTATAGCGCTTTCTTACTTGTTTTAATATAATTTCATGTCGAAACTCTTTTTTTTACAAACTGGAAATTTTTTATTTTGTTTACTTTAGACCATAAACCAGAACTAGACTGTCGACGAAACTGTCAAGTACATTTAAGAGACGTCAAAAGTACATTTAAAAGACGTCATCTTCATATAAGAAATGTCATTATACATATTTTTTGCTATTTTTTCTATTTTTTTGGGCTTAGTAAAACATATGATTGCACTCTATGCGGTACTCTATGCTTTAGACATTCTTTCAATTATCCTAAAATCAAGTAAAACCCATTATACATCTTTAAAGATGGATTTCTTTAGAAAATATCTTCAAATTATGGAAAAAATTTTGAAGACAATGGATTTCTTTAGAAAATATCTTCAAATTATGGAAAAAATTTTGAAGACAATTTTCGTCCCATCATGTTGTTGTTGTAACAGCGTGACATTGATTGCTGGTATTGCTAGGTTGACAGTCCTTTTCCGAAGCTGTTGAGGCTCCGGGTCGTTTCGGCTCGTAGATCCGACTGTCGTACTGTCATACTTTTTTGTGCAATTATTTGTATTCATTATGAAAAGTAAAAGCTCTTTTAAGGCTTATCGATACCGTATTACTGATCCGTACTTTTGACATTTACCAAGTGTACTTTGACATTTTGTCGGCCTTCTAGGTATTTATTTATTCTATGATATAAAACCTTAATATCGGTTGAAAGTTTTCCTAATTATTAAGAGTTTTCCAAAATATTTTATGTCCTTGAAGACGCTCCTGAACATATGCAATAAAAATTTTATTATTTTTAACAAATTATAAAAAGTTTTTACTTTTTTGAGACCTTAAGATATTTAATTATCCATTTTTGTTGCAATGGGCTAACGTTAAGTCACTTTTACAAAGGACGATTTCCCTAAAACAAATGAAAATTTGGGCTTGAATCCTTTTGACTGATATCTTATCTTTCATTTGACTTGATTTTTTTTTGTGGAAATAGAGCGTTTTCAAATCGAAAGATTTGAAAACGCTCGATTTCCAGCACATACTCGTACCGGAATTCGGTAGCAGTTTTTATAAACAGAAGGGTAGAAATATATTAGAACTTTGGTTGAAATCGGATGTCATTAACCCTATTATTACCAGGGTCAAAAGTAAAATTTTTAAAATATTAGATTCTTTCAAAAAGGGTACTAAAAATTACATGTTTTTATTACATATTATATTTGAATAAAAACTCAACAAATCGTTCAAAGAAGCCTTTAATTACATTTTTATACAAATTAACCCGTACGTACCCATAGGTTCAAAATGGTTCTAGTTTTAACTGACAAACCACTACTTAAATTTGTATGATATAAGTTCTAAAATATACTTCCAAAAGCTTCTTTCTGTCATATTTTTTTTTAAGAAATTAACCCTCAAATAACCAGCGGAATATTTACTTTTTATAAGAAGTTTAAAAAAAAAATACTTTTTATAGGAATTTTTTCGAAAATTTACTTTTTATAGGAAATTTAAAAATTTTCTTTTTATATGAAATTTTCAAAAATTTACTTTTTATAGAAAATTTTTCAAAAATTTACTTTTTATAGGAAATTAAAAAAAAAAACTTGACTATTTATAAGAAATTATTCGAAAATTTATTTTTTTTAAGAAATTTTTCAAAAATTGACTGTTGATAGGAAATTTTTTAAAAGTCATTTTTGAAAAATTTCCTATAAGTAAATTTTTGAAAATTTCCTATAAAAAGTAAATTTTTAAAAAATTTCCTATAATAAGTAAATTTTTAAAAAATTTCCTATAATAAGTAAATTTTCAAAAAAATTCCTATAAAAAGAAAATTTTTGAAAATAAAGGCTTTTTTGAACGATTTGTTGAATTTTTATTCAATATAATAATAAAAACATGTAATTTTTAGTACCTTTTTTGAAAAAATTTAATATTTTAAAAATGTTACTTTTGACCCTCGTGATAGGGTTAATGACGTCCAATTTCAACCAAAGTTTTAATATATATTTCTACCCATTGAAACAATAATAATTACAGTTCTGTTTATAACAACTGCTAATATATAACAATTTACAAGCTTTTTTTTCTAACTTTGGTGAAAAATTGGGTTTTTGTCCAAATCGATATCTCTACGGCTAAGCCGTTAGAGATATCGCCTTTTCGATATCGAAAGTTTATTATAAAAAACCTATCGACATCGATAGTTTTATATCAGAAAACTTTAGCAAAGCAATTACAGTTTTTTATTGGAAAGCTTTTTATGTGGAATGTTTTTAGTAGAAAGTTTTAGATGTTAAAAGTTACCTATTGGAAAGCTTTGAAAGTTTTCGATGCGAAAAATGTTATCGACAAAAGTTTAATATAAGAAATCATTATACATCTAACCGAAATATTTCTATTATTTGTTGATGCAAAGACAAGATAGGGCTTTTAAAACATATATATTTTTTTGGGAATAAGTTAGAGCTTTTTTGAAAATTACTTAAATAACTGCTAATTTTCATGAAATTGACTTAAACTTTTTGTGACGAGGTTTTTTTGCGTTTAATGCATTGGAAATAAAAAACAATTTCGAAAAAAGTGTGAGTTAGAGTCTTTTCCACATGAGACCTATATGTAGATAAAGATATGTCCGAATTCGAAGAATTCTTTTCCTTTCATTGTCGTATGCCCTAACGTCAGTTTAAGTTTTTAGGCAGCAGATTCCACAATGGACTATATGACATCCGGAGCAAAAAATTGAAATATTGCCCTTCGTTTTACATACCACAACAAAGTAAAAGTGAAAATGTAATATCCTTCTTTTTATCTTCTTTTTCAAATTATTTTCTTTTTATTCTCTGTACAAAAGGATCACAATTTCGAGTGTTGGTGCCGAATTGACAAAGCCTTTCTATATTAAATTAAAAACAAAAAAACTACCTTTATTTGTTGCAATAAATTTCGTCAAATTTTATTTTTATGGCATATTTTTTTTATTGTTATAATTATGAAAAATTATATATAAGTGATTATAATTGTTATTTTTAATTAAACAATAAGTGTACGTGTGTGTAAGAGAGTAAAAGATTTATTTATAATATAATAAGCGTCTTTTAATTTTTAATAGAAATATAAATATTTTTTCTTTTGTTTACTTATTTTCTCCAAAAAGTTCATCTGAAATTTTTAAGAAAATCTTTTCAAATCATACGATTTTTGGATAAAAAATTAAATAATGCTTAAACCAAAGCCCATTTTTTTTAAATAAATTGTTATTATAAAATCTTTAATTATAGTTAGCTTAAACTTAATTTTTTTTAAGATTTTTTGTGAATGCATTACTTTAACTTTTGTGCTAAGTTCTTATTTTTTTTTTCTAAGTTGTTGGGGAGTTCAAAAGAGAATTTATGGAGAGTTCGAAAGATTGTATAAAGGAAGTCTTCGAAAGTTTTAAATTTAAAAGAAATTCGATAAAATTTTCTGTTACTTTGCCTAATATGAGATTGACTATTCGAAATTGTTATTTTTAACTGAAGTTGGATAGAAATTTTTCTATAGAAAATTTTTTAATAGAAAATTTTTTAATAGAAATTCTTTTATAGAAATTTTTCTATAGAAAATTTTTCATAGAGATTTTTCTATAAAAAATTTTTCATAGAAATTCTCCTATAGAAAATTTTTCTATAGAAAATTTTTCATAGAAATTTTTCTATAGAAAATTTTTCATAGAAATTTTTCTATAGAAAATTTTTCATAGAAATTTTTCTATAGAAAATTTTTCATAGAAATTTTTCTATAGAGAATTTTTCATAGAAATTTCTCTATAGAAAATTTTTCATAGAAATTTCTCTATAGAAAATTTTTCATAGAAATTTCTCTATAGAAAATTTTTCATAGAAATTTTTCTATAGAAAATTTTTAATAAAAATTTCTTAATAGAAAATGTTTCATAGAAATTTTTCTTTATAGAAACTTTTTCATAGAAATTTTTCATTAGAAAATTTTTCATAGAAATTTTTCTTTAGAAAATTTATCATAAAAAATTCTTTATAGAAAATTTTTTGTAGAAATTTCTTTATAAAAAATTTTTCATAGAAATTTTTCTATAGAAAATTTTTCATATAAATTTTCTTATAGAACATTTTTCATAGAAATTTTTTTATATAAAATTTTTTTATAGAAAATTTTTCATAGAAATTTTTCTATAGAACATTTTTTTAAAAGAAATTTTTCTATAGAAAATTTTTAATAGAAATTTCTTAATAGAAAATGTTTTTTAGAAATTTTTCTTTATAGAAAATTTTTCATAGAAATTTTTCTTTAGAAACTTTTTCATAGAAATTTTTCTTTAGAAAATTTTTCATAGAAATTTTTCTTTAGAAAATTTTTCATAGAAATTTCTTTATAGACAATTTTTTATAGAAATTTCTTTATAAAAAATTTTTCATAGAAATTTCTTTATAAAAAATTTTTCATAGAAATTTTTCTATAGAAAATTTTTCATAGAAATTTTTCTATAGAAAATTTTTCATAGAAATTTTTCTATAGAAAATTTTTCTTGGAAATTTTTCTATACAAAATTTTTCTATACAACATTTTTTTATAGAAATTTTTCTATAAAAAATTGTTCATAGAAATTTTTCTATAGAAAATTGTTCATAGACATTTTTCTATAGAAATTTTTCTATAGAAAATATTTCATAGAAATTTTTCTATAGAAAATTTTTCATAGAAATTTTTTTATAAAAAATTTTTAATAGAAATTTTTCTATAGAAAATTTTTCTATAGAAAATTTTTCATAAAAAAATCCCTTTAAAAAAATTGAAACCGTTTCGGAAACTTTTTGATTAAAAATTCATAAAATAGATCTTTTTCTTAAATGTTTTAGATTTCTTGGCGAGATTTTTGTTAAAGTATATTTTTCTTCTTTTTGTTAAGGGTTCAACAGAACTTTAAAACAGTGACAAAAAACATTTAGTTATACATTTTATAAATAATAGATGATGACTAAAACAGGTCGTGACATTTCACATTTAAAAATATAGAATTATATATTTAGGGATTTTTTGTTTTGTAACGTAGAGTATAAAAGATGTTTAAGGATAAGAGAAATATGGTAAAAGCATTTTAAAATAAATGTGTCTTAAAATTAACAAAAAATGACATATAATTACTATAATTTTTTTTTTATTATAATGGCAAATAAATACAGCAAGTTTTTTTACGTTTTTAGTTATAAAATTCGAATAACTATCAATTTAAATAAAAAAATCTTTTCAAAATGGCAAAACCTTTGAATTTTGTCCAAAAAGATATTTATTTTAATAAAATTATTTTTCTTTTTAATTTTCTTTAAAAGAAAATTTTGTTTAAAGTTTGTTCATTTGCTTTTTTTGTTTGTGTAACTGATTTAAGCTGTTTTCAGTTTTAGTCCTTTTTTTCTGAAGAAAGCATGATATTTTATTTGCCATTTTTTTGATGATAAGTTTAAAATAAATATTTTTTAAATTACATTTAAAAAGACAGAAGAAAAATATATAATTATTTAAAGTGAAGGTTTTAAGTGAATAATCTAGATTTAAGTTTTTGTTGTTTTGCTTTGTTTAAAATGATATTTAAAAAAAATGAATATTAGTAATAATATGATCCTCAATCAAATTACTGCTAGTATTAGAATTATACATAGAAATTATAGCTAAAAATCTTAAATTTCTTATTATGTTTTCAAATTTAATGATAAAAAAAAAACGAAAAAAAAAATTCATAAAACAAAAAAAAAATGATAAAATATATATTAAATTAAAACTTAAAAAACAAATTCACTTTCGACGAAGAGGAGGACGTTGTTGTGTTGGTCCCCGAAGCTGCTGCTAGGCCAATAATTTGTTCTTTACTATTTTCAGACAATTCATTGTATTGTTTTACAATTTCATCAAATTGTTCTTCGGAAATGTTTTGGGTTTTTATGGTTGAAACTTGGCGATATCTGAAAAAAAAAATAAACAATTTATTTGTTTATTTCAGTGTAAAATCATTATTTTCACAACAAGCCTAAAAGTATGCTGAGGTTTTTTTCAAACTTGATATAAAGTGCTGCCAGATAATTTGTAGTAATAAACTAAAAAGTTCTTGGGAAAAAATTAATATCGAAAGATTTTCTATAATAAAGAAATAGATTTTCTATAATAAAAAATAGATTTTCTATAATAAAAAATTATATCTATCGACAAATTTTCTATACAAAATTATAACTATTGACAAATTTTCTATAGAAAATTCAGTCTAACGACAAATTTTCTATAGAAAATTCAGTCTAACGACAAATTTTCTATAGAAAATTCAGTCTAACGACAAATTTTCTATAGAAAATTCAGTCTAACGACAAATTTTCTATAGAAAATTCAGTCTAACGACAAATTTTCTATAGAAAATTCAGTCTAACGACAAATTTTCTATAGAAAATTCAGTCTAACGACAAATTTTCTATAGAAAATTCAGTCTAACGACAAATTTTCTATAGAAAATTTTGTATAGAAAATTAATTCTGTCGACAAATTTTCTATAGAAAATTAATTCTATCGACAAAATTTCTGTAGAAAATTAAGTCTATCGAAAAATTTTCTATATATAGAACATTGTCCCTTTCGTCAAATTTTCTATAGAAAATTGTGCCTTTCGTCAAATTTTCTATAGAAAATTGTGCCTTTCGTCAAATTTTCTATAGAAAATTGTGCCTTTCGTCAAATTTTCTATAGAAAATTGTGCCTTTCTTCAAATTTTCTATAGAAATTTGTGCCTTTCTTCAAATTTTCTATAGAAAATTGTGCCTTTCGTCAAATTTTCTATAGAAAAATGTGCCTTTCGTCAAATTTTCTATAGAAAATTGTGCCTTTCGTCAAATTTTCTATAGAAAATTGTGCCTTTCGTCAAATTTTCTATAGAAAATTGTGCCTTTCGTCAAATTTTCTATAGAAAATTGTGCCTTTCGTCAAATTTTCTATAGAAAATTGTGCCTTTCGTCAAATTTTCTATAGAAAATTGTGCCTTTCGTCAAATTTTCTATAGAAAATTGTGCCTTTCGTCAAATTTTCTATAGAAAATTGTGCCTTTCGTCAAATTTTCTATAGAAAATTGTGCCTTTCGTCAAATTTTCTATAGAAAATTGTGCCTTTCGTCAAATTTTCTATAGAAAATTGTGCCTTTCGTCAAATTTTCTATAGAAAATTGTGCCTTTCGTCAAATTTTCTATAGAAAATTGTGCTTTTCGTCAAATTTTCTATAGAAAATTTTGCCTTTCGTCAAATTTTCTATAGAAAATTTTGCCTTTCGTCAAATTTTCTATAGAAAATTGTGCCATTCGTCAAATTTTCTATAGAAAATTGTGCCATTCGTCAAATTTTCTATAGAAAATTGTGCCATTCGTCAAATTTTCTATAGAAAATTGTGCCATTCGTCAAATTTTCTATAGAAAATTGTGCCTTTCGTCAAATTTTCTATAGAAAATTGTGCCTTTCGTCAAATTTTCTATAGAAAATTATGTATTTCGTCAAATTTTCTATAGAAAATTGTGTCTTTCGTCAAATTTCCTGTAGAAAATTGTGCCTTTCGTCAATTTTTCTATAGAAAATTGTGCCTTTCTTCAAATTTTCTATATAAAATTGTGCCTTTCGTCAAATTTTCTATAGAAAATTGTGCTTTTCGTCAAATTTTCTATAGAAAATTGTAGCTTTCGACAAAGTTTCTATAGAAAATCTAAGCTTTCGTCAAATTTTTCATATTTAATTTTTGATATCGACAAGTTCTGATGAAACATTCGGACTATCGACCAATTTTCTATATTTCGACAAACTTACTTTTCTGCTTTATATTTCTCCTGTATAGCCTGTTGGGCCAAAGCTCCAGCAGCATTATGAGTTTTGCACAAACATAAAAAGACTTCCTTCAAATCCTCCAAGCGATATGAGGTAACTTCTTCTAATTCCGCTGACCAAATGGGTAAATTGCATAAATGACGGGCCAAAGCTAAAGCGGCAGCCGAAATTAGAGAGGGATGGAAACGCAAATAGGGATCAGCCTCAAGTAAGGATAATTCGGCAATGTACTAAAAATGGATAGAAAAAAAATATTTAAATTAAAATTATACAATAAAATTCGAAAAATTTTCAAAACTTACCAAAGTAAGAAACTTGACTTTATCGGGTATATCTACCAAAACGGAATAGGTATTAATGAAAACATAGGCTGTGGGTGTGCACAAGTCAAAAGCTAAAATTTTCAAAATAATTTGTTCCATGCGCAAAACTTGAGCCTTGTTATAGGTGTCATCGGTGATGAAGACAAATTCAGCAACATCTGGTGGATAGATTTCTTCGTATTTTCTGTAGAAATAAGAAAAAAGAAAAACAAAAGTTTAAATAAAATATAAAATTTAAGTAAATGTAATCCCATGACTATAAATATGTTGTTAAAAAAGTTTTATAGAACCATCAAGCAAACAAGTTAACAAAATAGTTGAAATCATTTTTCAAAACTTGTTATTTATCAATAATGCAGTTACATTGTTACAGCATTGCAGTAAATACCAAACAATTCAAACTCACTGCCAACCACTCACATCACAAGTAGCAACCACAACAAGGATTCTTGGAAGCGAATTATGTAGTACATTCTCTGCTTTATTCCTTAGAAGTGAAAGGGGTTTGGATGTTACTTATTGTAACAAATACATCAGCTAGAGATGATATTGATACTGAGATGGACAATTTTCTTTTCTAGGGGAATTACATGAGATAATGTAGAATAGTTCGAGAGTTTATAAGTTTCGAAAACTTGTGATTTCTAGAGTAAAGCATACTTTAAGGGGTTTGGTTATACTCCTGAAAGTATACAACAAAATTGACCATACACTGCCTCTAAAAGTATGCAAACAAAATTTTTAACGAAAAATCTTTAACTTCAATTCAAATCTAATGCAGAATTCTGCTGCTTTATATAAAATTTGAATTTTATTTCGTTTTATTTTAATGTTATAAATATATATTAATATACTCCTAAAAGTAAACTACAAAATTTATGAAAATCTACTGCTAAAAATATGCCAACAAAATTTTATTGAAAAATCTTTTATTTCAATTCAAATCTAATACAAAATTCTACTTCTTTTTATAAAATTTAATTTTATTTCCTTTTTAAGTTAGTACATCTCATTTTATAAATTCTTTATAACGATAAAAGAATATAAAATTCGCAAACAACAATTCACCATCAACCGCAACAAATTGCTGTCAATCTTAAGAAGTTAAAGAAAAATAACTATAGCATTAAATTCTAACACAGTTAAATAAAGTATAAATTTTCATGAGAAAAGACCAAGAAGGGAAAACAAGAAACAAGGCCTAAAATTTACATTCGAGGAAATCATTAAAAGTTTTAAAACGTTCAATCGGCAATCGGTTTTTAGTACCGGAACGACTCGGAAATCACGGAAGTCACATTTATTTTTGAATTCGATAATGGATATTATCTTAAGTTCTTTTTTTTTTCTATCGAAAAATTTTATATAGAAAATTTTATCTATCGCCAATTTTTTTGTAGAAATTTTTTTCTATCGCCAAATTTTCTTTAAAAATTTTTTTCTATTGATAAGTTTTCTATAGAAATTTTTTCTATCGACAAATTTTCTATAGAAATTTATTCTATCGACAAATTTTCTATAGAAATTTTTTCTATCGACAAATTTTCTATAGAATTTTTCTCTATCGACATATTTTTGAATTTGATAATGGAAATTTTTTAAGACCTTTTTTTCTTTCGAAAAATTTTATATAGAAATTTTATTTTTATCACAAATTTTCTTAAAAAAATTTTCTATAGAAATTTTCTATAGAAAAATTTTATCTATCGCCAAATTTTCTGTAGAATTTTTTTTCTATCGCCAAATTGTCTATAGAAAATTTTTTTTATCGCCAAACTTTCTATAGAAAATTTGTTCTACCACAAATTTTCTTAAGAAAATGTTATCTATCGCAAAATTATCTATAGAATTTCTTTTATCACCAAATTTTCCATACAAATTTTTTTCTATCGCCAAATTTCCTAAAGAAATTTTTTTCATCGACAAATTTTCTCTTGAAATTTTTTCTATAGAAATATTTTGCAATCGATTATTTTTTATAGTATACTTTTAGGAGTTCTAGGAGTATACGATTTTATACAGAAAACTTTTGTAATCAATAACTTCCTATAGAAAATTTGTCTTCAGAAGAATTTTTTTAATCTTTTTCTATCAACAAATTGTAAATAGAAAATTTTTTCTGTCATAAAATTTCAATAAAAATATTTCGCAATCGATTAATTTTTCATAGTATACATTAAGGAGTTTTAAATAGCATTTGCTCGAATCGACAGCCGAAATTTTAAATTAGACAATTTTCTACAGAATCATTAACGTTTTATAGAAAATTTTTCTTAAGACATTTTTTGGTATCGACAAAATTTTTGGAAATTTATTGTTAGAATTTTTTCTATAGTATACTTTTAGGTGGTCTAAACTCGAATCGAATGGGGTAATTTGCCATCAGAAGTAGTAGTTTCATTCATGATATCTACAATTTTATATAAAAAATCTTCTCATCCATAACTTTTCTATGAAAATTTTTGCTACCGACAAATTTTCTTTAAAGATTTTCGAATCATTTCCTTTAGTAAACTTTTAGGAGGGGTGAATAAATTAATAATATTTTGACTTCAGTTGCGAATCGGATACTTTCTTATTTGTCACTTTTTATCGACTATAGACTCGTTATGACCCTATGTTCCACTGGGAGTCAATGATAACAGAAGAAGACTTCTTATCGACAGGAAGGAATCGAAGATTTTTCTAATAGGGTACCAAAATGTAAGGCCTTTATATTTCCAGACCTTTGGAAATCTGAGTTTAGCAAACTAGCGAAAGTACTGATATAAAAGTGAGAAGTATTGCAAGGTTTTTTCGAAGAAACTAAAGAGCTTTAAGGCAGCAAGAACACAAACACAATAATAATAATGATAATATTGTCTTACCCGACTGTATACGAAAAACATTTATTTTATTTGGCTTTCGAAAGGAGCAACACAATAGCCTAGTTCACAATCCATGGCAAATAGTCTAGCATCGTAGCACTTACAAAACGAAATAGGAAATGAAAAAATTTCTATAAAAATTTTTCATTTGCTATACGAATTTGCAAATGCTTTGTTGCTAGACTATTTGCAACGGATTGTGAACTGGGCTAATATATGTATGTTGTTTATATAACAAATAAGGATCTAAATTTTATTTTCGTGCAACTCCAACCAAGAGTTTGATAAATAATAACAAATTGTTAGCAATAAAGAACAGGAGCTATAAAGGGTGTTTGAAATAGGGGGTATGAAAACAAATGCTAAAATTTGTAACAATACAAAAAAATATATAAGGAACCTACATATATAAATAAAATATTCTAAAACCCTTTATAATAAATCCTTGTATTTGGATAACAAGCACCAGGAAAAAACTGCAATGATTTGCCAATACATTTGGGTATAAATTTGAAGTTTTTCTTTGTTTAATATCAATTCCAAAGATGTTGAAGTACTTATTCAATATTTTTTTGGTGAATAACAGTTTTCTCAACTGCATAACATTTATTTAAATGAATTGGAAAACGTATCTTAGATAATATTATTTCAAAATTTTGAAAATATAGAAAAAACTAAAAATACTTACGAAGCAATATACATGGCAGCCGTTCCCACTAATTGGAGTTTATTGCGTACCACCGACATGTGACTGAGGAAACGATCTATATAGGATACTGATAGATATAGAGTTTCAGTATCCAAATTATATTCCTCAGAAACTTCAACGAGCCAATCAACGAGTATGGTGCGCATAGAGTAATTGATATCGGTTTGACGACGCATATAATGGGGTTTGGGACGATGTTTTTTCTGAAAGAAGATGGAAAAAGAGAGGATATTAGAAAATGTGGAATAAAAAAAGAAATAAGATACGAGTATAAATAAAGTATTTATATGATAAGATGATAAATCTGATAATATGATTCAAAAATATATATCTTTTATCTGGTTTAATATCTGTGGCTTGGTGCTAAAAAGGCCAATGTCAAAAAACTAGTTTTGAGAAAATTTGATTTAAAGTTTTTATTTTCCATATAAATTCATAGTAACATTGTCCAGAAAAACCCTTATAGATCTGTTCTGAGTTAAGTTAGAGATTAGCTCTTGTAGCCAAGCCACAGATATAATAACTCAACCAAAATTCCTAGAAACAAAAGCTATATTTTTAAGTTCTACCACAAAAAGTGCAATAGGCTACAAGGGAAGTTCTACCCCCATATATCTTTCCTATATCTTTAATCATTGATGACATATCTTTTAAATTTAGTGTAACCGTATTTTTTTGTCGTGTATTTTTTAAACTTTCTACAACAGTCTTCTTTATAATTTCGAGTAGTTTGGAACAAATTAGTAGGATCAGGGAAGGGACATTTGTCTTTATCCTCAAAATTAAAAACTTATTGTCGAGGATCTTTAAAACTATTCAAAATAGATCTTTCGAACGTTGTACAACCATCTTTCTTTGTCAATGGGAGTAGTTTGAAGGGATCAGAGCAGGGGGGAATGTTTTCTATAGGAAATCTTGTGAGAGCAATTGTTTTTTACAGGAGATCTTTTGATATTAAAAGTTTTCTAAAGACAATCTTTCGATACAAAAGTTTTATGTTTAGCTTTCGATATTGAAAGTCTTTGTTTTTTATAGAAAATCTTTCGATATTCAACGTTTTATGAAGGAAATCAGAAGTTTTCTATAGAAAATCTTTCGATATCGAAAGTTTATTATAGGATATTTTTTATATGAAAACTTTCGATATTCAAAGTTTTATGAAGGAAATCAGAAGTTTTCTATAGAAAATATCAAAATGTTTATTATTGGAAGCCTTTCGGGGATTTATATAGGAAATCTTTAGAAATTGGAAAGCTTGTTTTTAGCAGAATGCTTTGTATATTAAAAGTAACCTTTAGGAAATCTGTTAATATAAAAGGTTTTTAAACCGAAATATTTTGGCGACAAAAGTTTTATATAAGAAATCGTTTGATATTGAAAGATTTCTGTAGAAAATCTTTCATTATCAAATGTTTATTATGGGAAACCTTTCGACATCGAAAGTTTCATATAGGAAAACTTTTTTTTAAAGCTTTCTATATGGAATGTTTTAAGTTGAAAGCTTTTTATATCGAAAGTATAGGAAAGCTTTTGATATTGAAAGTTTCTATAGGAAAGTTTTATATCAAGTTTTTTATCCTTTTGACATCGAAAGTTTTATATAGGAATTTTCAATATAAACAGTTTTTTAGAAAGCTTTAGATATTAAAGTTATCTATAGGAAAGCTTTTGATATTGAAATTTTTCTATAGAAAGGTTTTATATAAAAGTTTTCTATCTGAAATATTTTGACGACAAGTTTTATATAAAAAAATGTTTGATATCGAAAGTTTTCCATAGAAAATCTTTCAATATCAAAAGATCATTTTGGAAAGCTTTCGATATGGAATGTTTTAAGTTGAAAGCTTTTCATATAGGAAAAATTTCAATATTCAATGTTTCTATATAGGTATCGAATGTTTATTATAGAAATTTAGGAATTTTTAATAAAAAACAGTTTTCTTGGAAAGCTTAAGATATTAAATTTATCTATAGGGAAGCTTTTAATACTGAAATTTTTCTAATGGAAAGTTTTATATAAAAAGTTTTCTATCTAAAATATTTTAACGGCAAATGTTTTATATCAGAAATCTTTTGATATCGAAAGTCTATTATTAAAAGCTTTTCGACATCGAAAGTTTTCTATAAGAAAACTTAAGATAAATTAAGACATTTTTTTTTTGAAACATTCCATATGGAATGTTATTAGTAGAAATCTTCAGATATTAAAAGTTACCTATAGGAAAGCTTTTGATATTGAAAGTTTTCTATCTGAAAAATGTTATAGGCAAAAGTTCAATATAAGAAATAATTATACATTTCAACAGAAAGCTTTAAGATTTGAAAGTTTACTATTTTTTGTCAATGCAACGACACATAATTTGGAGAAATAGGGCTTTTAAATAATATATTTTTTTAGGAATAAGTTAGGGCTTTTTAGAAAATTCCTTAAATAAACGCTAGTTTTGATAAAATTGCCTTAAATTTTTGTGAGGAGGTGAATTTGCGTTAAATACATTGGAATCACAAAAAAATGCAATTTCGGAAAAAGTGTGAGTTCTACATGAGACCGACAATATATGAACTACGGCCAAATATGACTCGATTTTACAGAAATTTAGCACATCGTTTTATCTGTTAAAATTTTTAAAATATGAAGTAGATCTTGCTAAAAATCTATAATCCAAGATAAATCGATTACTATATAATTGATTTAACAGAAGTTTTAGTTTGCACCAGCAATTTTTCAAATCAAAATTTTATTTTTGGGAGGGAGTTACCCAAAATAATAGAAGTGTTTCAGTCAATCGGTATACTTAAAGGTGGGTGTTATACTAATATTTCTATGCGTTAAAGACATCAGACCAATCCTAATATAACCTTTCCATTAATGGCGATAAAGGGTTATTGTCGTCTAACTTCACATGTGCTTTAGATAAGTCTTCAAACCATGTCGACTTTGGTACAAGCAAAAATTGCTTTCGACTGCCGTCATTTCCACTTAAGGGGTTAAAGAAATTTCCTAATAAAAAACTTAAATATGTACTTAAGTGTTAAAAGTTGATTATTTTGTTATACTACATCTTATTTAATTAATAACTTCGAAAACAGAAAACAAATACAAAAAATTAACATAAATATTCACTCAAACCCATTTAAACAATGAATAAACAAAAAAAAAAAAATATTCATAATTTCTTTAAAATTTTTATTTGAAAAATTTATTAACATCCTCCCTCTACATTTCTCAAAATTATATAAATACGAAACCAAAACTTATACATACAAATCATCAAATTAAATATATTTTGCTTTCATATTTATATGGGCGCTTTAATTTAAATGACTTCTCATTAATATTAAGGCATTGAATGGACTGACTTGCACACAGACACAATAAGAGTAGTAGCGGGTATTCTAATACCTAAATGGGGGATGTCTGAAGAAAGATGATCACCGTAATTTTTGTTAAGCTGCTGTTGAAAGCAGAGATCTTGATCGTGAGTCTTCGTAAGTATTCAAAAAGCGTAAGCCTATTAAATCTACACCAAAAAAAATACAATTTTGGAATCTTACATACATATGAATGTCTAACGAAATCTTTATTCAAAATAACTTCCATTTACTCTGATCTTACGAGAGTACTCATTGATATTAATATGATGCCCATTTGTATATATTTTTTCATTTGTTAATATTTGTTTATTTTTTGTCTTTAACAATTCGGTTGACGTTTGATGTTTTTGTTTTGTGGGTTTTAAAAATTCTTGAGCCGTTTATCTGGGTATTTGTGGGGTATTTTATTTTTTTTAAATCCGTATTTCTCACATCATCTTAATTGTCTTAACATTATATGTATATAAATATCTACCTATAATTATGGCTTGTATATTACGGTTATTATAACTTGTATCTTAAAAATCAATTTCATCTTTTCGAGGTATCTTGTTTGTAGACAATTAAGCTGCAGCTGTTTAATTTACATAGAAATTGGATCAACATTTTATTGGCGGTTTTCCTATTAAATTAAAACATTATGTGATGGGAATCTTTTGTTAAACCAAAGAAAATTGAAAAAGTTTTAAATTGTGTCTAGTAAATGCAAATAAAGAAAATAGAGTAGAACTTTGAACAATCGGGTTATATATAGATCAGGGGCCAATTACCGCATTCGATATCGATCGAAAACTCAGACTTTTCAGCGAATATTGTGTAGAATACTTTAGGGATGTTCAAAGTAACTTCGATGCAAAAAGTTTATTGAAATTTGGTATCCATTTTGATTAGTTTTTAAAAATATATATTCTTCAATTAAAACTCTTTTACTTTTGTTCAAAAAACTTAAAAAAAATATAGTAAACTGTGCATCTTTTAAATAATATTGATTATCCTTAAAGTATGCTATACAAATGTTTTGAAAATATCTAAGATTTCGATCGATATTGAATGCTGTAATTTTACCCCAGATATTATTATGGGACAAACATTAAACAAATTTTGAAGTCGAATATCTTTAAAACCGTAAGAGATAGGATAAGCACGTAGCGAAGTTTGTTGTAGATCTTGACCTCAATATTTGCTATATAGTATAATTCTTCAAATCGGTTGAAAAATGACAATTATATACCGTTTTAAGTTATTTATGAGCCTATGGTGTCCTACTTTGGAGGCCGATTGTGCCGCCCTAATACTAGCACATCGTTGGTCCCATGTATATGGTCTATTATATATTAAAAGCTTTCCTATAGGTAACCTTTAATATCTAAAACTTTATATTAAAAACATTTACTATTTAAAGAAAATTTTTCGAAAATTTATTATTAAAAATGTTTTAAAATTTACTATTTATAGGAAATTTTTCAAAATTTACTATTTATAGGAAATTTTTTGAAATTTACTATCAGTTTTGAAAACTGACTATTATAGGAAATTTTTCGAAAATTTATTATTTAAAAGAAATTTTTTAAAATTTACTATTTATAGGAAATTATTCGAAAATTGACTATTCATAAGAAATTTTTCGAAAATTTACATTTTATAGAAAATTTTTCTAACATTTACTATTTATTGGAAAATTTTCCAAAATTGGCTATTTATAGGAAATTTTTCGAAAATTGATTATTTAATGGAAATTTTTTAAAATTTACTATTTATAGGAAATTTTTCGAAAATTGACTATTTATAGAAAATTTTTCGAAAATTGACTATTTATAGGAAATTTTTCGAAAATATATTATTTATAGGAAATTTTTCGAAAATTGACTATTTATAGGAAATTTTTCGAAAATTGACTATTTATAGGAAATTTTTCGAAAATTGACTATTTATAGGAAATTTTTCGAAAATTGACTATTTATAGGAAATTTTTCGAAAATATATTATTTATAGGAAACTTTTCGAAATTTACTATTTATTTATATTAATTTTTTTAATTTGCTATTTATAGGAAATTTTTCAAAAATTTACTATTTATAAGATATTTTTCCAAAATTTACTATTTATAGCAAATTTTTCGAAAATTACTATTTATAGCAAATTTTTCGAAAATTTACTATTTAAAGAAATTTTTCGAAAATTTACTATTTATACGAAATTTATTTGAAAATTTACTATTTGTACTATTTATAGGAAATTATTAAAAAATTGACTATTCATAAGAAATTTTTGGAAAATTGACTATTTATAGGAAACTTTTCGAAAATTGACTATTTATAGGAAATTTATTTAAAATTGACTATTTATAGGAAATTTATTTAAAATTTACTATTATAGACAATTTTTCGAAAATTCACTATTTATAGGAAATTTTTCGAAAATTGACTATTCATAGAAAATTTTTTATAATTTGCTATTTATAGGAATTTTTTTAAAATTTACTTTATTTATAGAATATTTTTGAAAATTTACTATTTGTAGGAAATTTTTCGAAAATTGATATGTATAGCAAATTTTTCGAAAATTTACAATTTGTACAAAATTTTTCAAAAATTTACTATTAATACATCAAAAGCTTTGCAATAGAACTACTGTCATTGTTTTTCTAAAGTTTTCTTATATAAAACTTTCGATATCGAAAGATTTCTTATATAAAATATTTGTCGTCAAAATATTTTAGAAAGAAAACTTGTTATATAAAACTTTCCTATAGAAAAATTTCAATATCAAAAACTCTTCCTAAAGATAACTTTAATATCTAAAGCTTTCTAAAAAACTATTTATATTAAAAATTCCTATATAAAACTTTCGATGTCGAAAATATTCCTATAGCAATCATTTGATATTGAAAGATTTTTTATATTAAACTTTCCTATAAAGAACTTTTAATGTTAAAGCTTTCCCATAAGTAACTTTAGATATAAAAAGCTTTCAACTAAAAACATTCCATATCGAAAGCTTTCAAAAAAAAAAGAAAGATTTTATATATTAAACCTTCGATGTCAAAAGGTTTCCTATAATAAACATTTGATATTGAAAGATTTCCTATAAAAAACTTTCGATATCAAAAGATTTCTTATATAAAACTTTTGTCGTCAAAATATTTCGGATTGAAAGCTTTTTATATCAAAAGATTTCCTTAAGGTTACTTTTAATATCCAAAGCTTTCTACTGAAAACATTCTATAACAAGAGTTTTCCAATATAAAAATGCCAATATCTAAAGATTTTTTATATAAATTTTTCGATTTCTAAAACCTTCCTAATAATAAACTTGCGATATGGAAAGATATAGAAAACAAATAATATTAAGGAAAGCTTTACATAGCGAATGTTTTCTATAGGAAAGCTTTCGATAGCGAATGCTTTCTAGAAGAGATTTTTCGATATTAAAAGTTTTCTATAGGAAAGCTTTCGATATTGAATGTTTGAATTAAAATGTTTTTTATATAATATCTTATGTGTGTGAAGATAAATATACCGAGTTAAATATGTCTTTGGTATAGTTATAAAAAATATCGCATGCGATAAAAAAGTTTTCAGTATTTTTAATATGGATATTTTTACAGAAATTTTCAACATTTTAATAAATTTATATTATAAAATTGCAGTTATATTAAAAAATATCATCGAATTTACCTGTATATACAACAAAAGGCAAATTTAAATAGTTTTCGTCACATATTTAATATAAAAAGTTCTTAGTAAAAAAATGAGGCATATGAGTTTTCTGACAGATTTGGCCACTGTGGCCAAACACTAAGATGTCAACGAATTGAAGCTAGTGGAGAATAAAGTCAAGGAATACTACTATTAAACTACGTTAATGGTTTTTCCGAATTGTATTTGAGAGAAATTTTATACTTTGTTGAAAATATGACTTAGTCAAAAAAATTACATATGAGTTCTCTGAAGGATTTGGCCACTGTGGCCAAACGCTAAGATGTCAATGAATAGGAGCTAGTGGAGAATAAAGGCAAGGAATACTACTATTAAACTATGTTAATGGTTTTTCCGAATTGTATTTGAGAGAAATTTTATACTTTGTTGAAAATATGACTTAGTCAAAAAAATTACATATGAGTTCTCTGAAGGATTTGGCCACTGTGGCCAAACGCTAAGATGTCAATAAATGGGAGATAGTGGAGAATAAAGGCAAGGAATAATACTATTAAACTACGTTAATGGTTTTTCCGAATTGTATTTGAGAGAAATTTTATACTTTGTTGAAAATATGACTTAGTCAAAAAAATTACATATGAGTTCTCTGAAGGATTTGGCCACTGTGGCCAAACGCTAAGATGTCAATAAATGGGAGATAGTGGAGAATAAAGGCAAGGAATAATACTATTAAACTACGTTAATGGTTTTTCCGAATTGTATTTGAGAGAAATTTTATACTTTGTTGAAAATATGACTTAGTCAAAAAAATTACATATGAGTTCTCTGAGGGATTTGGCCACTGTGGCCAAACGCTAAGATGTCAATAAATGGGAGATAGTGGACAATAAAGGCAAGGAATAATACTATTAAACTGCGTTAATGGTTTTTCTGAATTGTATTTGAGAGCAATTTTATACTTTGTTGAAAATATGCCTTAGTCAAAAAAATTACATATGAGTTCTCTGAAGGATTTGGCCACTGTGGCCAAACGCTAAGATGTCAATCAATGGGAGCTAGTGGAGAGTAAAGGCAAGGAATACTACTATTTAACTACGTTAATGGTTTTTCCGAATTGTATTTGAGAGAAATTTTATACTTTGTTAAAAATATGACTTAGTCAAAAAAATGTCATATGAGTTCTCTGAGGGATTTGGCCACTGTGGCCAAACGCTAAGATGTCAATAAATGGGAGCTAGTGGAGAATAAAGGCAAGGAATAATACTATTAAACTACGTTAATGGTTTTTCCGAATTGTATTTGAGAGAAATTTTATACTTTGTTAAAAATATGACTTAGTCAAAAAAATGTCATATGAGTTCTCTGAGGGATTTGGCCACTGTGGCCAAACGCTAAGATGTCAATAAATGGGAGCTAGTGGAGAATAAAGGCAAGGAATACTACTATTTAACTACGTTAATGGTTTTTCTGAATTGTATTTGAGATAAATTTTATACTTTGTTAAAAATATGACTTAGTCAAAAAAATTACATATGAGTTCTCTGAAGGATTTGGCCACTGTGGCCAAACGCTAAGATGTCAATGAATAGGAGCTAGTGGAGAATAAAGGCAAGGAATACTACTATTAAACTATGTTAATGGTTTTTCCGAATTGTATTTGAGAGCAATTTTATACTTTGTTGAAAATATAACTTAGTCAAAAAAATTACATATGAGTTCTCTGAAGGATTTGGCCACTGTGGCCAAACGCTAAGATGTCAATGAATAGGAGCTAGTGGAGAATAAAGGCAAGGAATACTACTATTTAACTACGTTAATGGTTTTTCTGAATTGTATTTGAGAGAAATTTTATACTTTGTTAAAAATATGACTTAGTCAAAAAAATTACATATGAGTTCTCTGAAGGATTTGGCCACTGTGGCCAAACGCTAAGATGTCAATGAATAGGAGCTAGTGGAGAATAAAGGCAAGGAATACTACTATTTAACTACGTTAATGGTTTTTCTGAATTGTATTTGAGAGAAATTTTATCTCAAATTCAATTCAGAAAAACCATTAACGTAGTTTAATAGTAGTATTCCTTGCCTTTATTCTCCACTAGCTCCCATTTATTGACATCTTAGCGTTTGGCCACAGTGGCCAAATCCCTCAGAGAACTCATATGACATTTTTTTGACTAAGCCATATTTTCAACAAAGTATAAAATTTCTCTCAAATACAATTCGGAAAAACCATTAACGTAGTTTAATAGTATTATTCCTTGCCTTTATTCTCCACTATCTCCCATTTATTGACATCTTAGCGTTTGGCCACAGTGGCCAAATCCTTCAGAGAACTCATATGTAATTTTTTTGACTAAGTCATATTTTCAACAAAGTATAAAATTTCTCTCAAATACAATTCGGAAAACCCATTAACGTTGTTTAATAGTATTATTCCTTGCCTTTATTCTCAACTAGCTCCCATTCATTGACATCTTAGCGTTTGGCCACAGTGGTCAAATTACTCAGAGAACTCATACGACATTTTTTGACTAAGTCATATTTTCAACAAAGTATAAAATTTCTCTCAAATACAATTCGGAAAAACCATTAACGTAGTTAAATAGTAGTACTCCTTGCCTTTATTCTCCACTAGCTCCCATTGATTGACATCTTAGCGTTTGGCCACAGTGGCCAAATCCTTCAGAGAACTCATATGTAATTTTTTTGACTAAGTCATATTTTCAACAAAGTATAAAATTGCTCTCAAATACAATTCAGAAAAACCATTAACGCAGTTTAATAGTATTATTCCTTGCCTTTATTCTCCACTATCTCCCATTTATTGACATCTTAGCGTTTGTCCACAGTGGCCAAATCCCTCAGAGAACTCATATGTAATTTTTTTGACTAAGTCATATTTTCAACAAAGTATAAAATTTCTCTCAAATACAATTCGGAAAAACCATTAACGTAGTTTAATAGTATTATTCCTTGCCTTTATTCTCCACTATCTCCCATTTATTGACATCTTAGCGTTTGGCCACAGTGGCCAAATCCTTCAGAGAACTCATATGTAATTTTTTTGACTAAGTCATATTTTCAACAAAGTATAAAATTTCTCTCAAATACAATTCAGAAAAACCATTAACGTAGTTAAATAGTAGTGTTCCTTGCCTTTATTCTCCACTAGCTCCCATTGATTGACATCTTAGCGTTTGGCCACAGTGGCCAAATCCTTCAGAGAACTCATATGACATTTTTTTGACTAAGTCATATTTTCAACAAAGTATAAAATTGCTCTCAAATACAATTCAGAAAAACCATTAACGCAGTTTAATAGTATTATTCCTTGCCTTTATTCTCCACTATCTCCCATTTATTGACATCTTAGCGTTTGGCCACAGTGGCCAAATCCCTCAGAGAACTCATATGACATTTTTTTGACTAAGCCATATTTTCAACAAAGTATAAAATTTCTCTCAAATACAATTCGGAAAAACCATTAACGTAGTTTAATAGTATTATTCCTTGCCTTTATTCTCCACTATCTCCCATTTATTGACATCTTAGCGTTTGGCCACAGTGGCCAAATCCTTCAGAGAACTCATATGTAATTTTTTTGACTAAGTCATATTTTCAACAAAGTATAAAATTTCTCTCAAATACAATTCGGAAAACCCATTAACGTTGTTTAATAGTATTATTCCTTGCCTTTATTCTCAACTAGCTCCCATTCATTGACATCTTAGCGTTTGGCCACAGTGGTCAAATTACTCAGAGAACTCATACGACATTTTTTGACTAAGTCATATTTTCAACAAAGTATAAAATTTCTCTCAAATACAATTCGGAAAAACCATTAACGTAGTTAAATAGTAGTACTCCTTGCCTTTATTCTCCACTAGCTCCCATTGATTGACATCTTAGCGTTTGGCCACAGTGGCCAAATCCCTCAGAGAACTCATATGACATTTTTTTGACTAAGTCATATTTTCAACAAAGTATAAAATTTCTCTCAAATACAATTCGGAAAAACCATTAACGTAGTTTAATAGTAGTATTCCTTGACTTTATTCTCCACTAGCTTCAATTCGTTGACATCTTAGCGTTTGGCCACAGTAGCCAAATCCTTCAGAGAACTCATATGTAATTTTTTTGACTAAGTTATATTTTCAACAAAATATAAAATTGCTCTCAAATACAATTCGGAAAAACCATTAACATAGTTTAATAGTAGTATTCCTTGCCTTTATTCTCCACTAGCTCCTATTCATTGACATCTTAGCGTTTGGCCACAGTGGCCAAATCCCTCAGAGAACTCATATGTAATTTTTTTGACTAAGTCATATTTTCAACAAAGTATAAAATTTCTCTCAAATACAATTCGGAAAAACCATTAACGTAGTTAAATAGTAGTATTCCTTGCCTTTATTCTCCACTAGCTCAAATTGATTGACATCTTAGCGTTTGGCCACAGTGGCCAAATCCTTCAGAGAACTCATATGTAATTTTTTTGACTAAGTCATATTTTCAACAAAGTATAAAATTGCTCTCAAATACAATTCAGAAAAACCATTAACGCAGTTTAATAGTATTATTCCTTGCCTTTATTCTCCACTATCTCCCATTTATTGACATCTTAGCGTTTGGCCACAGTGGCCAAATCCCTCAGAGAACTCATATGTAATTTTTTTGACTAAGTCATATTTTCAACAAAGTATAAAATTTCTCTCAAATACAATTCGGAAAAACCATTAACGTAGTTAAATAGTAGTATTCCTTGCCTTTATTCTCCACTAGCTCCTATTCATTGACATCTTAGCGTTTGGCCACAGTAGCCAAATCCTTCAGAGAACTCATATGAAATTTTTTTGACTAAGTTATATTTTCAACAAAATATAAAATTGCTCTCAAATACAATTCGGAAAAACCATTAACATAGTTTAATAGTAGTATTCCTTGCCTTTATTCTCCACTAGCTCCTATTCATTGACATCTTAGCGTTTGGCCACAGTGGCCAAATCCCTCAGAGAACTCATATGTAATTTTTTTGACTAAGTCATATTTTCAACAAAGTATAAAATTTCTCTCAAATACAATTCGGAAAAACCATTAACGTAGTTAAATAGTAGTATTCCTTGCCTTTATTCTCCACTAGCTCCCATTGATTGACATCTTAGCGTTTGGCCACAGTGGCCAAATCCTTCAGAGAACTCATATGTAATTTTTTTGACTAAGTTATATTTTCAACAAAGTATAAAATTTCTCTCAAATACAATTCGGAAAAACCATTAACATAGTTTAATAGTAGTATTCCTTGCCTTTATTCTCCACTAGCTCCTATTCATTGACATCTTAGCGTTTGGCCACAGTGGCCAAATCCTTCAGAGAACTCATATGTAATTTTTTTGACTAAGTCATATTTTTAACAAAGTATAAAATTTATCTCAAATACAATTCAGAAAAACCATTAACGTAGTTAAATAGTAGTATTCCTTGCCTTTATTCTCCACTAGATCCCATTTATTGACATCTTAGCGTTTGGCCACAGTGGCCAAATCCCTCAGAGAACTCATATGACATTTTTTTGACTAAGCCATATTTTCAACAAAGTATAAAATTTCTCTCAAATACAATTCGGAAAAACCATTAACGTAGTTTAATAGTATTATTCCTTGCCTTTATTCTCCACTATCTCCCATTTATTGACATCTTAGCGTTTGGCCACAGTGGCCAAATCCTTCAGAGAACTCATATGTAATTTTTTTGACTAAGTCATATTTTCAACAAAGTATAAAATTTCTCTCAAATACAATTCGGAAAAACCATTAACGTAGTTAAATAGTGGTATTCCTTGCCTTTATTCTCCACTAGCTCCCATTGATTGACATCTTAGCGTTTGGCCACAGTAGCCAAATCCTTCAGAGAACTCATATGTAATTTTTTTGACTAAGTCATATTTTCAACAAAGTATAAAATTGCTCTCAAATACAATTCAGAAAAACCATTAACGCAGTTTAATAGTATTATTCCTTGCCTTTATTCTCCACTATCTCCCATTTATTGACATCTTAGCGTTTGGCCACAGTGGCCAAATCCCTCAGAGAACTCATATGACATTTTTTTGACTAAGCCATATTTTCAACAAAGTATAAAATTTCTCTCAAATACAATTCGGAAAAACCACTAACGTAGTTTAATAGTATTATTCCTTGCCTTTATTCTCCACTATCTCCCATTTATTGACATCTTAGCGTTTGGCCACAGTGGCCAAATCCTTCAGAGAACTCATATGTAATTTTTTTGACTAAGTCATATTTTCAACAAAGTATAAAATTTCTCTCAAATACAATTCAGAAAAACCATTAACGTAGTTAAATAGTAGTATTCCTTGCCTTTATTCTCCACTAGCTCCCATTGATTGACATCTTAGCGTTTGGCCACAGTGGCCAAATCCTTCAGAGAACTCATATGTAATTTTTTTGACTAAGTCATATTTTCAACAAAGTATAAAATTGCTCTCAAATACAATTCAGAAAAACCATTAACGCAGTTTAATAGTATTATTCCTTGCCTTTATTCTCCACTATCTCCCATTTATTGACATCTTAGCGTTTGGCCACAGTGGCCAAATCCCTCAGAGAACTCATATGACATTTTTTTGACTAAGCCATATTTTCAACAAAGTATAAAATTTCTCTCAAATACAATTCAGAAAAACCATTAACGCAGTTTAATAGTATTATTCCTTGCCTTTATTCTCCACTATCTCCCATTTATTGACATCTTAGCGTTTGGCCACAGTGGCCAAATCCCTCAGAGAACTCATATGACATTTTTTTGACTAAGCCATATTTTCAACAAAGTATAAAATTTCTCTCAAATACAATTCGGAAAAACCATTAACGTAGTTTAATAGTATTATTCCTTGCCTTTATTCTCCACTATCTCCCATTTATTGACATCTTAGTGTTTGGCCACAGTGGCCAAATCCTTCAGAGAACTCATATGTAATTTTTTTGACTAAGTCATATTTTCAACAAAGTATAAAATTTCTCTCAAATACAATTCGGAAAACCCATTAACGTTGTTTAATAGTATTATTCCTTGCCTTTATTCTCAACTAGCTCCCATTCATTGACATCTTAGCGTTTGGCCACAGTGGTCAAATTACTCAGAGAACTCATACGACATTTTTTGACTAAGTCATATTTTCAACAAAGTATAAAATTTCTCTCAAATACAATTCGGAAAAACCATTAACGTAGTTAAATAGTAGTACTCCTTGCCTTTATTCTCCACTAGCTCCCATTGATTGACATCTTAGCGTTTGGCCACAGTGGCCAAATCCCTCAGAGAACTCATATGACATTTTTTTGACTAAGTCATATTTTCAACAAAGTATAAAATTTCTCTCAAATACAATTCGGAAAAACCATTAACGTAGTTTAATAGTAGTATTCCTTGACTTTATTCTCCACTAGCTTCAATTCGTTGACATCTTAGCGTTTGGCCACAGTGGCCAAATCTGTCAGAAAACTCATGTGCCTCATTTTTTTACTAAGAACTTTTTATATTAAATATGTGGCAAAAACTATTTAAATTTGCCTTTTGTTGTATATACAGGTAAATTCGATGATATTTTTTAATATAACTGCAATTTTATAATATAAATTTATTAAAATGTTGAAAATTTCTGTAAAAATATCCATATTAAAAATACTGAAAACTTTTTTATCGCATGCGATATTTTTTATAACTATACCAAAGACATATTTAACTCGGTATATTTATCTTCACACACATTAATATCTTTCGATATTAAAAGTTTGAATTGTTATGTTTTCTATATAAAATCTTTCGACATTCAAAGTTTTATGAAGGAAATCAAAAGTTTTATATAGAAAATCTTTCCATATCGGTAGTTTATTATTAGGAAGCATTTCAAAATCGAGAGATTTATATAGGGAATCTTTAGATATTGGCATTTTTATATTGGAAAGCTCGAATGAATTTTAAAGGAAATCTTTAGATATTGGCATTTTTATATTGGAAAGCTCTTATTCTGAAATGTTTTTAGTAGAAAGCTTTGGATATTAAAAGTAAGCTTTAGGAAATCTGTTGATATAAAAAGTTTTCAATCCGAAATATTTTGACGACAAAAGTTTTATATAAGAAATCTTTCGATATCGAAAGTTTTATATAAGAAATCTTTCGGTATCGAAAGTTTTATATAGAAAATCTTTCAATATCAAAAGTTTATTATAGGAATTTTTTTGAGATTGAAAATTTTTATATAAAATAACCTTTTTTTTCGGAAAGCTTTCGATATGAAATGTTTTTAGTCAAAAGCTTTTTATATCAAAAGTTACCTGAAACGAAATAGCAGGTTACATGTTAATCGCTGAAAACCCTTTAGAAACTTAAATCAAATCTCACCTATTTATAATTCCTCTTAAATATTTAACATAAAAAAAAGTTAAAGCCCATTTAACGGCTCAATTAGAGTTAATAAATAATTTAAAATTGCCATTTTATTTTACCACCCACCTCTAAATGGCTAAAAATAACAAAATGCCAGCAATTTAAAAAATTTATTCAAATGGCCACTTAATAGCTTGTTTACATATCGCCATCAATTCTTTTCGAACAATAAAAACCGAGTAAGAAAGAAAAAAAAAACTAGTACTCAAAAGAAGTATTAATTTTTTATGGGTTTTCAATTGTTAGAGCAATTCAAGCGAACGCGTCACAACTTCAAATGTAAAATAACCGAAAAATTACTAAAGAAAAAACCAAACAACGAAAAAAGTCAAAATCAGGGAATGTAAGACCAATCGAACGATTAGAGCGAAGTGAAGTGATGTTGATGTTCATATCAAATTCTTAACACATTTCAAACATGAGCTGGTTATTTGAACGTGCTCATTATGTTTTAAGTGAAGAAAAAAAAAAACTAAATTTTTTTGGTAAATTAAAATGCACAACATGTAAGTAATTGATGTATAGGAAAAAGAAATGAAAATAAAGCTCAAGAAAAAAAAAAAAACAATAATAAAACTGAACTGAAACGAGACGTAAAATATTACCAATAATCACCTAAAATTTATTAAATTTTTATATAAAAATCGGGCGGCTTAGATAATGAAAAAATTAAAAATATAAAAACGTTTACGAATATTAAGCTTTTAAGCCTAAATTTTAAACCCTTGACTTTTCAATACAAGATCTTATCCTCATTATATTTTTATGTCGTGATTTTATCATATCATATTGAAATAAATGTATGAATTAATAAGTTTATATTTTGAGGGCTTTATAGGTCAAAGCAGAGCAATAAATTTATAAAAAGATGTTGAAATTCGGTAGGTAATTCTAGCAATTATAGTTCAATTTATACATTAGGGTACACCTTATATTACGAAAGTGCGAAGTTGAACCGTAACTCCCCCTAAAAATGTTCTATGTAACATAAAAACATGCTGTGCTAATTTTGTTCAAAATTGCATGACGCATTCGCCCACAAAGTGTTAAACTTCTTTGTATGGGGAAAAGTGGGAGTATTTTTGGTTTTGCCCAAATTTTACAAACTTAGAATTAAATTATTTAAAAAAAATTTAAATTTACTGGATTATAGAAGAGAACTAAAGTAGCTTTATTTTAAGTCGTCAACATTAAAAATCCATGAAGTTGTTTCGGAGTTATTGCAGTTTTTCCCCAAAAATTCGTGACCTTGACGACACGCCTAACTGACGCCCGACCATACGATACCCTTCACCACTAAGGTCAAAGGTGTTCTTTTTCCTGTATAAAGAGAAATTTTTGCTAAATTTTGTCATTATGCAAACACATTCTCAAAACTTATACATTTAGGCTGTTTAAGCCATTTGGACTTATATGAGAGATAGGGTCAAATGTGGACCGATTATTATGAAATTTGGCAAATTGATTACAGTTGCTACAAAAAATAAACTTAAAATTGTAATTATCTTCGGATTTACAAGCGTTTTAGTGAATTTTGTCTCATTTGGTGCGTTTTGAGAAAAGAGTTTGTATGGGAGCTATGGTCAAATGTGGACCGATTTCAACGAAATTTGGTACAGTGATTTAAGTTTACATAAGCACTGTCCATATATCAATTCCGGGAAGTGGGACCTATGGGAGGTACCATAAATAATGGACCGATTTTGACGAATTTCAATAGCCATGGTCCTATTATCAAAAAAATGATCTGTGACAAATTTTATCAGATTATCTTTAGAATTGCGACCTGTAGTTTGATTACAAGGTTTACATGGGGGTCCAGCCAGCCAGACGGACGGACGGACATCGCTAAATCGATTCAGAAAGTGATTCTAAGCCTATAGGTATATTAAAAGATGGGTCTAAGACAAATATTTCTATGCGTTACATACATCAGCACAAACTTATAATACCCTGGTGAAGGGTATCAAAATTTACTGGAATATAAAAGAGAACTAACGTAGCTTAATTTTAAGTCAGCAACATTAAAAATCCATAAAGTAGTTTCGGAGTTATTGAAGTTTTTCCCCAAAAATTCGTGACCTTGACGACACGCCTAACGATTATGCAGCCAAAAAATTTACTTAAGGATAAGTATATTTTAAAATAAGACATGATTTTCAATTCTATGACCTGTAAGTACTAAATAGTTGAGTTTCGTTAAAATATAACCGAATTCACTCAGTTTTTTTCATATTAGAAAATTATACTTTTTTCTCAGGCCGGTTTCAAAAATCATTTTTTAATTTTTTGAAAATTTTATTCAACAAATATTACAAATAATTTATTTGCTTTCCAGTATCATAAAACAAACAAATGGGAGAATAAAATACCAAAAAAATGAGGTCGATATCTTAAACTGTTTCGCCGTACCGGCGATTTGAAATCGTAAAATTTCGCAAAAATGTGATTTTTTTTGTAATAATTTGAGTATATGCTTGTTAAATTGTACCAATGTTAAGCATTAATAAAAGTAATAGTTAATATGTTTTCTTAGACTATATAGAATGTACACAGTTTTTTTTTTCATCGGGGTTATAGGTCATAATATGGACTTTTTTCATTTTCTATAGGAAAGTGGAAGAATAATAAGAATTTATTACCAAATTTTGTTCAAAATGCAAAAATATATTTATTTTTTTTTAACATTAAGTCTTTTTATTAATATATATTCAGGGTATATGATGGAAATCGATCAGGGTATGTGATGGAAATCGATCGTTTTCAAATCGTTCGATTTCAGATATATTTTTGAGGTAATTTTCGATTATTTTTCAAAAAAATGCAAACCAAATAAAAGATAAAATATTTAATCCTTTCATTTGGTTTGAATTTTTTGAAAAATAACCAAAAATGACCTCAAAAATATATCTGAAATCGAACGATTTGAAAACGATCGATTTCCATCACATACCTGATTAACCCTATACAGACATGGGGACTAAAATGATCCAATTTTTTTTCTTATGATATTTAATTTTTTTTAGTCCTTTTATAAGGTCATTTTAGTGTCATTTTATATTTTTTAAATAATTTAATTCTAAGTGGTTAAAATTTGGTCAAAACCGAAAATACTCCCTATTTTTCCCATACAGAAAAGTTTAACACCTTGTGGGCTTATGCGGCCCGTGTTCCCCTTATGCAATTTTAAACAAAATTTACACAGCATGTTTTTACATAGAACATTTCTAGAGGGAGTTACGGTTCAAGTTCACACTTTCGTAATATAAGGTGCACCCTAGTAAACATGGATACCGTTGGTCTAATGTAGAAAGGCAATAACTCGCATATTTTAAACTTTTCAGGAGAAGGTTAAAACTGATTTAAAACAGTAATTGACAAAATTTTACGTCATTTTAGAGCATAAATGTAACTTAGGCCTTGTAATGATCAAAACAAATTATATTAAGGAAAGCTTTAAATAGCGAATGTTTTAAATAGGAGAGCTTTCGATAGCGAATGTTTTCTACAAGAGATCTTTTGAAATTAAAATTTTTCTATAGGAAATCTTTCTATAGGAAAGAATTCGATATTGTTTCTTTAGGAAAGCTTTCGATATTGAAAGTTTGACTTGGAATGTTTTCTATATGAGATCTTTCGATATTCAAAGTTTTGTGAAGAAAATCAAAAGCTTGCTACAGAAAATCTTTTCATATCGAAAGTTTATTATTAGAAAGCATTTCGAAATTGAAAGATTTAGATAGGAAATCTTTAGATATTGACATTTTTATATTGGAAAGATAGAAAGATTTTTATAAAAATCTTTAGATATTAACATTTTTATATTGGAAAGCTCTTGATCTGGAATGTTTTAAGTAAAAAGCTTTGGATATTAAAAGTAACCTTTAGGACTTTGTTGATATAAAAGATAAGTTTAACATAGCGAATGTTTTAAATAGGAAAGTTTTCAAAAGCGAATGCTTTCTGCAAGAGATCTTTCGATATTAAAAAGGAAAGCTTTCGATATTGTTTCTATAAGAAAGATATCATATAGAAAACAAAGGTTTCATGAAGGAAATCATAAGTTTTCTATAGAAAACTTTTCCATATCGAAAGTTTATTATAAGAAAGCATTTCAAAATCAAAAGATTTATATAGGAAATCTTTAGATGTTGGCATTTTTTAATTAGAAAACTCGAAAAATTTTTATAGGAAATCTTTAGATATTAGCATTTTTATATTGGAAAGCTCTTGGTATGAAACGTTTTAAGTGAAAAGCTTATTTTAAAGACAAAAGTTTTCTATAAGAAATCTTTTGGTATCGAAAGTTTTCAATAGAAAATTTTTCAATATCAAAAGTTTATTTTAGGAAAACTTTCGACACATCGAAAGTTTTATATATAAAATCTTTTTTTCCGGAAAGCTTTTGGTATGGACTGTTTTTAGTTGAAAGCTTTTTACATCAAAAGTCACCTATAGGAAAGCTTTGATATTGAAAGTTTTTTGTAGGAAAGTTTTAAATAAGAAATATTTTGATATCGAAAGTTTATTATAGAAGGTTTTATATAATCGAAAATTTTATATAAGAAAACTTTAGATAAATAATGACACTTTTTTTATTAGAAAGCTTTCGATGCAGTATGTTTTTGGTAGAAAGTTTTAGATGTTAAAAGTTATCTATTTTATATGAAAGCATTTGATGTTGAAAGTTTTCTATACAAAAAATGTTGTCGACAAAAGTTCAATATAAGAAATCATTATACATCCAACCGAAAGCTTTAAGATTTCGAAAGTTTTCTATTATTTGTTGATGCAAAGACAGATAATTTAGCGAAATGACAGTTTTTTATTGGAAAGCTTTTGACGTGAAATATTTTTAGTCGCACGTTTTAGATATTTAAAGATACCTATATGAAAGCTTTTGATATTAAAAGTTTTCTATCCGAAAAAATTGTTGTCGACAAAAGTTTAATATAAGAAATCATTATACATCCAACCGAAAGCTTTAAGATTCGAAAGTTCTCTATTGTTTGTTGATGCAAAGACACATAATTTAGGGAGATGACAGTTGTTTATTGAAAAGCTTTTGATGTGAAATGTTTTTAGTGGAAAGTTTTAGATATTAAAAGTTACCTTTAGGAAAGCTTTAAATATTGAAAGTTTTCTATCCGAAAAATGTACGCGACAAAATGTTAATATAAGAAATCATTAAACATCCGAAAGCTTTAAGATTCAAAAGATCTCTATTGTTTGTCCATGTAACGACATATAATTTGGAGAGATAGGGCTTTTAAAAAATATATATTTTTTAGGAACAAGTTAGGGATTTTTAGAAAGGTTAGTTAGTGCCTTTCTACATGAGACCAACGATATATAACCCTTAAAACATCTTTGCAAAAAAATAGGTTCTTTAAAATCACAAAAACATTTATTAAAGTATTTTCTGAGTAAATTATGTTATTTATGTACATGCGGTTTAACATGTAATAACACGCCGTCGATGTAAAATAAATAAAATTGGCTGTAGAACAAAAAAGCTTAAAGTGACTAAACAGCAACAAATTTTCATTAATTCATTGTTCTATTCATTTAGCTATATTCCCCCTCTTCCACATCTGGTGTTTGTGGTCTCATGCTTAATGCTATCAAGTTTTTGTGATGACAAAAAAAATACATATACCAAAAATTCAAATATAAAATATTCATATTCCCATTTTACAATGTAGAACAAAAAGACAGAAAAGAATTCATAATGCGGATGTTTCTTTTTTTTAAACATTCATTTATGCACATGAAATACGGCCAGGATTTGAAATCATCCATCAAAGTACAGGAACAAAAAGAATTGAGGTTTTGAAAATTGTTGAGTTTTTTTTTTTTGGGAATGAAAAAGTGGTGACATCACTTTTGAGATTTGAAGATAGAGAGGAGGTTTGAAGTTTCTTTGATTTTAAAGTTAGAAATGAAATAAAAGCCGATTGATCACAAAAACTTGAGTCTATGCCCCGTTTGTGTATTACAATTATATTTTAATATTGACAGGAATGTTCACAATTTGACAAAATTGTTCTTAAATTGAGAACAATTTTCTTAAAATCGAGCTTCACAAATTCAAATATAATTACATTTTTCAGCAAATTAGTGACAATAATTTTGTAAAATGCAGAAGATTGTTATCTTTTGACAAGGTTGCTCTTAATTTGACAAAATTGTTCTCAAATTGACACGATTGTTTTCAAATTGACACGATTGTTCTCAAATTGAAACGATTGTTCTTAAATTGACAACATCTTATTCCACTTTACCTTCAATTATATTTAAATCCGATTTGACTTGAAATAATGTAATTTAAGCTTAAATTCAATGCATTTGCTTTCAACTTAAAATCAATCCAAAATACTTCTTGGGTTACAAAAAACACTAAAATCCAAATGTTATTTTTAAAAATCTCCCTAATACATATATAAATACGGATATTAGATCACAACACATGTTATATGTTTGCCATGTATTTTACGACTTTATTTTCATAGCTCCTTTACCAGTAAATCTCCAGTGAAATTCTATCTTTATGTCGGTTAGAAAATGAATTAAAGTTTAAACAAGATGAGATGAGGAATCTCTTTTATGGACAATAAAAATGAAATCAAAAGACATTTTGGCAAAGGACTACTATGTACCAATGATTAAGTTTTATGTTCAATGTGTAGAAAGGAGTAAGTAAACTTTAAAACTCTGGAGAAATATGTTGAAATTGTGTAAGCAATTTTCTTTAAATTTCAATTTTATGTGGATTTAATAAAATATTAGAGTAAAGGGAAATTAGAAATTTTAATATGTTTTATATTTCAGGGAAGTGATGTAAAATTTTTATAACTTTTACTACATGGATTATAAGCAGGAGTAGGCAGCCCATACCACCAAAAGCCGATGAATTTTTTTAATTTTCATAAATACCACGATCATTTCAGTTGGAATTTGGATGTTAACAGAGTTGGTTGGTGCCGCTTTTTTAAAGAAAAGACAAAAACAAAATAGACAAGAAACAAATCAAAATCCAATTTATAGCAACAAAGTACGAGTACATGGTTCGAGAGAACAAAAAAATATAATCTCAAACATTGTTGCCGTGACACTATTATTTTTGTAAACATTTGGCATATTTTTGTTAATATTGGGAATATTTTTCAAAACAGAAATAAATTCTAATATTAAACAATTTTAGATTTTTATATTTTTTAGATATTTTCGATTCAAACATTTAGTATAGACAAATTTTTAATAAAAATATTTTTTTTGGAAAATTGTGCGATAAAAATTATGTTTTATAGAAAATTTTTCGATAAAAATTTTCGTTCAAAATATTTTTATATCAAAAAACTTTCAAATCTTCTATAGAAAACTTTTTAATAAGAACAATTTCTATAGAAAATTTTGTTATAAAAAAATTTTCTATATAAAAATTTTTGATAACAAAATTTTCTATAGAAAACTCTTTCTAAAAAAATTTTCTATAGAAAAATTTTTGTAAGAAAATTTTCTATAGAAAAATTTTTGTAAGAAAATTTTCTATAGAAACATTTTTGGAAGAAAATTTTCTATAGAAAAATTTTTGTAAGAAAATTTTCTATAGAAAAATTTTTGTAAGAAAATTTTCTATAGAAAAATTTTTGTAAGAAAATTTTCTATAGAAAAATTTTTGTAAGAAAATTTTCTATAGAAAAATTTTTGTAAGAAAATTTTCTATAGAAAAATGTTTGTAAGAAAATTTTCTATAGAAAAATTTTTGTAAGAAAATTTTCTATAGAAAAATTTTTGTAAGAAAATTTTCTATAGAAAATTTTTTGGAAGAAAATTTTCTATAGAAAAATTTTTGTAAAAAAATTTTCTATAGAAAAATTTTTGTAAGAAAATTTTCTATAGAAAAATTTTTGTAAGAAAATTTTCTATAGAAAAATTTTTGTAAGAAAATTTTCTATAGAAAAATTTTTGTAAGAAAATTTTCTATAGAAAAATTTTTGTAAGAAAATTTTCTATAGAAAAATTTTTGTAAGAAAATTTTCTATAGAAACATTTTTGCAAGAAAATTTTCTATAGAAAAATTTTTGTAAGAAATTTTTCTATAGAAAAACTTTTAATAAAAAATGTTTGATAAAAAAAAAATTTTATCAAAAATGTTCTACAGAAAAATTTTGAATAAAAAACTTTCTATAGAATTATTATTGATAAAAAATGTTCTATAGAAAAATTTTTGATAAAAAAAATGTTCTATAGAAAAATTTTTGATAAGAATATTTTCTATAGAAAAATTTTTAATAAGAAAATTTTCTATAAAAAAATTTTTGATAAAAAAATTTGTGATAAAAAAATTTTCTATAGAAAAATTTGTGATAAAAAATTTTCTATAGAAAAATTTTTGATAAAAAATATTAAAAAAAAATGGAGTAGAAACATTTTGTTTTTTAAAACGTGAGAACTACACATTGAAAAAAAAAAACTTATTTCAGTTAAAAGTATAAAAAACTGCAACTGCAAATGTTCTATAGAAAAATTTTTGATAAAAAAAATGTTCTATGGAAAAATTTTTGATAAGAATATTTTCTATAGAAAAATTTTTAATAAGAAAATTTTCTATAGAAAAATTTTTGATAAAAAAATTTTCTATAGAAAATTTGTGATAAAAAAAATTTCTATAGAAAAATTTGCGATAAAAAAAATTTTCTATAAAAAAATTTGTGATAAAAAAATTTTCTATAGAAAAATTTTTGATAAAAAATATTTAAAAAAAAAATGGAGTAGAAACATTTTGGTTTTTTAAACGTGAGAACTACACATTGAAAAAAAATACTTATTTCAGTTAAAAGTATAAAAAACTGCAACTCTGTTAATTTTGTGTATTTTCGATTTCTGTATTCTGTGTATTTTCGACTTTGCACAAATTTTAACCACTTAGAATTTAATTATTTATTTTACGGGGATATGAAACAAAACTAAAGTATCTTTATTTTAAGTTATCAACATTAAAAATCAATGATGTAGTTTCGGAGTTATTGCAGATTTTCCCCCGAAAAATTGTTTCCTTGACGAGACGCCTTAGGATATGCAGCTAAAAAAATGTACTTAGGGATAAGTAAATTTCCAAGTAAGACATAATTTACAATTCCACGACCTGTAAGTACTAAATAGTTGAGTTTTGTTAAAATATAACCGAATTTAATCAGTTTTTTTCATATTAGAAAATTATACTTTTTTCTCAGGCCGTTTTCAAAAATCATTTTTTAATTTTTTTAAAATTTTGTTCAACAAATATTATAAATAATATATTTGCTTTCCAGTATCATTAAACAAACAAATGGGAAAATAAAGTACAAAAAAACCAGGTCAATATCTTGATCCGTTTTGCCGTACCTGAGATTTGAAATCATAAAATTTCGCGAAAATTTGAATTTTTTGTAATAATTTGAGTATATGCTTGTTTAATTGTACATTCATAAAAGTAATAGTGAATATTCTTCCTTAGACTTTACAGAATGTACACGGACGGTATTCCTTTTTTTTTAATTAGAAAAGTTTAACCCTTTTTTCACCGTGGTCAAAAGTCAGAATTTGGAGCTTTTTTCATTTTCTATAGGAAAGTGACGGAATATTAAGAACTTTTTTACCAAATTTTCTTCAAAATGCAAACATATATTAACTTTTATTAACATTAAGACTTTTGATAAAAAAATATATATTAACCCTAAAAAGACATGAGCAGGTGCACCCTAATGTACATACATATACATAAATCCCACGACATTCCAATTGGAACAAGGGGTACTTCTCTAAGACAATGAGCTGAATCCAATTATATTTTTAGACTCATTGAAAAGGACCTGTGTTTTAACTCCTGCTCCGAACGCAAATGCATTAGTTAGAGAAATTTAACATAGCTCAATAACCACTGGTTAACTGAGTTATAAGGTAAACCTCCGCTTTTTTTTAAATTTTAATTTTTTAAGGGGGCCTAGCAAGGGATCGAACTTGGGACCTCTGGTATGCTAGGCGGATGACTAAAATGCTATACCACTGAGGTTTACAACGTCAAAGATGTTAAAAAAGACTTAAAGAGTTTTCGAAATTTTTATTATTAAAATCGGTCAAGTAATTTAGGAGATATCCATGTAACATTAGGCCTGTAATCAAAATAAAGGTCGCAGTTTTGAAAAAACTTGTAAGTAAATGAAATTCAAAGATCATTTAAGGATACTGTGCAGTTTGAGATGACTCAGTAGTTAGTGACTACTCAGCAGCTCGACTTAACAGTTTAAGATGACTCAGTACTTCGATATGACTTAACAGTTAGAGAAGACTTAGCACATTGAGATGACTCAGAAGTTCTCAAAAGTTGAAGATGACTTAGCAGTTAGAAACTACTCAGCAGTTCGATATAACTGAACAGTTCGAGATGACTCAGCAGTTTGAGATGTCTTAGTAGTTCGATATGACTCAACATATTAGCATGACTCAGCAGTTTAGTATTATTCAACAGTTCGAGATGACTCAACAGTTCAAGACTACTCAGTAGTTCGATATTACTGAGCAGTTCGTGATGACTTAGCACGTCGAGATAACTCAGCAGTTAAAGATGACTCATTCAGTTTATGATGACTCAGCAGTTTAGGATTATTCAACAGTTCGAGATGACAGTTCAAGACTACTCAGTAGTTCGATATTACTGAGCAGTTCGAGATGACTTAGCTGTTTGATGTGACTTAGCAGTTCGATATGAATTTGCAGTTAGGGATGATTTAGCACATCGAGATAACTAAGCAGTTAAAGATGACACAGGCAGTTTAGGATGACTCATCAGTTTAGGATCATTCAACAGTTCGAGATGATTCAGCAGTTCGAGGCTACTCAGCAGTTCGAGACTACTCAGCAGTTCGATACTACTAAGCAGTTCGAGATGACTTAGCTGTTTCGGATGACTCAGTAGTTTGATATTAATTTGGAGTTAGAGATGAGCTGTTTGGGATGACTCAGTAGTTCAATATCGATTTGCATTTAGAGATAACTTAGCATATCGAGATAACTCAGCAGTTCAAGATGACTCTGGCAGTTTAGGATGACTTAGGCAGTTTAGGATTATTCAACAGTTTGAGAAGACTCAGCAGTTCGAGGCTACTAAACAGTTCGATATTACTAAGCAGTTCGAGATGACTTAGCTGTTTCAGATGACTCAGTAGTTCAATATCGATTTGCATTTAGAGATGACTTAGCACTTCAAAATTACTCAGCAGTATTGAGACCCAGCCTTTTAGTGTATATCTAATGTGGGTACTTGGTACACTGACATGCCAGGGAACTGTAGAGTAGAAGAGTAAGCCAGACTTGGGGCTACCTTACATACTCCACTTTCTAGATACTTTCATGACTCTAATCACTTGCAAACTGCTACTGCGAAAACTATAGGTAGGTGGATCTGTCCGAGGAAATACTAATTTCAGACAGATGTGCTATGGTTAGAGATGACTTAGCACATCGAGATAACTCAGTTCGCAGTTCTCAGTAATTCAAGATGACTCAGGTAGTTTAGGATGACTTAGCAGTTTAGGATTATTCAACAGTTCGAGATGACTGCGAAAACTATAGGTTAGTATTTCCTCTGTCTGAGGAAATACTAATTTCAGAGGAAATGTTCTCAAAGATTACAATCAGTATCAAGATCCAAGACAAACGTCTCCTAAAAAGTATAGTTTTTTGTACTTAAGCTTTTCACGCGATTATGCTCCCATATGTTTAAGCAGTGTAACCGACCAAAGTCTCTGATGGAAATCGAACCCCCTCCTACCACCGTTTAAGCAGTTTAGCACTATTTTAGACCAGATAACTTTGACAACACCCGTAAGACAAAATTTGTTTACTGATTAACGCTCTAGCCATTTAAGCCATTCTTTATGTAAACACCGAGTTCGAGTCAAAATAAAATCTATAATTCCTAACCACTAAAACCCAAATTAGTTTCAAACTTTTTTTTCTTCACATGCAAAGAGTTTTATATTCACTTATAAATTTAACAACATTACAAAAAAGGACTTTTGCTAACAAGTTGTTGAGCTTTTTAAAACAACTTTAAAACTTTTTTTTACATATAACTTTTGGGTAAACCATAAATGTCCTTAAAACTTTGTTATTTTAAAATTTATGAACAAATTTATTTACTTTCCCTTTCCGTCTTTAAACTAATCTAGTTAAAACTTTTATTGAACCTTTCATTAGACAATTATTCCCTCCTGACTCTAGCTTCTATTTTAAAGCCATGTCTTACTAATTTGGGTTTAAAATACCTGACGACTTAAATGACTAAATAACCTTCTTCCAAAAAAAAAACCCTAAAAAAATAATTTAAATTGTTTCGTTTTAAAAAATCTCACATCATTCATATTTTAGAAATGAAAACATATTCCTAAATCTAGATATGATGAATGCTAGAGACGTAGACGGACGGTTGGCGGAGGTGTTTGTATACAGCTTGGGATTGCGGTTTCCAAGAATTTCAAAATTCAAATCAAAATTTGAAACTTTGTAACGTATCTACACATATTTTCTTTTGTTATTATGTACAAGCTTTTCTACTTCTTGTTTTTGGGGGATACATATTTAATGTAAACGGTGTTGAAAAAAGTTCGGTTAAATATAATGGATAGATGTTTCAAAAATCAAATATCTTTGGTAATATTTTTTGGATCATACTAAACTAAAGCTTGTTTAAATGGTGACATTTGAAGCTTTATTTTCTGGAAGATCTTAAAGAAATCGCCATAGTCTGTGAAATGATATATTCATTTAAAAATGAGAAAACAATTCTCAAAATTTTAATAAAAATTTGCTTCTGAAAAAATCTGTGAATTTTACAGGGTCTCCATTTATGGCAGTTAAAGCGTTTGCTAGTTTTCTGATTATTATGGGTAGATGGTTCAAAAATCAAATATCTCTGGTAATATTTTTTGGATCAGACTAAACAAAAGCTTGTTTAAATGGTGACATTTGAAAATAATCATAGTCTGTGAAATGATATATTCATTTAAAAATGAGAAAACAATTTTCTAAATTTTAATAAAAATTTGCTTCTAAAAAATCTGAATTATTCAGGGTTTGCTAGTTTTCTGATTATTTGGAAGTCAAATATGAACTTCGTTCTGGTCGACCAATTCAGAAAAATTCGATGAAATAACTAAAATTTCTTCTCAAAAAACATAAAAATGTGTCGGAAACAAAGAGGTTTTTCATCTGTTAATTTAGAGATCGAAAACATGATTAATTTATTTTAGATTTAAGATTTGTAAACTTATTGTTAGTTTATTAGATTCAATGAAGATTCAATAAATAAGAATAGACGAGAAAAAAAAAAAAAAAAAAAAACATACTTCGTTTTGGTCGACCAATCGCTAAAAAAAGTAGGTAAAATAAATGTTATTATCTATTAAAGAAACATACGATTTGACTCCGTTTTGATCCACCAATCACGAAAAAAAATCAATAAGTAAATTTTCGTCTCTATTAAAGAAACATCAGAATGTGACTCCGTTTTGGTCGACCAGGTCGAATCACGGAAAAAGTCGATCAAATAAGTAAATTTTCGTCTTTATTAAAGAAACGTAAAAATACTTCCAAATTGTTGATATTTACGGGGACAATAAAGTGACTAAGAAAAAAGTAGTCTAGAGGTTTTCCATCTGATAATTCGGAGGTCGAAAACCTACTTCGTTTTGGTCGACCAATCGCTGAAAAAATAGATAAAATAAATTCGATTTTCTCTTAAAGAAACATAAGAATGTATCTTGGTCTCGTTTTCGATCTAAAAATTCTGAGGCTAAAAGATACACTTTATTCTGGACGACCAGTCAGTGGAAAAGTCAATGAAATTATGGTCAAATTTCAATACCAAAGTATAAGCTGAGTAGATTTTACTATTTATACAATAGAGTTCGAAAATGGAGCTTTAAATACGATTTATTACTATATTCGTTCTTTTGCCTTTCCATTCATTAAGGATGACTCCACAGTTCGAGATGACTCAACAGTTCTAGAGTATTCAGCAGTTCGATATTACTGAGCAGTTCGAGATGATACTGCATTTCGAAATGGCTTTGCATTTCGAGATGGCTCGGTGGATCGATATGATTTAGCAGTTAGATGTCTTAGCACATTCAGATGACTCAGTAGTTTGAAATGACTCTGCAGTACTTAAGGACCCAGCTTATCAGTGTCCAACTTATGTGGGTTCTTAGCACACTGACATACCAGGAAACTGTATAGTAGAAGAGTTAGCAAGATGTGGGACTACTCCACTTTCAAGAGAAATGACTCAACCATTTTCAGCAGTTTATGTATACTCTGCAGTTCAAGATGATTTAGGATGACTCAACAGGGGGGTTACTGCGTATCACGAGACTATTCAGAAATTCGATATACATAACTGAGAAGTTAGAGATTACTCAGCAGTTTGAGATGGTTCAGTAGATCGATATTACTTAGCAGTTAGAGAGTCTGTCCTAGAATACACAAATTGCAGACAGATGTGCTTCGGTGTAATGGGATGCAGCTGTTGCCTGGCGTCTCCAGCTACCAGGTAAAAACTGTATCCAATTCCTAATCTAACGTCCTCTTGGTACTTCCCGGTAACCTGAGCAACCTAGTTGAAGATGCGGTAAACAACCCGCGTGGGATTCTAAGAGACATTCTAACGTATTTTGTCTAAGGGTCTAAGATAATTGAACTTGGTAAAGTATGAAACTGCAGCATTTGTTCGACTCTGCTGTACAAGATGACTCAGCTGTTTAGGATGACTCAACAGTTCAAAACTATTAAGAAGTTAGATATTACTGAGCAGGTCGAGATTACTCAGCGGTTTGAGATGTTTCAGTAGATCGATATAACTTAGCAGTTAGAGCGTATGTCCTAGAATACACAAATTGCAGACAGATGTGCTTCGGTGTAATGGGATGCAGATGTTGCCTGGCGTCTTTAGCTATTAGAGACATTTCAACTTATTTGGTCTAAGGGTCTAAGTTAATTGAACTTGGTAAAGTATAAAATTGCAGCATCTGTTCAACATGTTAGTTGTGGCTGCAGTCTATCTTGGATCGAGCTATACAAATGTTTAATAAAGATTTTTTTCATATACACATACATAAGATATTCAAATTTACAACCAAACTTTATCAAAAACCCAATATTAAACACTTCGAAACATGGGTAAATTAGACAATTTTCTGTATTGAATATATGGTAAGTTATCATGGCAATCAAGCGTTCCCGAAATGTGTGTAGAGAGTAAATAATGGAAAAAACATTACGGTCGTATCCCAAGAAACCCAGAAAAAAAAATAATAAACAACCTCATATTTGCTCCATGTCAACAAAAATTTCAATAAAATTGAAACAATGAATAAATAATAAAGATTTTGTTCGATGGTGGAAAAAAGGTTTCAATATAACAACAATTCAAGAAAGAACAATAACATAAGTTGGGAAAAGATTTAAAAAAAAAATTGTAAAAATTGTTAAACTTGAAACAATTTGTAAGAGTTCAAAAATAAAGGCAGATTTGGATATCTTTTTTTTGGAAACTTGTGTTAGGCAACTTTGAAACGTTTTGTTTTAGTTCTTTTTTGACAACAAAAAAATTTTGACACTTATGTTATTATAGGTTTTATTTTAAACAAAACAATTGTATTTTTACAAATCTTTTATTTTTTGGTAAAGCTTTTTCGACTCCCAGTGAAATTTAATTGAATAATGGCAAATATTCTGACTAAGGCCGATTTAACTGAAGCTGCTAAATTGGAGAAACGTCAGCAGTATGAGGATGAACTTAAGAAGAGGATATTTAATGCTAAACAAAGACTATTTGGGGTAAGTTTAAGAGGAAGGTTCAAATAACTCTTCTTTAACTTTGTGTAGCTGGTCCAATATTTTGGTTCTTGCAATATCGAAAGTTTTCTATAGAAAATCTTCATCTTTCGATATCGAAAGTTATCTATGAAAATCTTTCGATATCGAAAGATATCTATAGAAAATCTTTCGATATCGAAAGTTTTCTATAGAAAAGTTTTCTATGGAAAATCTTTCGATATCGAAATTTTTCCATAGAAAATCTTTCGATATCGAAATTTTTCTATAGAAAATCTTTCGATATCGAAATTTTTCTATAGAAAATCTTTCGATATCGAAATTTTTCTATAGAAAATCTTTCGATATTGAAATTTTTCTATAGAAAATCTTTCGATATTGAAATTTTTCTATAGAAAATCTTTCGATATCGAAATTTTTTTACAGAGAATCTTTCGATATCGAAATTTTTCTATAGAAAATCTTTCGATATCGAAATTTTTCTATAGAAAATCTTTCGATATCGAAATTTTTCTATAGAAAATCTTTCGATATAGAAATTTTTCTATAGAAAATCTTTCGATATCGAAATTTTTCTATAGAAAATCTTTCGATATCGAAATTTTTCTATAGAAAATCTTTCGATATCGAAATTTTTCTATAGAAAATCTTTCGATATCGAAATTTTTCTATAGAAAATCTTTCGATATCGAAATTTTTCTATAGAAAATCTTTCGATATCGAAATTTTTCTATAGAAAATCTTTCGATATCGAAATTTTTCTATAGAAAATCTTTCGATATCGAAATTTTTCTATAGAAAATCTTTCGATATCGAAATTTTTCTATAGAAAATCTTTCGATATCGAAATTTTTCTATAGAAAATCTTTCGATATCGAAAATTTTCTATAGAAAATCTTTCGATATCGAAATTTTTCTATAGAAAATCTTTCGATATCGAAATTTTTCTATAGAAAATCTTTCGATATCGAAATTTTTCTATAGAAAATCTTTCGATATCGAAATTTTTCTATAGAAAATCTTTCGATATCGAATTTTTTTTATAGAAAATGTTTCGATATCGAAATTTTTCTATAGAAAATGTTTCGATATCGAAATTTTTCTATAGAATATCTTTCGATATCGAAATTTTTCTATAGAAAATCTTTCGATATCGAAATTTTTCTATAGAAAATCTTTCGATATCGAAATTTTTCTATAGAAAATCTTTCGATATCGAAATTTTTCTATAGAAAATCTTTCGATATCGAAATTTTTCTATAGAAAATCTTTCGATATCGAAATTTTTCTATAGAAAATCTTTCGATATCGAAATTTTTCTATAGAAAATCTTTCGATATCGAAATTTTTCTATAGAAAATCTTTCGATATCGAAATTTTTCTATAGAAAATCTTTCGATATCGAAATTTTTCTATAGAAAATCTTTCGATATCGAAATTTTTCTATAGAAAATCTTTCGATATCGAAATTTTTCTATAGAAAATCTTTCGATATCGAAATTTTTCTATAGAAAATCTTTCGATATCGAAATTTTTCTATAGAAAATCTTTCGATATCGAAATTTTTCTATAGAAAATCTTTCGATATCGAAATTTTTCTATAGAAAATCTTTCGATATCGAAATTTTTCTATAGAAAATCTTTCGATATCGAAATTTTTCTATAGAAAATCTTTCGATATCGAAATTTTTCTATAGAAAATCTTTCGATATCGAAATTTTTCTATAGAAAATCTTTCGATACCGAAATTTTTCTATAGAAAATCTTTCGATATCGAAATTTTTCTATAGAAAATCTTTCGATATCGAAATTTTTCTGTAGAAAATCTTTCGATATCGAAATTTTTCTATAGAAAATCTTTCGATATCGAAATTTTTCTATAGAAAATCTTTCGATATCGAAATTTTTCTATAGAAAATCTTTCGATATCGAAATTTTTCTATAGAAAATCTTTCGATATCGAAATTTTTCTATAGAAAATCTTTCGATATAGAAATTTTTCTATAGAAAATCTTTCGATATCGAAATTTTTCTATAGAAAATCTTTCGATATCGAAATTTTTCTTTCGATATCGAAAGTTTTCTATAGAAAATCTTTCGATATCGAAATTTTTCTATAGAAAATCTTTCGATATCGAAAGTTTTCTATAGAAAATCTTTCGATATCGAAAGTTTTCTATAAAAAAAATCATCGATATCGAAAGTTTTCTATAAGAAAATCTTCGATATCGAAAGTTTTCTATAAGAAAATCTTCGAATCGAAAGTTTTCTATAAGAAAATCTTCGATATCTAAGGTTTTCTATAAGAAAATCTTTCGATATCGAAAGTTTGACCTATGAAGTTGTTTTTTACTTGAAACATAAAAAATCCTGATTATCAGTCAACAGGTAGGGTCCACCTCCTAAATTACATTAACTTCCAGAAATAGTTTTAGAATCAGGCTTGACCGACTATATAGTCCATTATCAAACTTTTCCTCTAAATCATAAAAGAACTAATAGCAATATCTTTCTCTTCCAAACCCCACAGCTCGATTTGGATGCTCTGCAGCGTCAAATAGACGATAAAACAAAACAACAACACATGGAGGCCGAATATGAGCGTCGCTATGAGCAACAAAACGAAATGATACAGAAAGTTGTCCACAATAAAGAGTTAGAATTGGAGAAACGACAACGAGTGGCACAAAACGATCTTAACTATTATCGTTGTCGTTTTCAGCGTAAAGAACAGAGTCGTGAATTTGATCTAAACGATCCGAATGCTATTAAAAAATCTCAACCGGTGCGTATAGCAGACGATGACCTAACTTTGGGCATTTCGTCGGCACAAATTTTTTGCGGTGAAGATTTGGGTTATCGTGAACGTAAGCAAAAACAACGTGAGCAACAGAGAGCCTGGCTGGATCAACAGATAATGGAGAGAAAACGCAATGAAATGGCGCGTTCACAGGCCGATCGAGCTTTGCAAGAGTCTATAGCCTCACGTGATGATCGTTTGGCTGATATGGCAAAATCGGAGCGTCGTATGCGTCATCAGATAGTCGATTCTATAAGACAGTACAATTGCCAGTTGGCCAAGCAAAAGAAGGAGGAGCTCAGGCGTCAGCAGCAAGAGAAAAACGAAGATGATCTGGCGGAAATTTACAATATGCTGACGAGTGACATGTTGACCGAAAATCCTGATGTGGCTACATCGAAAACGGATCCTAATAAGAAAATAGCCTTTATGTATCGTGGCATGACAGCCGAAGAATTGAAAACATTCCGCCGAGATCAACAGCAGCAAATGTTAGATAAAAAGAAACAGAAAACGGAGCAAGAGTTAATGGATAAACAGTGGGAACAATATGCTATGAATGTGGATCATGAACTACAGCTTAAGGATCTGGAAATGAAACGTACAAAACAATCAGAATTTGAAAAGGTTTTGGAAATGAATGATAAATTGGCTAAGGAGCAGAAAAAACAAAATGATTTCTGCAATAAGGTTTTGAATAAGAATCAGGTATCAAAAGACTTTTTTGAGCAATTTAATAAGACATCGCGTTAATTTTTGGGAAAAAAGAAGAAAAATTATATTTTAATAAAAATTTTTATTAAAATTTAAAACGAGAATTACTCTTTATTTCTTTATTTTTAACAAGGTTCGAAAAAAATACTCTAAAGTACTGTATTTTGAGATACATTATCACATACGTAATAAAGTGTTCAATTTAAGTATAGGTATATATAGGTATAGGTTAAAATACATAACCTTTATCATAACGAACTTTTACGAAGTACGATAAAAATAACGTACTTCATTGAGTACTATAATGTACTTTGTTAAGTACTTTAACGGACTCCATGGTCACCAAATTTATGCAATATTTAGTGGCCATGGCTGTCATAGTTTATAATTTAACAGCTTTTAACTGTTCGTTTGTGGGATTTTAGTGATTTCCGGGAGTGGTTTTTATATAAAAGCTATAGTTAAATATGGACCGATTCCTATAAAATTTCATATACTGACCAATAGTTGCATAAAACTTCTCTATTCTAAATTTAGTCGTCATAGCTATTACAATTGTATTCAATTTATCAGTATTAATGTGATTCCCGGATCGGGGTTATATGGGAGCTATAACTAAATGTGAACCGATTTCGCTCATTTTCAATACACGAATTTATCACACTGGCTGACATTGACATAAGACTTCCTAGTGCTAAATTTAGTGGTCACAGCTATTCCAGTTTATCATTCATTGGCATTTCCGGGAGTGTTTTTTATATGAAAGCTATAGTCAAATATGGACCGATTCCTATAAAATTTCATATACTGACCAATAGTTGCATAAAACTTCTCTATTCTAAATTTAGTTGTCATAGCTATTACAATTGTATTAAATTTATCAGCATTAATGTGATTCCCGGGGCGGGGTCATATGGTAGCTATAACTAAATGTGAACCGATTTCGCTTGTTTTCAATACAAAATTTTCTCAAGATATCGAAAATACTTTTGTAAAATTTTGTTTCTCTAGCTCTTTTTGTTAAGGCGCTATTGAGCTTTTATCTGACGGACATAAGTCCCCTTTTCTTTGGGTATTTTTGTGTTTCCGTAAGTTTTTTTATATAGGAGCTATGGTCAAATGGGGACCGATTGTAATAAAATTTGGCACACTGGTACATAAGACTTTTTTGTACCAAATTTAGTGGCCATAGCTAGTATAGTTTATCATTTATTGGCATTCAAATGTATTTATGGTGGAATTTAGGATGTTTCCGTAAGTGTTTTGTATGTTAAATGTGAACCGATTTCGATCAAATTTAATATGCTTCCTAGTCCTATATACCAACTCCTATATACCAAATTGTATCAGCATCAAATTGTATAGCTATTATAATTTGTCATTTATTAGCAAATAAGCAAATTAGCATTGACGAGGATACGGGAGCTGTGGTCAAATGTGAACCGATTTTGCCCAATTTCAATACCAACATTTTCCAAGATATCGGGAATATACATTGGTTTTTGAGCCAATATTAAAGAAATTACAAACGGAATGACAATCTCAATATACCATCCATTCTTTTTGATGGTGGGTATAAAAATACTCTAAAATCTTAGAGAACGGTACGTTATTAAAGGTACCGTTCTTTTTTATACCCTTCACCACCATAGGTGGAAAGGGTATTATAAGTTTAAGCTGATGTATGTAACGGATAGAAATATTTGGCTTAGACCAAACTTTTAGTATACCAATAGAATCACTTTCTAAGTCGATTTAGCGATGTCAGTCCGTCCGTCCGTCTGGCTGGCTGGACCCCCATGTAAACCTTTAATCAAAGTACAGGTCGCAATTCTAAAGATAATTTGGTGAAATTTGGCACAAATAATTTTTTTGATAGTGAGACCATGGCTATTGAAATTCGTCAAAATCGGTCCATTATTTATGGTACCTTCCATAGGTCCCACTTCCCGGAATTTATATATTGGTCACAATTATCAATATTTTTTCATGAAATTTAAAACAAATATTGCTTATGTAAACTAAAATCTCTGTACCAAATCGGTTCACATTTGACCATAGCTCCCATACAAACTTATGTGTCAAAACGCACTAAATAGGACAAAAATCACTAAAACGCTCTTAAATCTGAAGATAATGAGAATTTTAAGTTTATTTTTTGCAAGCATAATTTTTGTAATCAATGTAATCAATTTGCCAAATTTCGAAATAATCGGTCCACATTTGACCCTAGCTCTCATATAAGTCCAAATGACGGAAACAGCTTAAATATATAAGTTTTGAGAAAATGTTTGTATGATGGCAAAATTTAGCAAATATTTGTCTTTATTCAGGGAAAAGAACACCTTTGACCTTAGTTTTGATATCGTATGGCCGGGCTTGACCGACTATAGAACTTTCTTACTTGTTTTTTATTGTACCTTTGTGTACTTACCCTGCAGTAAATGCCGTCAGAGAAACAATACTGTTTTGCTATTGACAATGTCTCCAGTACTACTTGCCTATTTTGCCCCATCCAATTTTATCTACTTTTGACATTTAACATTTAGAGTTCCTACGAAATCTACCAGTAGACATTACCACTATTTACTTAGTATTGACTTTGTAGTTCTTTTGGTCCAAATGGAGACGTTGGGATCAAATCGGGGCCTATTGATATACATATATGTTGACACATTCGTTGACAATGTCACTAGATATATACCAGAATAGTTGTCTCTATATATTCACTATTTCAGTACTGAACAAAAATTGGGGACATTTGAATTGATGTTACACAAAGTGTTGACATGGAGACACATGACCCCAGTTTTACTACAGGGTAGCTTGGTTTCGGACTTAGGTACGTTCAGTTCAGTACAATATAATAAGGTACTGTTTTTTCCGAACTTTGCTTTTTAATTCCAACATTAAAAACTTAAAGAGCAATTAAGGGATTTCGAAACGCTCTATTAGGAGCTTATTGTAATTTCTGATATCTTTGAAATAAAAAACTTTATATAATTAACTTACTAAAGCATAAATGCTATTAGCAGCTTCTTTTCCGAGTTCTATCTAAAAGAATTTTCCTTTTTTTAAATTATCCTGTAACTCGTCCTTTTGGTCAATTTTCTCCAAACAGACGCAATGTTTCACATATCATAAAACAACATGTGTTAAATGGAAAAAAATGGACAAAGATTAAAACAGTTCCCACAAACAAAAGTCGTTATTCAGAGCAATTAAAATTCATCAAGGATAGAAGAAAACGAAAAAAAAAATAAAACTCCATATAAACTAAAACAAAAACTGAACTATAGAAAGAAATGCCGTAAATAGAAAATTGTAATAGAGATAAAAATGAAGCAGCTGCATGTGATGGCATTTAAACAGGACACACAAGGTAAACACATTAAAATAAGCCGACAACTTGTTGGGAAAATTTAGGAAAAACAACCCCTCCTCTGACACTCTGCTGAGGAAAGGACATTGGGTGCGAATGGAAACAGTGAAGGACAAGAAAAACTAATCAAAAGCAACAAAAAAAGTTTTAGAATAAAAGAAATTAAAAAGAAGCAACTGAAGATAGAAGAATATTAAGGTGAATAATTAAGGCAGTTAAGAAAGTAAGTGGGAAAATTAAGGAAATTCAAGAGGGCATAGACTTGAGACGGGTGTCCAAAGTCGACTGAGTTATACACTAAAATCAGTAGAATTTATGTAGAACGAAATAGCTTAAACATCACTTGTTTCCAAGGATTTTATGAAAACTCTGAAGGCTCTTTCAGTTTAATAGTTATTGTTAGAAATCGAATTATCTGCATTAAAGAATGATTTCTAGTTTTTGAAAATTATTCTAGAACTAGCAACCTTATAAATTTAGTATGAATACATTATTGACTAATTGCTACCTTAATGACAGGGCAATAAAATTCAGTATTAGCTTTATCAAAAGAAAACTTAAATAAAATGTATTATGTATTTATTCAAATAATGGTCAAAAATTTACTTTTTCGCCAAAATTTACGATTTCAAGTCGCAGGTACGGCGAAACCATTTGGATATGAAACTAAAGTTTTTTGGATTTTATTACCACATCTGTCTACTTTAACATGCCGATCAAAAATTTTGATATTTTGAATATTTTTTTAACAAAAATTTTCTAAAACTTAAAAAGTGAGTTATGAAACGGTCCTTAAAAAATAGTACAATTTTCTAGTATGAAAAAAATTATGTAAATTATTTTATATTTTAATAAATTTCAACTATTTAGTACTTATAAGTCTTTAGATGATAAGGAATGTCTTACTTTGGAATTTCTGTACTCTAAAGTTAATTTTTTTTGTTGCATATCCTTAGGCGTATTGAAAAGAACACGAATTTTCTTGGACAAATTGCAATAACTTAAAAACTACTGCATGGATTTTTAGTTTTTATGACTCTAATGAAAGCTGATTTAGTTGTCTTCTATGTCAAAAACATAAATTCATTGGTTGAAATTCACCAAAAACCGAAAAACTCTCATTTTTCCCCGTACAAGCCGTCATTTGAAAAAAAATGTGAATCTCAAACATCTGTTCAGGTTTGAAAAAAGTTTTGATATCAAATCATCTTAGGATTTGATAATGATTAGAGAATAACCTTTATTCTTTAAGTTAATTTTTTTTGCTGCCTATCCTTAGGCGTATTGAAAAGAACACGAATTTTCTTGGACAAATTGCAATAACTTAAAAACTACTGCATGGATTTTTAGTTTTTATGACTCTAATGAAAGCTGATTTAGTTGTCTTCTATGTCAAAAACATAAATTCATTGGTTGAAATTCACCAAAAACCGAAAAACTCCAATTTTTCCCCATACAAGCCCTCATTTGAAAAAAAAATGAGAATCTCAAACATCTGTTCAGGTTTGAAAAAAATGTTGATATCAAATCATCTTAGGGTTTGATAATGATTAGAGAATAACCTTTATTCTTTAAGTTAATTTTTTTTGCTGCATATCCTTAGGCGTATTGAAAAGAACACGAATTTTCTTGGACAAATTGCAATAACTTAAAAACTACTGCATGGATTTTTAGTTTTTATGACTCTAATGAAAGCTGATTTAGTTGTCTTCTATGTCAAAAACATAAATTCATTGGTTGAAATTCACAAAAAACCGAAAAACTCCCATTTTTCCCCATACAAGCCCTCATTTGAAAAAAATGTGAATCTCAAACATCTGTTCAGGTTTGAAAAAAGTTTTGATATCAAATCATCTTAGGGTTTGATAATGATTAGAGAATAACCTTTATTCTTTAAGTTAATTTTTTTTGCTGCATATCCTTAGGCGTATTGAAAAGAACACGAATTTTCTTGGACAAATTGCAATAACTTAAAAACTACTGCATGGATTGTTAGTTTTTATGACTCTAATGAAAGCTGATTTAGTTGTCTTCTATGTCAAAAACATAAATTCATTGGTTGAAATTCACCAAATACCGAAAAACTCCCATTTTTCCCCATACATGCCCTCATTTGAAAAAAAAATGAGAATCTCAAACATCTGTTCAGGTTTGAAAAAAATGTTGATATCAAACCATCTTAGGGTTTGATAATGATTAGAGAATAACCTTTATTCTCAATTTGACGAACTATCATTTTTCAAACGTTTATTCTCAAATGAACCCTCATTTGAAAATGAATGTGAATCTCAAACATCTGTTCAGGTTTGAAAAAAGGTTTGATATCAAATTTATATGACACCATTTTTCAAATTATTCTCAAATCATCTTAGGGTTTGATAATGATTAGAGAATAACCTTTATTCTCAATTTGACAATCTATCATTTTTCAAACGTTTATTCTCAAATGAACCCGCATTTGAAATGAATTTGAATCTCAAACATCTGTTCAGATTTGAAAAAAGTTTGAAAAAAACGTTTGATATCAAATATAAAAGTCATCATATTTCAAACGTTTGACACTGTTCTTACTGGGTAGTCTAAAACTCCAACTACCCGTTTGCCGATTGCTGTACATTGCGCCACAATCCGCACAGTAGTTTAAAAGTTGTTGACTTAAAACTAAATAATTTCATATGCAATATTTTGCACCATAACTTCTAAACAACTTGGAAAAAATTGAATTAGTTTGTCGAAAGTAGCAAAATAATAAAGAACAAAAATGTTATGCACCAAAACTTTGCACCATTTTATTAAATAAAGATTTTTTGTCGCTTACGATCAATATAATAACGGCTCGATATTTTAGTTCTCTTGTTCGACTTACATCCATTCTTGATGCCAATGTTCAAAGGTACTTGGACCATCAGATATGTTCACAGAAAAATATCGATCGATGAAGAAAGTGGGTATGTATTAGTCAATGTTGATGACGAAATTGTTCAATTTATTCAGAACATTGACATGACATACAGTTGTTGACAAAAATGATCCATTACACGAGACTGTACCGTATAAACACTTGGAGTTTTTTTTTCTAAAATCTTCTATTCATCTTTTTCTTCATTTAAGGATATTTAGTCAATGACCTTTAAAAAGTGTTCATCCATAACTACAATCTAACAAGCAACACATTCACCAAAACACTCGTGCATTTCCATCTGACACACACAAAAAAAAACACACGACCCTCCTTCTTTGATCATTAGAAGAACGATGCATAGAAAATGTTATACAAGAATCCTGCAGGCCATATTTAAATTTTTTAGAAAAGACATTGTTTATGTATGCAGAATGCGTAGAAGAAAAACCAAACCAGGCAAGCAGGTAAAACACAACACATTACAATCTTGTTATCTACAATTTGAAGAAGGTAAATAAACAGTTTTCCACTTATCTACTTGTTTTTCTTCGAGAGGAGTTGTTTTGAAGACAAACAAAAAGAAAGAAGAATAATTTAGGAAAGCAACAGGGGAGACTGGAAAGACAGCAGGATGCAACATAAATGTCACAAGGATAGCATTTTTAAAAAGTTTTGTTGTGTCGTGTAGATAAGAGAAATATAATAGAGTAGAAAATTTTTTGGAACACTTCGATTTACAATATATTTTAGAAATTAAAAAAAAAAAAAACAATAGAGCACGTTATGCATTACTACCAATGATTTTGATTTGAAATTGTCGCCAACTAACAAGCAGGGACTCTTGTGTTCGTTTTTCAAAAATGAAAATCCAAAGGATTAGGTATATAAATATTTGCAGATTTCTCTAAGAAATCAACAGAGATTTTTAAATTCCAGTAAAAAAAAACTAGGATGGCGATATCTCCAGAGATCAGTCAAGTCAACCTCTCATCCTTTCTTCATTAAAGAATGGGATTCAACTTATATTTTTTAAGAATGATTTCAAATTTATTTTTAGATAAGCTTTGCAAAGCTAGAAATACTTTCCAAGTTCTAAAAATATTATTACTTTTCTTTACAACAATTTCAGTGCCATCTTTCCCTTAGAATTAATATTGAACAAATGTTCGCATTCGATATCGATTGAAATCTGAAATATTTCGAAAAACATTTGTGTAGCATACTTTAAGGATAATTCAAATAATTTGTAATATTTAAAATTTACTACATTTAATCTTTATTTGTCAAAAGATGACAAATATTAAAAGAGTTCAATTTAAACTATATGTTATCACAAACGAAATATCTAAATCTAAATATCACATTTTATGTACTTTTTACTTTTTACAACATAAATAATTTTGAATATCCCTAAAGTATGCTACAAAATATTTGCTAAAAAGTACGTGTTTTCGATAGATAACGAATGCTGTGATTTGGCACCTGACTTTTGGAAAAAACTAAGGCCAAACTAAATAAATTAGTATCATTTTCAAAATCAGATGCTTATCTAAGATCGGTTAATAAAATTCGCGTCCCCTTTAACAATTTCAGAAACACCTTCTCTTCAGTATAAATGTAGTGCCCCAAATACCCAAGTACAGAACTGAGGCCTAATTACCACATTTAATATCGATTTAAATTAAAAATATTTTAGAAGTATTTATGTAGCATACCTTTAGTATAATTTAAAAAAAATATAACATATAAAGTTTGATACATTTTATACTTATTTGTGAAAAGATGACAAATAGGTTAAGAGTTCCATTTAAACTGTATGTTATCACAAACAAATGCACATATTTAGATATCAAGATTTAGTAAACATTTTGCAATAATAGGAATAACTTTGAGCATCCTTAAAGTATGCTACAAAATATGATACAAAGTATTTTCGTTCGATATCGACCCCTGACTGAGAAAAAAAAATATTTTTAAGACTAAGACCAACTCGAATAAATCAATATTTTTCACGGTTCCATTAAACCATTTAAAAAAATACAATTTTAAATGAAAATGAAGATGCTGAAGTCCTCCGTACAACATATAGCGATCTCTGTAATAAAATAAAAAGTCTGCAAGGAGGGACAAGAGAATTTGAATAGACGAACAGGCGAGCCAAGCTGAATCAGCTGCAATTAAAGGCGACATGAAGACCTTAGACAATATACCAAGGGCGTTGTGTGTCAAACCTACCTCACTTGAGTAGTCCTATCTTGAGTAGTAGCGGTACACTTCTCTCAACCCCGGATGAACAATTAATACGTTCAAATCAACACTAAACAATCCTATTGGATTGGAACCACTGACGGAAGTGTATAACGAAACCAGCAATGACAGTATGTTTAATAGAATTTCAGTCAATCCACCAACAATACAAGAAGTGAAGGACGTCATTAAAAGCCTTAAAAGCCAAGGCCCCAGGAAATGACAATATCTCAGCGGAGATGCTTTTATGTGATGTTAAAGGATCGGCGAGACTGGCTATTTGTGCTATTTGTGCGTAAAATATGGGAAGAAAAAGCTGTAATGAAGGTTTACTAGTCATAATACCAAAAAAAAAAACAGGTTGACTCCAAAGACTGCAATATATACAGGTGTAAGACACTTCTGCCAATTCCGAACAAAATACTAAGTCGTGTAATTTTGAATAGAACGTCTGACGCAGTTTCTGAAACACATCGAAAATCAGTTTGGGTTCCGAGAGAACAGATCTTGCGATTATCTAATCAGCACAGTTAGAATACTACTAGAGCAAGGTAAAAAATTTCACACTACCATTTACCTAGCGTTTATCGACTTTATGAAGGCCTTCGACAGTGTCAATAGGAGCTATCTATGGAGAATTTTAGAAAATCGCAACTAAGAAAATTGTAAACTTAATTCGGACAATTTACGTGGATTCTAAATGTCGGGTGCTACGCAAAGGTAAATTGTCTAATCCCTTCAAAGTTACTACTGGAGTAAGACAAAGATGTATTTTGTCACCTATACTTTTTATACTCGTCATCGACACGTTAGACATGGTATCCAATGCACACCCTTTAAACAACTCGAGGACTTGGAATACGCTGATGATGTATGTCTTCTAAGCCAAAGTTCAGGTCACCTTTAAGTGAAATCTTACGCTATCACTGTTGAACTTCGGGCAGATGGGCTGGAAATCAATATTTCCAAGACAAGGATTATGCCTGGAGGCTACCCGTCGACACACATCAATGTAGACAACGAGGTTATTGGATGTGTAGCTACCTTTAATTATCTTGGAAGTTTGGTATCTACATAAGGTGGCGCCGACGAGAATATTGAATCTCGTATTCGGCAATATTGAATCTCGTATTCGGCAAATATCAACAACAACTAAGTTACGAATATACAACTCGAATGTCAAATCCATCTTGTATTACGGTTGTGAAACTTGCAAACACACAAATGCCATCGATAAGCCCCTACAAACCTTTGCAAACAAATGTTTGAGGCAAATCCTTAATCTACTAAATGTAACAAACCAAATCCCACACATCGAAGGCCAAATACCTACATTGCTCGACAAGGGCTTGTTGGAATCCACAGGGAAGCGGCCGTCGTGTTGCTGCACCTGCTAGAACGTGGAGAAGATCAGTTGATGAGGAGTTGCAAGCAGCAGACTATTCATGGAATGAGGTATGCACAACATCTCGCAATAGAGTGCGATATAAAAAGGTTGGTTGAGGCCTTATGCTCCACTGAAAGTCAAGGATAAAAGAAGAAGAAACCATTATTTATGATTCCCTAAACAATTTTGTGCCCCAGTGTAACGGAATAAATTCTAATTTTAATAAAACAAGTAAGAAAGTGCTGTAGTTGGTCAATCCCGACCATACGATACCCTTCACCACTAAGGTCAAAGGTGTTATTTTTCCTGTATAAACCCAACTTATATATTTAAGCTGTTTCCGTCATTTGGACTTTTATGATAGCTAGGGTCAAATGTGGACCGATTATTTCGAAATTTGTCAAATTGATAACAGTTTTTACTAAAATTATGTATGCAAAAAATAAATATAAAATTCTCATTATCTTTAGATTTACGAGCGTTTTAGTGATTCTTGTCTCATTTAGTGCCTTCTGACAGAAGAGTTTGTATGGGAGCTATGGTCAAATGTGGACCGATTTTTGGTACATTGGTTTTAGTTTACATAAGCAATATTTGTTTTAAATTTTATGAAAAAATATTGATATTTGTGGCCAAAATATCAATTCCGGGAAGTGGGACCTATGGGAGGTACCATAAATAATGGACCGATTTTAACGAATTTCAATAGCCTTGTTCCCACTATCAAAAATAAAATGATCTGTGCCAAATTTCATCAAATTATCTTTAGAATTGCGACCTGTAGTTTGATTACAAGGTTTACATGGGGGTCCAGCCAGTCAGACGGAAGGACGGACATCGCTAAACCGACTCAGAAAGTGATTCTAAGTCTATTGGTATACTAAAAGGTGGGTCTAATACAAATATTTCTATGCGTTACACACATCAGCACAAACTTATAATACCCTTTCCACTTATGGTGGTGAAGGGTATAAATATTGAAATTTGTGGCCAAAATATCAATTCCCGGAAGTGGGACTTATGGGGGGTACCATAAGTAATGGACCGATGAATTTCAATAGCCATGGTACCACTATCAAAAAAATGATCTGTGCCAAATTTAATCAAATTATCTTTAGAATTGCGACCTGTAGTTTGATTACATGGTTTACATGGGGGTACAGCCAGACGGACGGACAGACTGACATCGCTAAATCGACTCAGAAAGTGATTCTAAGTCTATTGGTATACTAAAAGGTGGGTCTAAGACAAATATTTCTATGCGTTACATACATCAGCAAAAACTTATAATACCCTTTCCACATATGATGGTGAAGGATATAAAAATCCCCCTTTAAGATTAAATTTGTCCTAAACTAGATTTTTTAGTACTTTTGAATTAATTTTATAAATGTCGATTATATTTCCCATTAAAAAAAAAAACATTAAGACCTTCATTTAGTCCTTTTTTACATCATCTACATATGCATAAACATAATTCCTTTTGTTTTATTACAATTTCTTTTTCCTAACATTCAAAATGCAATTGTTATCATTTAGTACTTCTTATATGTTTTATCATGAGAAATGACTTTTTATTGTTCTTATATTTATAAAAATAATCTTTTTCTATTGTTATTTATTTTTTTCCTTAAGCCTTTTTAATTGCTTAAGAGGGTAGTACACGTTAGAAGTGTCCGTCTGTCTGTTCTGTATAATATTTAAGGAGTAGTGGTGGGTAATAGGTCCTTTCTGGCATAATAATAGTTGTTCATAATTATTATTTCTCAATGTTCATGTGTATTTGGGTGTGTTGTAATTTATGTATGATATAATAAGGACTATAAAATTTCTTCATCAACAACAAGGACTATGTTAAAGCATGTATATACAGCTGTACATAGTTTAATATATATAACATGTATTAGAGTAAATATATCATGATCTTGATGTACCAGGAGTAATGGTAAAATGTTTGCTTTAATATTCGTAGGATTTTTTTTTTCTAAATATTTTCCTTTTAGTTATTTTTTTCTTTCATTTTCTTTTGTAAAAGAAAATTTTTATATTCCACAGCAACAGCATATGTTTCTGTTTTATTTTTTTTTTCGCTAAGAACAATAAAAATTTTCATTTATGAACAGCAGATGGCTTTTCTTTTCTTTATACATTTTTTGTTCTTCTTTGAGTCTTGTTTAAAAAAGGTAGTTTTTTTTTCTAATTTTCCTTCTAACCATCCTTAATTATCCTGCTGCAAAGTAGTGACGTTTCTGTTTTCATTTGGTAGACGTGCATGTAGTCATGTTTTGTTAGTAATTTGTTTAGCTAAGGGATCACATTTTTTTTTATAATTTTTACCACCAGGATCTTCTTTTTTTTCTTATCATCAAATCTTTGCTTACTTTTTGGTGTTATTTTGTATAAGAATAAATTTGTTTAGGTTTATGTTAATTTTGTGTCTGGAAAATGGCGTCATTCAAAAATTCTTTTCAGTGTTAGCTTTTGGAAGATTTTGGACGCTAAATTTGAGTTTCGAAATGAAATGGAAACAAATTAACTATTCAAAAAATTCAATACAAAATTGTTTAGTATTTATGATGAAATTTTATCTATCCACAAGCCAGATTACTCATAAAAAACTCAATAGTAATAAGAAGAATTTCTGGAAATTTTCCTATAAAAATAAAAATTTTTTGGAAAATTTCCTATGAAAATAAGAAATTTTTTTAAAACTTTTTTTCAAAACATAAAATTTTTGATTAATTTTTTTATACAAATTAGAAATTTTTTAAAAATTTAATTTAAAAACAATAAGTTTTCTATAAAAATACGAATTTTTTGAAAAATTTCCTATAAAAATAAGAAATTTTTGAAAAATTTCCTATAAAAATAAGAAATTTTTGAAAATTATCCTATAAAATTAAGAAATTTTTGAAAAATTTCCTATAAAAATAAGAAATTTTTGAAAAATTTCCTATAAAACTAAGAAATTTTCAAAAAATTTCCTATTAAACTAAGAAATTTTTGAAAAATTTCCTATAAACTAAGAAATTTTTGAAAAATTTCCCATAAAAATAAGAAATTTTTGAAAATTTTTCTATAAAATAAGAGATTTGAGAAAAATTTCCGATAAAAAAAAGGGAATTTTTGAAAATTTTCCTATAGAAAAAAGAAATTTTTGAAAAATTTCCTATAAAAATAAGAAATTTTAGAAAAATTTCCTACAAAAATAAGAAATTTTTAAAAAAATTCCTATAAAAATAAGAATTGTTTGTAAAATTTCCTATAAAAATAAGAAATTTTTGAAAACTTCTTATAAAAATAAGAAATTTTTAAAAAATTTCCTATTAAACTAAGAAATATTTGAAAAATTTCTTGTAAAAATAAGAAATTTTTGAAAAATTTCCTATAAAAATAAGAAATTTTTGAAAAATTTCATATAAAAATAAGAAATTTTTGTAAAATTTCCTATAAAAATAAGAAATTTTTGAAAAATTTCCTATAAAAATAAGAAATTTTTGAAAAATTTCCTATAAAAATAAGAAATTTTTGAAAAATTTCCTATAATAATAAGAAATTTTTGAATAAATTTCCTATAAAAATAAGAAATGGTTGAAAAACTTCCTAAAAAATTAAGAAATTTTTGAAAAACTTCCTAAAAAATTAAGAAATTTTTGAAAAATTTCCTAAAAAATTAAGAAATTTTTGAAAATTTTAATATAAAAATAAGAAATTTTTGAAAAATTTCCTATAAAAATAAGAAATTTTAGAAAAATTTCCTATAAAAATAAGAATTGTTTGAAAAATTTCCTATAAAAATAAGAAATTTTTGAAAACTTCTTATAAAAATAAGAAATTTAAAAAAATTTCCTATTAAACTAAGAAATATTTGAAAAATTTCTTGTAAAAATAAGAAATTTTTGAAAAATTTCATATAAAAATAAGAAATTTTTGTAAAATTTCCTATAAAAATGAGAATTTTTTCAAAAATTTCCTATAAAAATAAGAAATTTTTGAAAAATTTCCTATAAAAATAAGAAATTTTTGAAAAATTTCCTATAATAATAAGAAATTTTTGAATAAATTTCCTATAAAAATAAGAAATGGTTGAAAAACTTCCTAAAAAATTAAGAAATTTTTGAAAAATTTCCTAAAAAATTAAGAAATTTTTGAAAATTTTCCTATAAAAATAAGAAATTTTTGAAAAATTTCCTATAAAAATAAGAAATTTTTGAAAAATTTCCTATAAAAATAAGAAATTTTTCAAAAATTTCCTATAAAAATAAGAAATTTTTGAAAAATTTTCTATAAAAATAAGAAATTTTTGAAAAATTTCCTATAAAAATAAGAAATTTTTGAAAAATATCCTATAAAAATAAGAAATTTTTGAAAAATTTCCTATAAAAATAAAAAATTTTTGAAAAATTTCTATTGATAGAATCTCACTCCTTAATCCAAAACTTATGCCTTTTTAAAACTAAAAGCAAATCGTACTATAAATATCGTTTCGAAAAATTTTATAGCAGCTATGAAGCCTGAAGCCTAAGAAAATAGTACTATTAAATAGAATCGAAAATTGTATGACCTGCATAATCGTAAAGGCTATATTTAACGAAAACAAAATAATATTGTCGGGTTAATAAGAAAACCTGTTTTTGGGCAAAATGAGATTTTGATAGCATCCGGTAAAAAATAAGACGCCGCACAGACCAACATATAATTTTTCTACAATTTAAGTATTGAATAGTTTGATAAGGAAAACTTTTGCTATAATATAACTTTGAAATATAAAAGTTTATTGTCTCTCCTGTAAAATTTTCCGAAAGTGATTTTTTTCATATTAAGCCGACGATATAGTATGTTGTACTGGATTTAGCAGTTTTTCTTGCAAAACATTTTCTATTATTGAATTTAGCAGTTTTTCTTATTGAACCTTTTCCAAACACTTCAAGACTCAAATTAAGAAAACTAACATTCTGGTCAACGGGGAGTATCGTATGGTATCAAAATCTAAATTATCTAAAAACGTGGACTTAGCAGGTTTTCGTATTAAGCCGACGATATACAATATAACAGTTTATGTATCAAAAAATAAATTTGGTTCAATCGTTTCATCATTTCAAATCCCAAATATTTTAGTTTAGAATTAGGAAATTCTAATTATAATTATATAATTTAAAAATTAACTTAAAAATATCATTTTAATTATTTAAAAAAACACAATTTTCTCAAAATTATTTATTATTTTAACAAAAAAAGAAAAAAATATTAAAAGCAAACAAGTTATTTTTTTAAATTGTATTATTTACTTTTTCTGGTTAAACATAAACACAATTAAATGAATTTTTTTAGTAAAAATATTTCTTTCATTATGGTAAATTTATTTTTAATACAAACCCTACAAATCCCTTTTTTTTAAAAGGATTTTTAAATTACTTTTTTTTCCATTACACATAAAATTTTAAATTCAAATAAAAATAAAAGCAGTTTTTAAAAATGTATCCATTTTATTTGTTCATGACCCAGTCGGTCCTTTTTTTGAAAAAACAAAAAAAAAATGTTCACTTAAGAGTTGATTTATTTATGTTTTCTTTGTTTTATATATTTAACTATTTAATGCTTTGGTAAAAATCCTTATACAGAATTTCCTGTTGCTTTTGTTTAGTTTGGAAAATATATACATACATAAGTACATATGTATATGATTTTCACAATTTTCTTTTGTTTTGATAAGGTTTTATGATAAACAAATAAGAGTCTCTGTGTGTATGTATGTGTTTGTATAGGCCCAAACTCTTAAGATTTTTCCATTATTTAAATTTAAAGGTAAACTCAAAACATAACCTTTCCATTAGAGTATATATGTATAAACATTTTGTATAACAAATAGCCCGAGTCTGCCTTATCTCTAGCCAGTAGTAGAAAACCCTACATTTTTCTTTGCATGTGTTCCTTTAGAAAATTTATTCAAGGATAAAATGGAAGGATAATTTTTGAAACAAAAAAAAAAAAAGAAAACAAACGTTGTCGTTCTTGAAATTGTGCTAAAAGGTAAACAATTTAAGAAATAAATGTTGAAATTGAAAATTTTGTATCTCAGAAGGAGTCTGTGGAAAGAAATTTATTTAATTTAATTTTATTTAAAATTTCAATTTCAAATTTATTGAATTGTGGAAAAAATGAATAAATGGTTTTTCTGACTAATTGTGTTAAAGATTTTATTTAAAATCAGTTTTTATGAAGAAGACACAAAATAATAAAATGTTTAATTTTATTTTAAAGATAAATAAAAACTAGATTTTTAGAAATTTGGGTATTTAAACAAAAAGTATATTTTATGAAGTTAGAACTTGTATTTAGCAGTTTTTCTTATCGAACCTTTTCACACACTTCAAGACTCAAATTAAAAAAAAACTCACATGCTGGTCGACGGGACGTATCTTTCTCTACCACATGCCATCAAAATCTCAATTTACTTAAAAAGTGGACTTAGCAGGTTTTCATATAAGGACTGTTATGATTTTTCAATATTATCTTTAACTTAAATTCTCTAATTCTTCCTGCTTCGGTATTTTGGGGGACTACTCTGTATTTCGATTCGAAAGAAAATATATTCGAAACATAATAGCTCAATTCCCAATCCGTTGGAAATAATAAAACTATTTACTTTTTACAAAAAAAAAAAAAAAAAAAAAAAAAACGGGGAAAATTTTTTTTAAATATTAACTTTAGCCACTCATAACTTTTAGTTTTTAAAGTCGAGTATCTTTAAAATCGTAAGAGATAGCATATGCTTGTAGTAATGTTTTTTGTAGATCTTGACCCATATGTTTGTTATATAGTATGATTTTTCAAATCGGTTGGGAAATAACAATTAAATATCGTTTTAAGTGATTTATGAGTCTGAGGTGCCCTATTTTAGGGGACGATTCTGCCGCCCCAGTAATATCTAGACTTTCCAGATTCAAAACCAGACGTTATACTTTTTACCCAAAAAAGGGAGGAATGTTTTTTTAAATATTAACTTTCAATAATATTATTTCAATACAAATTAGTTCATTGGCTTCACTGATTTGCAAGTGCTACGATGCTAGACTATTTGCAACGGATTGTGAACTGGGCTAGTGTTTTGTTCAGTTCCATACCAGAGGTCGTTATTCCTAATAAAACCAGCTGGGATAATCGTCACTCGCTCTTTGAGGGGAACTCGGTCTTCACAGAAATCTTTAAAATGGAAATCGGCACTGGTGCTGGTATCTTCTTGAAGGATCAGAATATTAGGAAATCTTACAGGCTTAGAGATGATTGCAGTGTATTTCAGGCAGAAATCTTTGCCGTTCTGAAAGCCACAGAGCTCATTTCTTACAACATTCCTGAAGTTAGCGAGGCGACAATTTACGTTGACAGCCAGGCTGCTCTAAAAGCCCTAGAAGGATGTAGTATCACCTCAAAACTAGTCAAGTCGTGTATATAAAATATCATCAGTTCGTCAGCTACATATAGGGTAAGACTTTGCGACATCGAAGGCAACAAAACTGCTGACGAAATCGCAAGACATGACTCGAGCCAGGAACTGATGCTCGCGGTGACAGAGATGACCCGACTTAAATATACGCAAGACCAAGTTCCTGCTTAGTCTTAGCAGAACCAGTCTTAGAAAATGAATAGGTTCTCTAACTGGCTATTGCGCCCTGAATTCTAGGCTAAATAGGTGGGATGGAGGAATCCAGGACATTTGCGGCCTATACTCGGACGCGGATTCATCCGAAACTGTCAAGCACATCCTCTGCCTATTGTCCTATGCTCAAAAACCAGAAACTTAATTTTCAAGGTAATAAATTCCAAGAGGAACTGGGCGACATACAGCAGTGCGAACTGACTGACGTTGTAGGTTTTATATTGGGACTCAGATGGCTTAGATAGACAGGCCTCTCTCCCTAGGGTAGCGTTTTATATAACACTTCTCTTATCTACGAATCCCATTCTCTATCTCTAATAATACTTCAACCTTCACTCTTCTTTTTCTCTTTCCGTTATCGTTATTTTACTTTCAGGAAGGATCACAATGAACCCAAAGGTCTCCGATTAAAGACGCCTCTGGCATTACCTTTTCAACCTAACCTTACCTAATGTTTTAAGCATAAAAGTTTGAATAATTTTACTTTCGAATCGAGATACGAAGTAACTCCCCCTGACTCTTAAAACATTAGAGATTCAGGAAAATGTAAATGTGAAACGTTTACTAGTTTATTTTCATTATTGATCTTCTATTACTACCTATCACCATTATCAACCCCCTAACTTACCTCACTTTCTCGAAAATATTCCAATATGGAACGTTGATATTCGACAACTTCAAAGAAACGTTGTCGATCATTACGCGGTAAGGCATCTTTATCATCTGAGTTTTCAGCAATTTCCTTAGAATTACTATCGTCGAATAGATGAGAGGCTGAGGCTGAACGATCCACAGACATGGGCGATAAGACATCTGACACGGACATAGGGGTGGTATCCAAAATATATTCATTTTCTTCATATTTATGAGGATCACTAAGAAAAAAAGAAAGAAAAAAAAGCAACAAAATAAATGGAAAAAATTAAATGAAAATTTAAGTTCAAAATTTAAATGAAAAAAGTTATTTTTTTCTGATAAACCATCATCATACCTTCTGTCTGTTAGAATATGCTGCTGTTGGAAACGATGTTGCCGCTGTTTTTCCTGATAAACATTTTCTTTATCAACAACATCATGACTAGATGCTGTGTTACTAGTTGTAGTAGCTGCATTTGTTTCATTTTGTTTTGTCTCCTCCACCACTTCAGTGTAATCTTCATAAACTGAAAATGTTTTAAATTGTTCCACTGGTACAATTGTAGATTTTTTTGCCGCCAATGTTGTGTCATCTTTGTTGCTATTGCTGTTGTTGTTGTTGCCCTTAACATTGCCAACATCACGAAAAGCCTGTAAGCAATGAGGTAAAGTACAATATTACAATAAAGCAATAATAATCTTGATTAAACAATAAAAACCTAAAGAAGACACCCAACAAACTGAAGTGTAAATGGGGCAAATGTTAAGCAGAAGAAAAAAAAACTATTCTTTTTTATAAACCCTCACAAATTGCACTTTATGTTATTGTCACTTTATAATCGTTTTTGTACAGATGTTGCAAGAACTTTTGAACTTTAATTTATAAATGCAATTTTTCTTGTACAATTGGAAAAATTGTGTGTTGCAAGGAGGAGAGATTGCTGCTGTGGGGGTTTAAAAATATTGCAACGGGATTGGAAGTGAATTTAAGGGAGAATGTAAAGAGGAAAACCTTTTTTTTTAGGAAAAATCAAAGACTTTAAAAAGAATACATTTTGTGTGCAATGTTTAACATATCTTTTTTAATCACATCGAACTCAAAATATTTAATCATCCTTTTGAGAGCTGTTTTCTTAAAGACTGTTAAAATAGATTTATTACGTCCTAAAGTTCACTCTTTAGAATTACGTTTATCAAGTAAAGAATCTTTAGACAGGTCATTTCAATTCTTCTCAAATATAAAGTAGCAACGTCATAGAAAACATTTAACAGTTTTCTTTTCATGTTCGCTTGACAAATGGTGTCCTACATTCAGAAGTCCACGTCACTTGGGTCGTAGAAAGTGTTCCCTTTGGGTTATCTGCAGAGGAAAGAAAATAATATATTCTTTACTACCAAAAGTATGAAGCCTACCAAAAAGTATAAAATGCAACAAGGAATGAGCCTTTCGTACGAATGTCATAATTCGAGACTTCTGATAAATCGTGCAGAAACGGGTAGCCCAGATGGTGAGTCCTAAGTTCAGCAAGCGCTGGCCAGTGACAGAGGAGATAAGTGATATTTTCTTCCTTCTCGACGTTGTGACAACTTCTACAGATAAATTATTTTCTTTATCCAAAAACAATTTTCATGAAAAATACAATTTAGGGAAATAATTCATAACTTTAAAAGCGGTAGGCTCGATTATCATGAAATGACTGATGAGGAGGAGTATTCGAGCTTAAGTTTAGAATTTGGAGTCTGTAGACTTATCAGGAGGGAGCTATATGACCTCAAACCTCGGGTTTTTCGAAAATTATAAACGACCCAGAAGCCACGTTTTTGATCCGTTATTATATGTACGAAATCCGCTAGCTGAGATCACCAAAAAACATTGCTATACGTATGGTTTATCTCCTTTAGTTTATGAGATATTCGAAAATTTTAAACTTTTTGGCGACTCTGGCCTAGAATTTTGCTAATATTCCTCTGTATGCAAATTTTATTCCCGATTTTCTAATTATTTAGGCTACATTTTGGCAGCAAAAATAAAATTCTGAAAATTAAAGTGGCATGAACCTACTTCGCTGAAAGTGTGCCCTCAACTGACTGTGTGCGCTTTTCACTGTTTTTTTTTAATTAATTTTTTTCTCAACAAATTGAAAGTAAGAAGTGTCGACGTCTAATTTTGATATATCTGTTATATATGAACTGATTCAAAGGAGGTTAATCCATTTTGCGGTTTCAAAAGTGAACGTAAATAAAACACATATAAAATATTTTTTTTCATATTTCTTCTTAATTATAAAGTTTGAACGTTGAAATTATGAGTGAAACACTACATCATTTAAATGACCATCACGCGAAATGTTGCAAGCATTGATTCTTTTTGGGTAATTTTCGACCACTTTTTGACACATATTTGGCGGTATTTCAGCCCTAAGTTGACGAAGGTTGATTTTTAAGTGCTTAAGAGTTAAAGGTTTATCTGCATAAACACGGTATTTTGCGTAGCCCCAGAAAAAATAGACTAATGGTGTCAAATCGCATGATCTTGGTAGCCAGTTGATACCGTCACGGCGAGAAAGTACGCGGCCATGAAATTAAAACGACACATTCGGGTCTTCGGCAACACTTTCACTTACAGCAGCGATATTTTCAGCGGAACGAGTGAAACGATGATGTAATTTTCTCTTAAAGCACGATATGTGACTGTTGCAGAGTCACCATTTTTGTAGTATGTCTTTATAATTTGTATGCCTTGTGTGATACTAAAGCGATTAATTTTCGTCAATGTCAGACTTTCAACTGAAAATAAAAAAATTGGTTTAACAACTTAGTTTGACAGATGTCAAAAGTCCTATACTTTTGAAAGCACAAAATAGATAACCCGATAAATGGCCTAGTCAGTTTATGAAATTCTTAATAACTTAAATTTTTCGTCTGTTTTAAAAAATTAAAACCACATTGATATCTAGCCCTTAGATTAAAATGATCGCAAGCGACAGGAAAATATTGATCGTAAGCGACAAAAAATCTTAAACAAAAACGGGGAATGTTTTGGTACATACCATTTTTGTTCTTATTAGTTTGCTACTTTCGACAAACTAATTAGATTTTTTCCAAATGTTTTAGAAGTTATGGTGCAAAGTATTGTTTGTGAAGTTTTTTAGTTTAACTTCAATAACTTTTAAGCTACTGAGCGGATTGTGGCGCAATATGCCGAAATCGTCCAATCGGTAGTTAGAGTTAAAGACCAATTTTGAAAAACATGTATATTTTTAGCACATTGCCCTCTACACTGAGCCAAAGTTGAGCACCATACCATTGTGTGTAAAACCTATTGGTCCGTATAATTTTCGTAAATATAAACCTATCGAAAAGATTTTTACGCATTCAAACACTACTTAAGAAAGAAAGAAAAATATGCATATTGTACTACGCTATCTCTAATAGTTTAAGAGATATTTAACGGAATGTCGCTTACGATTATTTAAATCTAAGGGCTCGATATTATATTATAAGATACATATATTAGCTTTCATATAATATCGGTTTTTTGCGTATAACTCTTAAAATTGGCCTACGTAACCATTAATAGCTAATGATTTGTTTGGCCGTTACTGATCTTAAACATTGTAAGGCAGACTAGCAGCAGCTCTATTATTAATTGTGTTTGTCAACTTTTTTTTCAATTCAAAAGTTTGTAACCGTTTTCATATGGAGTTTGAATTTTCAAATACAAAAGCTTACAACGACATCTATTCGTTACAATATATCTTTGTGCATTTGAGCAGCAGTTAAGTAAATTGTTAGGCATGTCTAGCTGATTGCATACAATTTCTTAATGTTGTCTTTGCTGGAGGTACTTTTTTTCTATGCCTATTCTCTTTGTACATATTATGTATGAGAGTATGATGTGTAACTTGTTATCACACCATTTGAGTTTAGAAGAGTGAGTGTTTAGTATAAAAGTTTATACTTGTAAGTAGGTATGTATGTATGTTTAAAAGTGACATTTGTATTGTAGTTTGCATTATGTCTTCTTTTCTTGTACTTGTGGAAAAAAATCCTGTTACACTCGACTGCCTATATTCTGTGATGTTTTCTTTCCAAGTAAATTGTATGTATGTACGTAGGATTACATTTGTGCATGTATGTATTTGTTGTTTCTATAGCAGACACATACTTTCAATAAAGTTTCCTACTCAAAAATTCTGCAACTATGCTTTTGTTGTAATGCCGTTGATTGCAAACATTGTTGTTATAAAAGTTGCATTTTTTTATTTCTTTTTGTTTAGCTCTAAATAGGAAATGTTCGCCTATGTGCTGAAAATCGCCTATCGCATGAAGTTTGCGTTTACGATTTGAAGTCGCAAGATTGGTGTGCTGGAGTTCGTAATCACAAAAAAAAATTCTGTTTCAAATCACAGACCATAACCAAAGTGATTTGTAAGTGAACTTCATTTATTGAATAAAATGAAACACTCAAGGCGCAAAAAATGCTTGTAAAAATAAAATTTTATTTGTTCTTGTTAATATGTTTCAGATAAAACAAGACTTAAAATTATTTTTTATTATAAAATTTAAAATTAAAAACTACTCAAGCTGATTTTTTAACTTTGATGTTTTTTGTTTTCTTTTAAATTGGCGAGTCAATGAAAACAGCTGTTTTTATAAGTGTTCGAAAAAAGCAGTGCTACCAGATATCAAAAAGTGTAGACTTACTTAAGGAAATATAAAAAACTTAATGTATAAAAAATATCTAAACCAATATGGCATCTGATGTTCAAATGTCAAAATAAAAAAGAAAATTTTCTACCGCCAACAAATTTAAATCCAAAATGTAAGTATTTAGAGTAAAATTTATAAATAATTTAAGATGAAAAAAATTTTAAATGTAACAGGGCTCCTCAAAAGTCAGCAGAGCAGTGTAAGGTATTTTTAGACTTTATGGAAAGTCATCATGACGTTGCAAAAGGATTTGCTAAAGGAGACAAGGTAAAGCAGGACCAGTTGTGGGCTGATTTAACCACTCAGCTTAACGCTTGTGGTCCACCAAATAGGGATGTTTCTTCATGGAAAAAAGTATGTATGATATGTACATTTCATATTTAATATAATATTTCGTTTAATTTACAGACCTGGTGTGACTGGAGGCGGAGCATAAAGACAAGGCTGGCGGAAAATAAATCCCTTTTAAACAAAACAGGAGGAGGAGATTACCAGCAACACTTCTTATCACCCATTGAAGAGCGATTGGCTATCATATGCAACATTTTCCATGCTGTTGAGGGAATACCTAAGGCGAAATCATTCGGTTCAATGAAGAAAACTAGTGGTAACGACGACATTTTAAATGATTTGCTAGCCCAAATCGATTCCGAAGAGACTAGTCCAACAACAGTTGAGGCAACTAGATCAACGGATAATGTTCCCATTGCCTCGTCTCCACAAAAGAAAAAAGCAAAACTATGCGGAGATATCGAAACAATTCTTGGTGAGGAGAAGAAAAGTTTTGATCATGTAGCAGCTAAACTAGTAGTACTAAAAGAAGCAATCGAAAGTAATGGCAAGTATTTGGAAAAAATAAGTAGCAACATAGATGCAATTAGACTAATAAAAACAAGAGAATATGAGGAAAAGAAAAGGCACAATTTAGAAATGGAAAAATTAACGAAAAGTAAACTAGAGACCAAGCTTGAATTTTTAAAATTAGAAAGAATGAAAATTGGTCTTAAAGATTAAAATTTGTTCTAAGCTGTTCTATGTTATTTGTTAAACCTAATTTGTTTGATCTCAAATGTCTGTGAAATTATTTTTTATGTTTTAAGTTTGTTACTATTACTTAAATTTTAAGTAAATCTATATTTAGTTTTTTTAAAGAATTTTTTTATGTTAATTTTAGTTATTTTTTATGTTTGTTTGAAGTCCTTTTATGTTTGTTATTATTACTTAAATTTTAAGTAGTTTTAATTTATTTTATTAAATAAAAAATAAAAGTGAAAAAATAGTATTTAGTTTTATTTTATCTTAAAGAGTTAGCAATGTTGTTCCTAATTTGGATCCCATCACTGTTATTCTCCAGTTCCTCGTCATCTTCTTCCATATCATTGATTGATTCTGGAAAAATCTCTTCTTCTAATGGTACGTTGTATTGTTTGCAAATGTTGTGTAAAGCACAACAAACATTTGCAATTTTAACAACTTTTAGTGGCGTGTATGGGAGACAAACTTGCAAACATCTAAAACGGCTTTTTAAGTTGCCTATTGTTCTTTCCACTATATTCCTGCCCGATGAATGTACCAAGTTGAATTTATGCTGGATGGATCCATTGGCAGGAGATCTGTATGGTACAATAACATACGGCTCCAAAGCATAGGCCGAATCTGCAAGCAACCATCCACTTCTATTATTATTTTTATATATTTCCGCAAAATATGTTTTCGCATCGCTTAAAGACCATACAAATGAATCGTGACACGATCCTGGTCTAGATGCGTCGACAGCCCGAATTTTCATTTGATAATCACAAATCTACAGTAAAAAAGCGATATTAAATACAACAAAATTTGTTGTAAAAAGATAAATACTTGTCATCTTAGGTACTTACAATCAATACATTAATGCTGTAATATCCCTTTCTACAATAATACACTTCAGAATTGGATGTTGGTTTTATAAGTCTGACATGGGTTCCGTCCAGACACCCAACTACACCAGGAATTTTAAATTTATTAAAAAAATCAATTTTGGATTCCTTTATTTCCTGTTCGGTCATTTCTAACCGTATCCACTGTCCACACAACCTCTCCTCAAGAACATTAATTACCTTCCAGAGGACTCTACAAAAGGTTGTCCTATCCATAGCAATATTTAAATCATTCGATATTACGCCTTGATAGGAACCGACTGCCAAAAATCTCAGCACGCTAGCCAAACGGATGATTTCTGGAATGGAACTTTTGTACATATGTTTGCAAATCTCCTCTAGAATCATTAGAAATGCCCTTTTGTTGAGTCGATAAAGTCCTATGAAACTGAATACAAAAAAATATTAAGCGTCCATGTTAATAGTATGAATACTTACCATTGATCAGGAATGTCTGTTGGATCTGAGTAATCCCGAAGAAGACGTCTTCTGATCCGTTGTTTTTTTAAAAAATTTATTTTTAAATTTATTACACTTAATATAAATGCAACCGGCATTTTTCAACTTTTGTCTTTTTTGTTTATTTATATTTTTTGACAGCTAAAACATATGTTTTTGTTTTCGAATATGTTTTCGAAAAATAAACAAAACGCGTGAAATTCAGCACACGCTTAAATAAATCTGGCGATTTCCAAATCACATGCGATTTGCTAATCGTGTGATTTATAGCACATAGGCGGTTTTCTTGTTCTATTTTGAACTCCAACTGACAACAGAAGATGACAGGGAAGAACAAAATAGAAAATAAATTAAAATGAAGCATAAATGAAAAACAAACATACAAATGAGCGGGAAAAATTGCATTAAATGTAAACAAAAGACGTCAAAAGGAAAAAATGGCAAAAAAAAGCTAAGGCAAAGGAAAAATTTAATTAAACTAGAGATAACGAAGATTTGTGTTGTATGTATAAAAAATACTTTAAAGTTCTGGGGTAAATTGACTGTATAAAATAATGATAAGAACTTCAAAATGAGGTTAATTAGATGTGAAAATAGAGAATTAGTGTAGAATCTTTCATGTTATGATTATCTTGAAATTGTTTACGACAGAAAAACTCGGTAGTGTGGCTTAACGAACAAGGAATGGTAGTAACAAGAAGTCCTGGGTGATGTAGGTGATGCTGGATACCAAGCAACGGTACTGATTGATCTTAACTTAGTAAGCCCAGGATTATTTCAACTGTCGACATTGACCTCCTCGTGGTATCACCCGGGGAACTACACTAACACCTGTTAATGTAGTGAGTTAACATGGGCCGCAAGTTCTTCCATAAGAACTAAAAAAATATGATTTAGGAAGTCGGGCTAGTAACCCACTCCGGAAATAAACAATTACTATGAGAAATATATATTTAGAATAAAAAGTACCCTCCTAATGTTAGAAGAGTACGCCAAAAACGTTGATGAAAAGACCAAGTACAGAAACATCTTTCAAAGCTTGGCCTACGAAATTGAAGAATATGCGCAAAAGATCGAAGCGCATGGAATTCTCAAATATTCTTGGCCTTTGACCTTAACAGGTTGTAAATATAGGCCATGTAAGTAAGTAGGGTCTTAAAACTGCTATCATTTCAAATCTCGGTTATAGATAACAAATAAGCTTTTATTATGCGAGTTACGACTTTTGAAGTTACATATAAATCATTATATCTCTCTCATTCATGAACCGATTGTAGAAAAATGTATATCGTCACCTAAAAGACGAAATAACCTATCTACAGTTTTCAAAAGTTTACAGGAGAGGGAAAAAACGTTATAAAATTTAAACTATTTGCAATATTTAAACGAAAATTATGTATTTAGATTAAAATGAAACCAGAAATATATATCGGTTGAAAAAAATGTTGTTTTTCTAAACACAGCTTATGTTATGTCACTTGCGTTATTTGGAATTGCAAAAATCTGAAACCAAATAACCTATCTGCAGTACTAATTAGTATGAATAAATCAAAAACTTTTATACATATAAATATTATATAAATTAAATAATAACAGTTTTGGTTTCTTTTACTGGTTAAAGCAAATGAAAGTACTTAATGATTGTTTAAATTACACTATGCAACAAAATTAAACTTTTATCGCGATTTTTGATGATTTAGTTTTATCTTTTTTAAGTGCGTAACGGTCCTCTAGGTACAAAAACTGTAATAATTTGGTCATTTGTGATATTAGATGTTCAAAATTTTGCACAGATATACGTTATGATATAGGAAATAATAATAATACTCAATTTTGAAATTTTTGCAGATAGGTTATTTGGTCTTTAAGATGACGATATGAAGATGAATATCTTTGAAATGAAGTATCAAACATCAACCTTCTATATAATAGGGTGGAACTTCGCCAAACCGAACACATATCGAGCTCCTCTCGATCACTTTAAAACCAGTACCACTCTTGATTTCTGAGATAAATTATAATATTCCTAATATTTTTCTTGGATTACAGGAGAGGGGAAAAACTAAATAAAATCTTAAGTTTAAGATACAGCAATTTTTTAAAGGCAGTTGTGTTTTACTAAATTCTCTGAAGTATTTAATGCTTTATTAATGTTTTTTAAAATTAAAAGATTTTTATAAAATTATATTTGATAAAGCTTTAGAAAGCGGTTTTAATGAAAAACGACTTAGGGCCTTTCTGTATTAAAGTAACTTTAAGCTCCTTTACTAGTAAGACCTTTTTACCTATTAAGATGGTGTGAACAGATTTTAAATTATTAAATCTTTAAGGCTTAACAAAATTTGAAGAAAGTCGGGACCAAATGAATCTGAACCCTAATCCGTATGTAAAATTGTTCGCTAAATCCGAATATGAAGTCAGAACAGTTATCGAGATATAGCAAAATAATTGTTTTTTGTTTTTTTTTTTAAAGATGTCACTTTAATAAAATTATTTTGGCAAATATTCAAATATTATATACCTATTCTTTTTTCTTCTTTTCGTTTAAAGATAATTAATTTCCTGAAAAAAAAAATTTTGTTTAATTCCTAAAATTTTCGAGTCGTTCCATCATGTTAGTATCTTCTTCTTCCTCAGTTATCCTTGACTCCCAGTGGAACATAGGGCCTGTTAGTATCGTGTTAGTATAAAAAAAAAAATAATTTAATGAACTACTTTAAGCCTTAGCATCTTTTCTATTTTAAATGATTAATAAAAGGTAAACTTATATTCAAACATTATTTGATGAATTACTTAATTCCATCAAAATATTGCTATAAATTTGACATCTTTATTGATGATTTTATTATTTCTTCTATATATTTTCACTTCTCTCCGAAAAATATGACCAATTTCTTAATTGTACACAATTTTTCCCCTATTGTTTGTTTAATAAATTTCATTATTTACAATTAAGATTACTTGCTTCAATTTGAATATACTTTGACAATAAACATTTCGTACCAATGCATAACCACACAAAAAAAGCACGCGACTTTTGAAACCCGCATGGGGTCTAATACTGGCTCAATGTTTTCTATGGTTTTGGTTTTTCTTATCTTAAACACAGTTTTTTTGGAGAAAAAACAGGGACACTTTTGTAGGCACATGCATAAGTTTAAAATAATTTTTATGATTTGTTTATATTTATTATGACATCATTTGATGGTATCTTAAGTAAATAAATATTTAACTAAAGCCTAGAAGAGCAAATGAAATAAATTCTAATCATTTCTCAAAATCGATAAAGTTCAGAAATGTACAGTAACATTATTGAATTTAGAAAAATCCAGCATAAAAAAATGTACAAAATAATTTTTATGATTTAATAAAAATATTGAAATTAGCAGAAACTAAAAAATGTTTGAAATGCTGATAAAATTGTGGTTTATTAAAGTCATATATAACTTCCTCTGCATTTTATAAAAAATGTGATTTTGTTGTGTATGCAAATTTTTGGTATTTATATGCATTTAGAATTTAAATTTGTTTTAAACGGAGATTTATGATTGTTCAAATATTTCCGTTGAAAGTGGAAGAATTTTATTTCTATTAAAAACTTTAAACACCGATTCTAAACAATATAATGTTCTGCAGGTAACCATGTTATCCCATGTCCTTGAAGCTTTCTTGCTGATCCAAGACTTGATACCCAAGTAGAAATGACAGATTAATATCCATCACTCTTTCACTCAAGACTTGACTCGTGCCCTGTCTTGCGGCTTTGTCAACAACTTCGTTGCCAACGATGTTGCAATGACCCGGAAATCAGCAAAATCTAATCCTATAACTAAGTAATAGATCTAATAGAGCTAATATAAATTTTTTGACAAGTTTTGAGGTAATATTGTGTCCTTGTATTGTCTTGAGGCCCAGCATTGCTGTCGGTATAAATCGTCACAACTATTTTCAGTTATTTTACTGGGAATAAGTTTTGAGGCATTTCAGTTGACAAATATCTCTGCTGGGAAGACACTACACTCGTCCCCAAGTATTTAAGATTTCATGATGTACCATCAGAAGCATACCTGATCCAGTACGGCAATCCATTTTAGTGCCATCTGCGAATTCCCTTGAAAAAGCGATATACGAGCCTCCTACACGGTTTTATCAGGGATTACGACCGTCACTTCCTCCTTTACACTATAACAACTTTTACAGCAGAATTGTTCGAAAATTGAATTTCCTAGAATATAACGCGGAGACTCAGTGACTCGGAGGAATAGCAAGACAGCAGAATGGTCATAATCATAAGTTGATCTGGGCAGAACATTGAAGTAATTGCAGTATTTCTTATTTACCAACTAATAGCCTATTTGAAATTAGAACCGTTTTAATAATATTACCGGGCACATTATTAAAAATTCGTTTCAGCATTCATGTGTAAGAACAGCTGTGAAGACATTAGATAGAAATTTAAAGGCGGTTGACTGTCAATACAAAAACTATCCTATATTTTGTGTTATTTGTTTGCCCTGTATATGGCTGTTATTTTGGCCTATGCAGTTCTGCCGAGCTATCATCATCGTCTTTTAGCTCTACAACCCGGGGTGGGTTTTGTCTTTCTTCACAACTCCCTTCCATTCCTCTGTTTTGACTAAGGGTGCGCCAGTTTCTTATTTCCATCACACATATATCGTCTTCAATGTTGTCAATAAGGCGCAAACGTGGCCGACCTTGGTTTCTTGTGCATTGTAGGATGTAGTCAATAATAAGCTTTTGAGTTCTATTTTGATCCATTCGTAATATATGGCCTATCCAACTTATTCTTTTTACACTGATGTATTTAACAATGTCTTCGATTTGATTGAGCTCTACAAGCTCCTTATATTCACCTTCTTCCTTTCTTGGGCCAAATATTCGTCTATGATTTTTTTTCAAACATTCTTATTGAATCCTCCTCAGAACACGTCATGGACCATAATTCTGAGTGTTGTCATTATCAGGAGGGTCAAATTGCTGATTATGTTAAATGTGGCAGAAACTTTAGGGATCTTAAATTGGATTATGCTCTCAAATGCTTGATAAAAGTCATCGAATAGCATATGAACATCGTTATTAAATTCAAAACTTTTTTGAAGGTTTTGTTAAAGGACAAATATTTGTTCAATTATAGACCTACTGGGTCTAAACACACATTGGTGTTCCCCAAGCACTGTTTTTTCTACTTTACTTAAATGTCTTGTCGTCATTCCTGATAGAACCAGCTGGGAAAATCGTCAATCCCTCTTTGAGGGGAACTCGATCTTCACAGACGGCTCTAAAATGGAAATCGGCGCTGGGGCTGGTGTTTTCTTAAAGGAGCAAAACATTAGGAAATCCTACAGGCTTAGAGATGAGTGCAGGCGGAAATCTTCGCCATTCTGAAAGCCACTGAACTTATCTCACATAATATTCCTGTAGATAGCGAGGTGACCATCTACGTCGATAGTCAGGCTGCCCTCAAAGCCCTAGAAGGATGTAGCATCACCTCAAAACTAGTAAAGTCTTGTAGATTAACTGTCATTAGCCTATCTAATACTTATAGGGTAAGACTCTGCTGGGTTCCTGGTCATTGCGATATCGAAGGCAATGAAACTGCTGACGAAGTCGCTAGACTTGGCTCGAGTCAGGTACTGTTGTCCGCGGTGACAGAGATAGCCCCACCTATTTGTCACCTTTTTATGGGCGTCAAGTCCTGGATCGGTGAGGAAACAGCTAGGAACTGGCATAACTTGGCCACTTGCACGATATCTAGGACCTTATGGCCCGACTTGGATATACGCAAGAACAAGCTACTGCTAGGTCTTAGCAGAACCAGTCTCAGGAAATGTGTAGGTTTTCTAACTGGCCACTGTGCCCTGAACTCTAGGCTAAGCAGATGGGATGGAGCAATTCAGGACATTTGCAGACTATGCTCGGACGCGGATTCATCCGAAACGGTTGAGCATATCCTCTGCCACTGTCCTATGCTCCAAAACAAGAGACTTAAATTTCTAGGAAACAGATTTCTTGATGAACTGGGCGACATACAGCAGTGCGAGCTGACTGACGTTGTCGGGTTCATACTCGGACTCAGTTGGCTTAGATAAAAGGGTCTCTTTCCCTACAATTAGTGTTCCTTGACAGAACTTCTCTTCCTCACTCTATTCTCCATCTCCTAACACTATTCAGAACTCTATTCTCCATCTCCTAACACTATTCAGAACTCCTCTCTCTTCACTCTTTTCCCTCTTTCTTTTTCCGCTATCATTTCCTTTAATTTCAGAAAGGATCACAATGGACCAGAAGGTCTCCGAGTGAAGATGCCACTTCCCTGGCATCACCTTTTCAACCTAACCTAACCTAACCTAACCTAAATGTCTTGCGATCATTCCGGAGAAAACTGTATAGCATACGTATTGGGACTCTAATACCCTTTGTCCACTCTGCCGGCATTTGTTTCCCCTCCATAATATTTTTTTAAAATTAAATATTTGCTTCTTTCCTTCTGTGCCTAGAACTTTTAGTAGTTCAGCTGTGTATTATCGTCACCTGGTGCTTTGTAACTTTTTGTTAATCGCTTTGTAACTTTTTGTTTTGTTAAGTAGGTATTTCTAGCGTTTCTAGTTCTGCCAAACTATGGGATCTTAAAAGAAAAATATACTTTAACTCCCATCTTATACTTTGATTCATCCGTGATAATCTCCGGAGGTATTTGAACCGTCAGAGAAGAAGACAGTAAAAGACCGTTCCCACGGTCAGAAAGAAGGCTCTTGGTACCGACATGACTCGAAAATCTTAGGTTTCCGACCAAGAACCACTTCTTTTGCGATATTACCAATAATATCGACATTTCAACAGTAAAGGAACAATAGAAGAAAGGAAAGCGTATGCGGTAATTAATTGTTGGGAAGTTTATCCAGAATGTGGGAAGTTTTTTTTTTTTATCCAGAACATTGGTGTGACCTTTTCATCCATGGCCATGTACTAATGGAGTTTAAAGGCCAATGGCTATAACTATAAGATTCATTTGTGTCAAATATCACCAAAATTAATAAACATTTATTAAAATTTTTAACTTAATTTTCTTAGGTATATTGTTAAGGTTGCCAAAACTCAACAAAAATATATAATTTTAGAGATTTTAAGGAACAAGTCTAGTTCAACTGAACTGCACCGTTTTTTTCCTGTTAGGGGCTTTACGTAGCTTTTGTTTGGCAGGGTTTTTATGTGTCGGAAGCTTTTGGTTTGGGATATGTAGTGCTTTAAAGTTCTGAAATATAAATCGATATATCTATCTTAGTTTTGCACCGATAGTAACATTATGTAGGTATATCATATAAAAGTGCTCCGAAGAAGAGGTATCTCAATCGACTTTTAATTAATCCATTATAAAGAAAAATTTTACCCTTGGTTTTTGTACCAAAATGTCCATATCTCAAAAACTGATAATCAAAAACTGATCTATCTTAGTTTTGCACCGATAGTAACATTATGTAGGTATATCATATAAAAGTGCTCCGAAGAAGAGGTATCTCAATCGACTTTTAATTAATCCATTATAAAGAAAAATTTTACCCTTGGTTTTTGTACCAAAATGTCCATATCTCAAAAACTGATAATTAAAAGCCAATTGAGGTATCTTATCTGAAATATATTTCGGAGTACTTTCACAACTACAACTATCGGTAAAAAAATAAGAGAGATATATCTATTTCTATTTCGAAACTTTAAAGCACTATATCTCCCAAACCAAAAATTTCCGACCAAAAATTTTTACACTATTATTCTTAAAATTAAAAGTTCTTTATGGCCCGTACAAATTTTTAAGATCGGTGCAGTTCAGCTGATCTAGACTCAAGCTGATCTAGACTTAGTACCTCAAAATATTTTTGTGTAACGCAATCCGAAATTTACTTTGTATCCATTTTAGAAGCTTATTCTTATTGTGGTACTTATAAGTACCATCGGTCCACAAGGGGTTAAAATAGAAAACGCAAGACAAAAGGAATAAAAGGACATGCCAGACTGAAAGTAAATAAAAAAAAAAAAAAATATGGCAGCACATTTTTGACCCTTTTTTCTCCCATCGCAAAAACAAATTGAAGAGAATCGGAGAAAAAGAGAAACTACTAAAACAACAACAAACAAACAAAGATATGAAGTTTAGCATAAAAATGTGCAAGAAAATGACATAAAATGACGTCACATTCAAAAAAAAAAAGGAAATAAAGGAAGAAAATAAAATGTGATCAAGAAAATATAAATTTCACTTATTTTTTTGGAAAAAAAAAAACAACCACCTTTTGCTGTTTCTTGGATAAAAATTGCCCTAAACAATTAGCTATTGTAGGTATTTGATGATGATGATGATAATTTGTCTGTATTTCCAAAGACTTACCACTTTGTTATTGTGATTGTTGTTGGCTACCATGACATTGCCCGATGTTAGGTGGACACGAGCACTGGCATTTGAATTGAGAACCGCAAAGTTGGCGCGTCCTTGTTTTGAGGGGACGCCGACACCACCTAAACCCATGGTGGCACCCAATGGCTGTAGTATATGAGATTTTCCGCCAGCCATCATGGTCTTCTCCTTCAAAGGCATATTGCGAGGATTTTCCTTTTCGGAATCGAGGGCAATTTGAAAAGCTGTTTGAGTAGCCGCCATTGTTATTTTCGTTTTTTTTTATTTAAATACGGAGAACACACGGATACAAAATATGCACAAAGTTATGGGCAATTGTTTCTTTTTTTTCACACAAATACAGGGTGCTTTTTTTGATAAGCTTTAAAGTTTAACAGGGACAAATATTTTGTTAATTCTATAAAAAAAAATTGAAGAAAAGAAATTATTTTATGTATATTTTGTTGATTAAATTTATTTTAATAATGATTTATATATCAATGTTCAAATATTTAACAATTTTATCAAGTTTTCTTCCAAAAAAAAAAAGTTTCAAATTTTTTGTAGTTTTTATATAATCCCGTTTCTTGTTTCCTTCTTTAACTCAAAAATGGAGATTTTTATTAAGTTTTACGTTTTGCTTTTTATTTAAATTTCTTGTTCATCTTTTTGTTGTTGCCTTTATTCAATTTTTTTTTGTATTCCCGCTTTGCTCAACAAAATCTAGTGATGGCAATTTAGTTTTTTTGCTTTACTTTTTTTTCAAATTTCTTTACTTCGTTTTTTTTTTGTGCTTTTATTTTTATCCTCTCACCATATAAGATCTTTTCTTGAGCTTTCAAAAAAAAAGAAACGCTTACAAATACACACACACGTACACTTTAATTGAAAGAAAATATTCAAATTATTTTTTCATTTAATAGCGTTTTAACAAATACGCTTTTATCAATAATTTTCACAAATTTATTAACATTTTCTTTTAATTCTGTTTTTTTCTTTAATTTTGTTAAAATTTTCTTTTTTTATAAAATCTAAATTTTTTCAAATTTCCTCTTTTATCACTTTCGTGATGTTCTCCAGTTGCCGTCATAAAATCAATTGAAGCTCTGTTGTGTGATCTTTTGTAATTCTCATTTATTTGAATTTGTGCGCTAGAAAACTGATGATGCCATACTTTTTTGCCTCATAGATTTCCCCTTTTTTTGTTTTGAGTCGTGGTGAATATGCCATAATAACCACCTCTGTTTTTGTTATTGCCTTTGCAAAAGACAGAGTTGTTAGCAGTTTCTTAATTATCTCATACCACATATCGTCTAGATAATGTGTATATAACTATTGCGCCATGTATTAACACTATTAATAATATAATAATAAAAATATCAAAAAATAACATTTATTTGAAAATGTTTGATAGAAATTTATTTTAAAAAAAGAAAAATTAAACTATCAAACAGAAGGGAAATACCAAATGTTGCCAGATTAAATAGTAAGTTGCCAGCTTAATTGCTATACAGTCGTGGATATTACTATTGTACAGTGGTTAAAAGTGTTTAAAGTTAATACATATTAAAAAATTCACAATTTTTTCCCCGTTATTTTGGCTAAAAAGTATTTTTAATGTTTTTTACTTATTTAAAAAATTTCTTAAGGAACATATAACATGTTTATAATTTTCTGAAAGAAAACTTTACAAAGTTTATGATTGAGTTAAAAAAAAAACTTCTTGTTCATTCGGTTTTAGTACCAGAGTCTCTCGAATTAGACCTATTGTTTACGAAAATTTCAAATTTGATCCATAATTCCTCCGAACGCACGCGAGCTGTAAAAAAATTCATCAAATTTCTGTAAACCAAGGTGTTCTTAATCACATTGCCCCAAGAATCGCATTTATGCTGATAAATTGAATACAATTGTAATAGCTATGACAACTAAATTTAGAACAGAGAAGTTTTATGCAACTATTGGTCAGTATGTCAAATTTTATAGGAATCGGTTCATATTTGACCATAGCTTTCATATAAAAACTATTAAAAACTATATTTGTAATTAAAAAAGCTTGTAATATTTATTAAAGAAGTTTCTTCGTTGAATGATTTACAGAGAAGGAAAAAATATTTGATAGAAAAGTGCTCGTAAGCATAAAAGCATAGAGAGCTATGTTTTAAATACAAAAGTTAACAACGTACACATTGTATGGTGTTGCCATGAATTTCAACACCCCTCAATGTGGATATTGTTTTACATAAAAATTATTTTAATTTTAATTCATTAACAAATTAATTCATTAACAAAGTGAAGAATGCCATTAAAAGCCTTAAGCGTAACAAGGCCCCGGGCAATGACAATATATCAGCGGAGATGCTTTTATGTGACGTTGAAGGATCGGCGAGACTGTGGCACCCATTTGTGCGTAAAATATGGGAAGAAGAAGCTCTACCAACCTCCTGGAATGAAGGTATACTAGTCAAAATACCAAAAAAGGGTGACTCCAAAGACTGCAATAACTACAGGGGAATAACACTTCTTCCAATACCGAGCAAAATACTAAGTCGAGTAATTTTAAATAGAATGTCTGACGCAGTTTCTGAAACACTCCGCGAAAATCAGTTTGGGTTCCGAGAGAATAGATCTTGTGTTGATCTAATCAACACAGTAAGAATAGTATTGGAGCAATGTAATGAATTCCGCACCCCCATTTATCTAGCGTTTATCGACTTTGTGAAAGCCTTCGACAGTGTCAACAGGTGCTATCTATGGAGAATTTTAGAAAACCGTAACATGCCAACGAAAATTCTGAACTTAATTCGGGCAATGTACGTGGACTTTAAATGCCGGGTTCTTCATAAAGGTAAATTGTATAATCCGTTCGAAGTTACTACTGGAGTAAGACAAGGATGTATATTATCACCTATACTTTTTATCCTTGTCATCGACAATATAATGCGCACGGCACTGAATGGTAGACGTGGTATCCAATGGACACCATTTAAGCAACTCGAGGACTTGGAATACGCCGATGACGTATGTCTTCTAAGCCAAAGACCAGCTCACCTTTAAGAAAACACTAGCGCTATTACTGTTGAATCTCGGGCAGCTGGGCTGGAAATCAATATCTCCAAGACAAAGATTATGCCTGGAGGCTATGGCGCAAACCCGTCGCCACACATCAATGTGAATAACGAGGGTATTGGTTGTGTAGGTACCTTTAATTATCTTGGAAGTTTGGTATCCACAAAAGGTGGCGCCGATGAGGATATTGAATCGCGTATTAATAAGGCAAAATCTGCATTCGGCATTCTCCGAACTATATGGAAATCTCGTCAAATATCAACAACAACTAAGTTACGAATATATAACTCGAATGTCAAGTCCATCTTGTATTACGGCTGCGAAACTTGGAAACGCACAAATGCCATCGATAAGCGCTTGCAAACCTTTGCAAACAAATGCTTGCGGCAAATCCTTAATATATGGTGGCCAAATCGAATAAGAAATGAAGATCTACTAAACGCTACAAACCAAATCCCTTCTTCTATAGAGGTATGTCAACGGAAATGGCGATGAATAGGCCACACACTTCGAAGGCCAAATACCAACATTGCTCGACAAGCGCTTCGTTGGAATCCACAAGGAAGCGGCCGTCGTGTTGGTGCACCTGCTAGAACGTGGAGAAGGTCAATTGATGCGGAGTTACAAGCAGCAAACTATTCATGGAATGATGTATGCCTAACATCTCGCAATAGAGTTCGATATAAAAGGATGGTTGAGGCCCTATGCTCCACTGGGAGTCAAGGATAACAGAAGAACAAAGATTACATGTTTAATATCTGCAATCATGTTTTGTGTCGGACAATAAGCTAACTCGATCTCGCCAGCACGAATTAATTCTCTTACATGGTGATATCGAATATCTATGGCGCATGTTCAGAAATAGTAACTAAAGTCGGAATTAGTTAAACAGATACTAAAAAATAGTTAAAAGATAGTTACAGATCCTATTCATAAATTGTAATTAACGTAGTAACGGCTGTCAGCTGATAAAACAAATGCATCCTGTTTGTTTTGAATTTTTCAAAAACATCACTTTTATTTTTTGTTGAAATACACAAACGTCGTGACATGTCGTCTATGAACGTTACAAAGTATTTTACTCCACCTATAGAATTTGTTCTAAATGGCCGCAAACATTAGAATATACTACTTCTAATAATTGATTTGTTTTGGTTTCACTTTCCTTTGGAAACGGCAATACATGTATTTTGCTTAGCATGCATGTTTTGCATTTCAAATTATTTGCATTCTTAACGGACATTCCTTTTACCATCTGATTGTCAGACATGGTTTGCTGGCTATTAAAGTTAAGTATCTGGTAGACCGAGCCTTGCTCGGAGCTTTATGATAAGCATTTTGAGGAAAATTTTAAAGTTTTTATATATTTTATATTATAAAGTGCTAAAATAAATTTAGAGGAAAGACATTGTAGAAATATTCAGTTAATTTTGAATTATTTGATTTATTTTGTCCGACCAACACATAGTTTGCATAGTTTACAGTTTAACTCATTTTGAATAATTTTGGAAATTATTCATATCAACAGAAACCTCTGTCGACTCATGCGCAACAACTTTGCTAAAGATTATAGTCTGATCAAATGCACAGTTTGCGATTTAATTCATTTTGAGTAGTTTTCTGTGGCGCCACCTGTCGGACTTTGCTTATTCCAATTCATAAACCTTCTTCGGCTTATCCGTAACAACTTTGCTGAAGATTATAGCATGATTAAATGTACAGCATACGATTAAATTGACTTTGAGTAAATTTCAGTAGCGCCACCTGTCGAAATTTCTTCATACCAACTAAGAAACCTTCGTCGGCTCATGTGCAACAACTTTGCTAAATATTGTAGCATGATTAAATGTACAGATTACGATTAAATTGACTTTGAGTAAGTTTCTGTAGCGCCACCTGTCGGAAATTATTCATACCAACTAAAAAGCCTTCGTCGGCTCATGCGCTACAACTTTGCTAAAGATAATAGCATGATCAAATGTACAGTTTACGATTTAATTAATTTTTAGTAATTTTCAGTGGCGCCATCTGTCGGAAATTAGTCTTATCAACTTTAAAACCTTCGCCGGCTTATCGAACATCTTCGCTAAAGAGCATAACACAATCAAATTCACAGTTTACTATTCTATAAAGAACATACATACAGACAAACATTCATTTGTTTAAAATAATACTAATTTTTCCCCCTTTTTATTCCCTAATTTCTAAAAGTTCCATATGTATATTTGGTACTTTTTTGGTGCCAATTGAATTCGGTACATTTTTTTAAAACGCATTTAACATAATGTATAATGTTCCTATTCATATTACTTTGGAGATGTTAAGTTATCATTTTATCCCTTTTTTACCCATTTTGGCTCCAAAATCAAAAAAGTACCAAATACGTGTTTCATGTTTTTTTTTACATCTATTGATTGCAGTACTAAGTTTCTTTCTATATTCTTTAGTTTAAAATATAAGAGTGGGTTAAAAAGGTGCCAAAAAAACTATTTTCACCCTTTTTTACCCCCTATCGGACATAGTTTAAAAAAAGTACCAAACACCTGTCCGCTTATTTTCAAAGCTGTTTAAAACGTAATTTTAATTTTGTTTCTATACCTATTACTTTAGGAGACATAGCGTTTTCGATTTTTTCCCCTTTTTACCCGTTTTTACCCTCTTAGAGGTAAAAGTTCCAAAAGTCCCTTCTTCTTCGACCTATACATCAAAAAAGATACCCACTGTCCATTTTTATCAAAATCGTTAGAGCCGTTTTCGAGATAGCCATTCTATATATATATATATATATATATATATATATATATATATATATATATTCGTCCTTTGAATTATAGCGCTGCTTGCGTTAAACAGAACTGAGAGACCACAATCAACAACTTTGTTGACCGAAATAAAATGTGCCTCTAACTCAGAGGAACACAAGACATTTTGCAGTAAAATTTCGAAATTTTTATAATGTACCAAAACGTCACCTTTTCCACGTACTTACTTACTTAAATGGCCAATATTACAACCTGTTAAGGTTGGAGAATATCCGCTTCGATCTTGTGCGCATTTTCTCCAATTTCGTAAGCCAAGCCTGGATAAATTTTCTTCTACTTGGTCTTTCCATCGAAGTTTCGGTTGTCCTCGTCTTCGAGTTCCCTCGGGATCATGTTCAAACACTTTTCTTGCTGGAGTATTTTCATCCATTCGCACCACATGTCCTAGCCAACGCAAACGCTACTGTTTAATGCGTTTTACTATGTCAATGTCAGCAAATAACTCATACAGCTCATGATTAAATCGATGCCGAAATTCATTGTTAATGCTGATTGGACCATAGATTTTTCCTCTCAAAGACTCTAAGAACAGCTTCATCGGCTTGTGCAAGTGCCCATGATTCAGCACCATATAATAACTCTGGTAGTATAAGCGTTTTGTAGAGCGTAATTTTAGTTCTTGTTAAGAGGATTTTATTCCTAAGCTGCCTGCTTAGGCCGAAATAGCATCTGTTGGCAAGTATGATTCTTCTTTTAATATCGACACTTATGTCATTATTTATATTTACTGCAGTACCAAGGTAGACAAATTCTTTAACAACCTCGAAGCTATAGTTGTTCACGGCTACGTGTGGTCCAATTCTAGTGGATTGCTTGCTAGTAGAGACCATCAGTTTTGTTTTGGAATCGTTGACTCTAGACCCATTTTCATTGATTCCTTATCAATACTGGAAAATGCGGCAGTCACCTATTTTAACTGACGATGTTGTGTCAGTTAATATCATCCTGCACAACCTTATTAACTTCGTAGGAATGCCAAATTCTGACATTGCTTTATACAGCTTTGTTCGTATTGGGCTGTCAAAGGCAGCTTTGTAGTCAACGAAGAGGTGGTATGTGTCTATTTGTTATTTTTTAGACGAGATATTCCAGCTCTTATCTCACTTATGTTGGGTGGTGGGCATATAATGCCGTCATCATTGATCTGTTCAGGCATGTCATGGTCACTTTCACTTGATACCAACAATTTGCAGAAGTGCTCATTCCATAATTTCAGAACGCTCTCAGTATCTGTCACCAAGTTTCCTTGATTGTCCTTACATGAGAGAAGACAATTGCTAAAAAATTCAGTTTGGTGTTTGATTTTTTGGTAAAATTTTCTCATCTCATTTCAGCTCTTATACATCTTAATTTCATCAAAAACGCGATTCTCCATTTCATTCTTTTTCCTTCTGAATATGCGTTTTTCTTCTCTCTTTTTTTGCGGTATCTTTCCAAAGTTCCTCGTGTAACTACATTCTGTAGAGTTGCCATGTAGGCTGCATTTTTTTCGGCTGTGGCATTATGGCATTCCTCATCATACCAGGAGTTTTTAGGGCTAGGGGTTTGGAATCCTAGTAGCGGTTTTGCAGCAGTTTTTAAAGCGTTGGCAATATGTTGCCACTGCTCATTTATATTATTGGAACTCGAAGCATTTTCTCTAAGAAATTGAGTTGCTCTTTGCGAGAAGTCAATGGCAATTTGTTGGGATTTTAGCTTCGCAACATTAAACTTTCTTTGCGCTTCCGATTTTATCGTTCGCAGCAAAGGTAAAGCGTGTTCTTACCTTTGCTGCGACTAGATAATGGTCGGTGTCCATATTAGCTCCACGTATAGAACGCACATCCATGACACTTGATGCGTGTAAAAATATGGTCAATCTGGTTTTTCGTTTTCTGGTCTGGTGACATCCATGTTGCCTTATGGATGTCAAGGTGTTTAAACCTGGTACTGCTCAATATCATATTTTGGGCCGCCGCAAAGGAGATTAGCCTCATACCGTTGTCGGTAGTTGCATTATGGAGACTGAACTTACCGATAGTAGGTTCAAAGATGCTTTCTTTTCCAATCTTTGCATTAAAATCACCAAGGATTATTTTCACATCATGACTGGGGCAGCTATCATAGACTTCTTCAAACCGGTTATAGAAAGCTTCTTTCACATCATCGTCTTTATCTTCTGTGGGAGCGTGTGCACAAATAAGGCTTAGATAAAAGTATTTAGCTTTGACGTGAATTGTCGCTAACCTTTCATTTACTGGAGTGAACCTTGTAACAAGACTTTGCAATCTTTTGCTTACCATGAACCAGCGACCAAACTCATGCTTACTATTATGACAGCTGTAATATAGGTCGCCTTTTGGTATTTTGGCGAAGCCGTGGCCATTCCATCTTATTTCCTGGACAGCAGTCACATCACATTTATATTTATCGAGAACATCCATTAACTGGATCAGAGCACCTCCTCTGTAAAGGGTTCGGATGTTCCTCAAATCATGATCCATTTTTCATTTGCCTTGTCGGTTTCCAATATCTTTTGCTTATATATAATTCCCCGACAACATTCCAATTGGAACAAGGGGTACTTCTCTCAGACAATGAGCTGCATCCGATTCTATTTTTAGACTCATTGAAAGGGACCTACGTTTTAACGCCGGCTCCGAACCAGTGGCTAGCTGAGTTATGAGGTGAACCGCCGCTTTTTTGAAAATTTATTTTTTAAGTGAGTCTGGCCAGGGATCGAACTTGGGCCTCTGGAATGCTAGGCGGATGACTAACCTGCTATACCACGGCGGTTCACAATATATATGTATATATATAATTCCCCGACAACATTCCAATTAGAACAAGGGGTACACTTCTCTCAGACAATGAGCAGCATCCGATTCTACCGACAATGAGCAGCATCCGATTCTCTCTCAGACAATGAGCAGCATCCGATTCTACCGGGTTACATCAATAACTTTACATAAGGGGTATCGGTTTTACGACATTTTTCGCGATAAAGGTAGTCATGCAGAAAATATACTTAAGTCAACAAAAGCCATCCTCATAATTTTAATCATAACGAAGACCCACAAATGAATTTAAGCCCGTCAAGAATTCTGCTAATGTAGAATAATAAATTGAAAGTTTGTCTGTCATTTACGGACGTGCGTTAAAATAAAAACACACTTGGATGGACAAGAAATTATTTCTGTAGCATTTGATTTCTTTAAATGAAAAAAAGAAAATATAAAAGGAGCAGTAATTTCATCCTTGTAATACTTCTTGTTTTTTCGCCATCATATACAAAGTTAAGAGGATTATGATGATGACGATGAAAATGTTATGGCTACTTGACTTTTTCGCGTTTTCTGCTTCCTTAACGTTTTTTAAAAGGAATAATTCTTTCGTTCTGTCGGACAGATTTTTTAGAAGGCTTCTTATGTCCGCTTCCTTAATTGCATTAGTTAAAAAAAAAAAAAATAAACGTCAGTGCAACCAGAGAAAAAACAGGGAAAATTTAATATTAAAAGATATTGTTAAATGGTTTAGAAGGGCAGAAAAGAGTGCCAGGGAAGAAGACCAGGGGGGAGAAGTGATTATTTAGGATTTGAGTGAATCTAAGTAAAAATATTTGTTGAAGGCAAAATTTATCGCAAAGAAAATCAAATTAGAAAATATTTTCTTATCCTTTGAATATCGAAGGGAGGAATCCCTTCGTTATCCTTCCCCTTATTTTCTTAAAATTTATTTAAACTTTAACTACACTTCTTTATCAGCTTCTGCTTTAACTAAAACATTTCTATTTCTGCACGTTGACTTTAGCATTTTTGCAATGCCTGGCATAAAATTTCATAAATTTTCATCAGCCTGTCAGTTTATTTCACATTTTTTTTCTGGCTTTACTTTTGCATAGGAAATCATATCATCAGTTTCATTTTAGTTCTTTTTTTTGCTTTCATTTTCCAAAGAAGCAGAAGTAAAAGTACAACATTTTGCTTAAATATGCAGTTTAATGCACTTTCAAATTTAAACAGAGCAAACAAAATTTCCAAAAAATATTCGTTTGATTAAGTCTTGCAGAACGAGTTAAATTGATGGATGTAATTGTTTTAATATACATACAGACATGTAAAAGGACATTCACTTTGAGCAGGAGTAGTTGAGTTTGAAATGAAACTAATGAAAAGGATTTTATAGAGTTTCCATTCACAGAAATGGATAGTTTAAGTTTGTCATACTGTTTGATATTTTTACCACTTACACCTAAGACCACATAAAATGTTTGTGATATTCTGGATCCCATGGGATTTTAAGATATACCTACATACGTTTCTCTGCTAGAACGATGTTTGCGAAGGTCTTAGATATGGGCAAATCCGAAAAACATTAAAACAAGGACAAAATTTTTTAATTGTCTAAATCGCGTATTTGTGTTTATTGAAAAATTAACCATATACGAGGGCTGTCTGATAAATAACCGACCTAACCATGATGCACGCGACTTTTTCAATTTTTTTTTTATTTTTCTACATAGTCTCCTTGTAACTCCACACACTTCTCCCAGCGATGCTCCCATCTCTGCAACCCTTCCAAATAGTACTTGGCGTCTTTGTCTGCAAAATACGAGTTCACGAAAGAGATTGCCTCCTCATTTGACGAAAATCTCTGGCCGCCGAGCGCAGTTTTAAGTTGAGGAAACAAAAAAAAGTCGCTTGGTGCTAGATCCGGTGAATAAGGTGGATGGTCAAGCAGTTCGAACCGCAATTCGTGGATTTTCGCCATGGCGACTGTTGAGGTGTGAGATGGTGCGTTGTCTTGGTGGAACAAGACTTTCTTTTTTTGCAAATGTGGCCGATTTTTCGAAATTTCTTCCTTTAGCTTGTCCAATAATGATGCGTAGTATGCTCCTGTTATAGTTTTTCCTTTTTCAAGATAGTCGATAAAAATAATAATGGCTGTCCCAAAAAACAGTCGCCATCACTTTCCCAGCCGAATACACAGCTTTAGCTTTTTTTGGGGCCGGTTCCCCCTTTTCAATCCACTGTTTAGATTGGATTTTTGTTTCGGGCGTATAATGATGAATCCAAGTTTCGTCTACAGTTATCAATAAACTGAGCCAACAGAGCACTGGAAATGTTCATGCGCGCACGTTTGTGGTCTAGCGTAAGCAAACGCGGCACCCAACGCGCAGACAGCTTTCTCATGCCCAAATCTTGGTTTAATATGTGACAAACACGTTCTTTTGACATCTTCATAATCTCAGCTATTTCCCTAACTTTAATCCGGCGGTCGTCTAGTACCAATTGATGAACTTTAGCGATGTTATCGTTAGTGGTTACAGTTTTTGGACGCCCAGGACGTTCATCATCTTCCAAGCTCCTGCGACCACGTTTAAATTCAGCTGCCCAAAATTTTACGGTGGTAAACGATGGTGCAGAGTCACCATACACAGAGTCCAACTCATCTTTGATTTGTGAAGGCGTACTGCCTTTCAAAAATAATAATTTAATTACAGCTCGATATTCAATTTTTTCCATTTTGGGGAAATCACCGAAATAGACTCACAAAAACGACTGTCAACGGATAATTGCGCAAGATAAATTTTTGAAATTTTGGCGAGTAGCTATTATAATATGCACAATTTGAAGTAGAAACTTTTTTTTGAAAAAGTCGCGTGCATCATGGTTAGGTCGGTTATATATCAGACAGCCCTCGTATTGAGCCTTTAGAATATATAATGGATACAATTTTTGATTGCTCTCTTCGTGAATAGCAGGTCTTTATTTGCACCCATCTCGAATTTGTATACATTTTTTAAAATAAAAAGTTTTTTAAAAGTTCATAAAAATCGCAAAAACATCCATTTAGGTATCAAGTTTCAGTTGGGACTCAAAGTCTGCTTAATTTTATACAATTAGATGTAAAAGACCCCATCAAAAGTAAATGGAGTGATATAAATAACGTCAAGTAAAAAAGTGTTTAGCGTCCGTCACAGAAATAAAGTTTTTTTTTAATTTGACTAGTGCAATTTTTCTTTTTTCTCCAATCGAACTTGGTTCGTAAAGAGAACTTATATTAAGCTTTACATTAGGTTAAAAATATATAGATGTTAATATAGCGTTTTACAGAATGATATGTATAGGAAAGTGTGTAGCGTCCGTCACAGTATATATTTTTTTTACAAAATGATATAAATTAAATACAAAATTTACGAACACATGTCTGTCTTATTCATAAAGCAATAACACTGCCTATATCCACAGATTAAATTTAATATATTAGGTGTTAAAAAATATACAGTGGGGCAAATTTGATGATTTTGGAATTTGTTTTCTTTTTTGATTTTTGGGACACTCTAACAGTTGGCCACAATATTCTTTCGACGAAAAATTAGATGTAAAAAGTCTAAAACTTTAAATAAATATATGTATGTAGCCGTTTTGTGAAATATTAAATTGTCCCCAAAAATCGCATTTTAACCGCGAACATGAAAAGGAAGGAAATAAAATTCGGCAACAAATAAAACCTGATTTACGAATCCTTAAACAAATGAATTATAAAACCATTCAAGTGAAAACTGTAACGTCCGTCACGTAGCGTCCGCAACAGTCCATTTATGGATTTTTGTTGAAACTGGAAACTTTAAAATATTTTATAAAAGCAGTTTTGTAATCCTCTGATTTTCCTATATCTTTAATGTATTTACAACTTTTTTTTATTACTATGACCGATTTGATGAAAATTACAGAAACACGTGTTGAAAAAAAGTCACTTCCATTTTTTGTAGCGTCCGTCACAGCACTTAAAAAGCGAATATCTTTTTCCTCAAAAAGAAGTATGTAAATTAACAAAAGCCATTCGATAGCACAATCGATGGGCTAATATTCTCTGAAATCTGTGCAAAGATATCTCGTGTAGATCGACAATGGGATACATTTAAATAAAAAAAATCTGTACAGTCACGCAGGATTTGCCCATATCTGAAATCTGATATCGATCCACATAAAAATCCCCTGACTTAATAGCACCTAGAATTAATATCGTCCAAACATTTTGGCATAATGTTATTTTCTCTCTGAAGGACGCTATTGTCACATAATCTGCGTATGCGACAACCTTTACACCAAACTCTCTCTTAATTTCGTAAGTCAAGCTTTAAAAGGTTTTCCTCTACTTGGTCTTTTCATCGAAGTTTCGGACGTCCTCTTTTAGGAGTTCCCTCGGGATCATTTTCGAAATTTTTCAGTGTGAGGTTTAACAAGATCGCCTTGTGGTCTTCCCCATCCACAAAATGTATTCAAGTCAGAAATCCTTTATTTGACCCTAATAAATAAGTCTCTTTGAATGGCATGTAATGGGATGCAGGTGTTGTCTGGAGTCTCCAGCTACCAGATAACAACTATTTCCAATTCCTACGCTAATCTCCTCGTGGTACATCCTGGTAACCTGAGCAACCTTGTTAACAATGCGGCAAACAACACTTGTGTGGGATTCTAGGTCGGGGCTTATATGAGAGGAGTTATCTTAGAACCATTTCAATGTATTTGGTCTAAGGATGTAAGATAATTGTGCTTGGTTAAGTACGAAAATGCAGCGTCTGTTCAACATATTAGTTCCGGCTGCAAGCGGGCGTCCGTCACAGATTGAGCGGCTCGCTATACAAACGAGGCTCGTGTCCTTGAACCCATCACCCATCGACTTAGCACTTACGATGTTTTAAGCATGCAAAGAAACAACATTACAGAATATACTACTTCAACGGGTAATTATACGAGAAATCCCCCTGCTACGTCAGTTGGCTCAAGGATTTTGGAGATGATATTACCATGATACTGGGCGACTTTTACGCCCAGATAGGTTTAAACAACACCGGTTTGAAACATTACATACTTCAGAGTGTCGGAGTAAGAAACGGCAACGGGGAAAGATTAATCGAACTATGCTGTAAAAGGAAACTTGTTGTAAGTGGCACTATTTTTCCTCATAAGCTTCACCATAAAATAACTTGGATATCGCCGAACTCTAAGTGGCGATCATCTTTACTTGATATAAACAGCGACCATCATTTTGCTATATCAAAAGTTCGATTAAAAGTAATTTCTCTGAGGTCTGAAACGGCAAAGGCCGATCGAAAAATTGACGTTGGGAAATTGGAATCAGAAAGTCACTGAAATGCCTTTATTGCTTCCATAAGGAATCGACTTCCAGATGTTGTTAACAACGAAATTTCAAGGTGTCACTCAAACGTACAACGAGGTTGGTCAAAAGACGTTAGGATTCAATGATTATTAAAGGAATTTAACTTACCCAAGCAACATGGGATCTGGTTGAATATGGTAAAATCTTAAAAAATACAATTTTAATTGAAAACGTAGATGTTGAAGTGCTCAGTACAACATACCGTGACCTATCCAACAGAATAAAAAGGTCTGCAAGGAGGGACAAGAGAATGTGGATAGATGAACAAGCGAGCCATATACAATATATCAAGCGCATTGTGTGGCAAACCTACCTATACCAACATTCCCATCCTTAGTAATAGCGGTGCACTTCTTTCAACCCCAGATGAACAATTAATACGCTAGATGGAACACTTCCAGTCAACATTAAGCAATCCTATTGGATTAGAAGCATTGACGGAAGTGCAAAATGAAACCAACTGTCATGGTTGGTTTCATTTTGCATTTTATTTAATGGAATTTCAGACAGCCCACCAACAATACAAGGAGTGAAGAATGCCATTAAAAGACTTAAGGCACCGGGCAATGACAATATCTCAGCGGAGATGCTTTTATGTGACGTTGAAGGATCAGCTAGACTGTGTCACCCATATGTGCGTAAAATATGGGAAGAAGAAACTCTAACAACCTCCTGGAATGAAGGTATACTGGTCAAAATATCAAAAAAGGGTGACTCTAAAGACTGCAATAACTACAAAGAATTTCAGAAAATCGTAACATTCCATGCAAAATTCTGAACTTAATTAGGGCAATGTACGTGGATTTAAAATTTCGAATCCTATACAAGGGTAAATTGTCATATCCGATCCAAATCACTACTGGAGTAAGGCAAGGATGTATCTTGTCACCTATACTTTTTATCCCTGTCATCGGCAATATAATAAGATATAGATAAGGTATCCAATTGACATCCTTTAAACAACTCGAAGACTTGGAATATGCTAATGACGTATGTCTTCTAAGCCAAAGCTGCGAATCTTGAAAACGCACAAATGCCATCGATAAGCGCCTGCAAACCTTTGAAAAGAAATGCTTGCGGAGAATCCTTAGTATATGGTGGCCGAACCGCATAAGAAATGAAGATCTACTTAACGCGACAAATCAAATCCCTGCTTCCATAGAGGTATATTAACGGAAGTGCCGATGGAACACTTCGAAGGCCAAATACCAACGTTGCTCGTCAAGCGCTTCGTTAGAATCCACAGGGAAGAGGCGGTCGTGTTAGAAAGGGGAGAAAGGGGAGCAGCAAGCTATTCTTGAAATGACGTATCCCTAACATCTCGTAATAGAGTCCGATATAAAAGGTTGATTGAGGCCATATGCTCCACTAAAAGTCAAAAATAATGGAAGAAGTAGTTCTTTATTAATAAAATTTTAGTTTTAGTACTCTATTATTGCAAATAAAAATTCATTGAATCCCATTAAGCCATGCAGAGCTGCCTCAGGAGATTTCTGGTCAATACCTGTCAATTATTCTCTCCAATGTCTTTAGAAGAACCTAAAACAAGCAGATAGGTACAAATCTTTGGGTCTCATATGGGAAAATTTCGGAATACTCGTATGTTATATCTTGGCCTCCCTCCACATAGAAGGGATAAATGTTTAGACAATGCAACAGTTATTTAGCTAAGAGTGAGAGCTGACGGTTCATATGGAGCAGTGTAAAAATTTATATAGGAAAGAGTGGAAATATACCGGTTCATGTGGAACAGAGTGAAAAATGAACCGGTTCATATAGAACAGAGTGAAAAACGAACCGGTTTGTATAGAACAGAGTGAAAAATGAACTGGTTCATATAGAACAGAGTGAAGAATGAACCGGTTCATATAGAATAGTGTGAAAAATTGACTGGTTCATATAGAACAGAGTGAAAAATAGAAATAGAGTGAAATATAGAACAGAGTGGAAAATGAACCTGTTCATATAGAAAAGACAAAAAAGATAGTCAATCTGTAGCATTTGAAAAGTTTGCATGACTTCTATGTTTGTACAATTTTGTTCTATATTTTTAAATTTATGTATACGAATTTGTACATTTGTATGTATGTTTCTAGTTCCTTTTAGATAAAACATTTTTATCATATAAAGATTTTTATTTCCGATTTTTCTTCCTTTGCTCATTTCTCTGCCTCGAAAGCATACATACATTTATTACTTTGTTTCCTTCCTGACAAAAAATTTCTAAATTACATTTTTTTTTGTTTGTTTAAATTATAATAAATGTTACAAACAGGAAAAGTTATTTAAGGACGAAATAGCAAAAAATATCAACATTACAAACAATTTAAAAAAAAATATCAAAAAAAAAAACTAAAGATGAGGAAAACTGGAGTAATTTTTCCAAGGAAAGAAATATTTGCTACATTAGCAACAGAAAAAGAAACTGTTCGGCTTGAGGGCATGTGTCATAAATATTTTGCTCTTTGCTACTTTAAAATGTATGTGAAATTTCAGTTTTTAATAATTTTTTTCTTGATTTTCATACAAAAATGTTTACAAATTTATACTTAAGTAATGAAAAATATATGTAGGTACTTATATGAAAGAGACAAATAACGAACATCTTTTGTCAAAGTCTAATTTGGGGATTAAATTTTCTGAGAATATTAAACTTTTAAAAAATTAGTTCAAAATTTTGAGATTAAGATGAAATATTCAATAGAGAGTAGGAGAATAAAAAAACATTTTTTTTAAATAAATAAAAAAATATTTAAGAAGTTAGAAAATATTATGGCAAAAAAATTGTAAGGTATAACCGTTCTCTCTTACAAAAAAAATTTTTGAAGTAAATGCGAAATATTTGAAATTTGTTTTTTGTAAACAATTATAAAAGTCGTTGCCACATGTGAGAAATGGGAATATTATTATCAGGAAATTTTGAATGTAAAATGTGTAATGTGTTGTAAACATTTCGTTAAAACTTATTTTATAAAGTTTAGCGGATCCTGCACAAGAAAAAAAAAAAGACTTGAAACAATTCAATTTTGTCATAATATATTTAAAGTATTTTTGTGTAACATATTTTTTTATAATTTATGTTACAGTTTCTTCAGCTTCTTTTTGGGATTGAAAATTTTAATTTCACCAAAATTTTATTTAAAAAACGTATCTTCAAATATGTTCTTGTAGATAGATTTTGGTGTGATCTATTATAGTATGAGAATTATGGGCTTTTTAAATTTCAAAAATTATACGGCATAACTTTAGAAGTTTATATCCGATATAAACTGGTATATTAAACAAAAGCTACTGAAAGTATCATGCAAATGATATATTATGCATTCTTCCGATTTATAAAGATTAAGAGCTCATATACTCAAAACTTATTTTTACAACCGACTTTGTTTATAAAAATGAGCATATCTTAAAATAATAAAGATATAAGTATGGTTTTTTATATAATGAATTTTATAAAGGATATACTGAGCTTTTATATAACATAAACTACTTAGCTCTAGCATATGTAGCGAGTTAGTTATGACAGCGTAAAATTTTACTTCTATTGAGTTAGAGTTATATAAATAATATTAATATAACTCTTACTCAATAGAAGTAAAATTTTATTTATTAAACATACATTTTTATATTATATATAAAATGTATATAGTTTTTTTGTCTACATCTGCAACGGTAGTCGGTAGTCGTGTGGCTATGTCGACGCTTAAAAAAATGATTTCTATTTGAATGAATGTATTCTAATTTTAACAGGTTGTAGCCCGTAGCCTGCAGTCGTGATTGTGTTTATAGTATAATAGCAAACCAAAACTGGGATTTTTAAAAGTAGTATGGTAGCATAATTTGAGAAAAGAAAATAATAATTCGATCAAACGTCAGAAAGTTATTTATTTTTTATTTTATTTTTATTTATTTATTTAAGGTCTACAGGTTAAACCCTTTCAGACCTATTAAGTTTATACATTTTTAATTACATTGATTCAAATTCAAAATAATATTACGTTTGATAATATTAACATTAAATGAAAAATCAATAAGATAATAATATTCATTATATAATTTACACAATCTTCTTAGGGAATCTGCGTTAGCGTAATTGGTTTGGTAAACTTGTAAGTAAATAGGGATAAAATTTCTTGTTGATCTCTGTGGAACATTGAAGTTTATATTACTTAAAAGGAATTCGGAACAGATTGCACCATTAATTAAGTTGAATAAAAATGCAACATTGAGCATAATTCTTCTGCTTTCAAGCGTTGGTAATTTTATTGCTGCCAACCGTGTAGAGTAAGGCGGAAGAACAACATTTCGATTCCATCTTGAATTGCCCAAACAGAAAAGAAGGAATTGCTTCTGGACCGATTCAATACTGTTTATATTACATATTTCATCAGGATCCCATATAACAGACCCATATTCTAAAATTGGTCTTACCAGAGATGAATATAAATGTTTTGTAACATTCACATCAGTAAACTCCTTTGACCATCGTTTTATAAAGGCAAATACCCCACGTGCTTTATTGACAATCATATTTATGTGTTTGTTGAAATTCAGTTTCTGATCCAGTAGAATACCAAGATCTAGGATTTCTAAAACTGTGTCAAGAAGATATCCGCCTAATGAAAACTGATTTACTGTATAATTGTTTCTGGAAAAGTGCATATGTTTACATTTTTTTAAATTTAGCTCCATTAAGTTTAAAATGCACCACTCAAAAAGTTTATCCAAATCATCTTGTAAAAGATTTTCTTCACTGTTATTAGCGTAGCTATGAAATATCTTGACATCATCAGCGTACATTAAAACATTGCAATGCTTGATAACGAAGGGCAAGTCATTGATGAAAAGAGAAAATAAAGTTGGACCAAGGTGACTACCTTGAGGCACTCCAGAGGTCACAAAAATATCCTTGGAGATGACGTTATTAAATAAAACATTTTGCTTACGAAGCATTAGGTATGAATTCACCCAATTTAAGCTTACACGTGTAAAGCCCATATTATGAAGTTTGATAAGCAGTAGTTTGTGGTTGACCTTATCGAAAGCTTTACTAAAATCAGTGTAAATACAATCCGTTATCTTTTTCTGAATAAATCCACGGTTTACCAAAGTAGTTAGATGCAAAATATTAGTAACTGTTGAACGGCCTTTCCTGAATCCGTGCTGATGAGTAGAAAGTAAAGAGGAGATTTGATGAAGTAGATTGTCTGTGACACATTTTTCAAAAAGTTTCGGAATTGCACTCAGCTTAGCTATACCTCTGTAATTTGTAACACTTGACTTACTACCAGACTTAAATAAAGGAATAATGTAAGAATCCTTCCAAACCTGAGGAAAATAGCCATATTTGAGAGAAATATTAAATATTATATTTAACGGAGTGGTTAGTGCGTCTGCACAGTTCTTCAAAATGCAACTAGGAACACAGTCCGGACCACTATGGAATGATGACTTAACAGATTTTAAGGTAGATAGAATTTGTGAAGTATGAATTTGTGAAAAATGTATTACTTGATGTTCAACAATAGGAAGTGGATATACATCGTGTTTATATTGAGCGTCTGAGTAAGTAGTGGAAAAAAACGAAGCAAACATACTACTTATCACCACGTCATCGCTTGATTCCTGATCACCATACCTCATCACGTTGGGAAAACCATTCGAATTCTTTTTGGTATTCACGAACTTATAAAATGTTTTTGGATCACGTTTAAAATTTAACTTCACATTAGAAATGTAGCTGTTGTAAAGGTTCGAGTTTAATAAGCTATATTCAGCACGGGAAACAGCAAATCTAACATAATCTGTCGCCAAGCCAGTCATCTTATATTTTTTAAAGCGTTTATTTTTAATATTTTTGAGTCTGGATAGTTGTTTCGTAGACCAAGGTGGACCAGATTTTTTTTGTAATATGGCTGACAAAAGAGAAAACGGTTATACCTTGCTAATTTCTTTTATCATGGAAAATATAAAATTTTTTCAATGAAATTCTAGAGGAAATTATTAAAACTTTGACAAAATTATACTTTATTTTAAATAATTAGAAGATAATTGAATAATCCTATCCCTTTCCGACCGTATACGGACAATTGTGCGGGTAAGTTTAAATCACTATAATTTCAATAATATTTGAAATTATGCGATAAGACCGGAAAACACTATTGTGTATGATCTTTTTTCGTTGATCTTTGTAAAGAATCTTTATTTTTTTTTATATATTTTCTTGCTAATCTCGTAGCTTCAGTTGTGTACTTTTGGCAGTTGTAAAAATGCATCAAAAGGGTAAGTTTGCATATAAATTTTAATTATTTAAATCTGAAATCTTTTACCAGGCTATTGTTTTTAAAAAGAAAAAAATACTACATATTTTGTGCAAAGTGTAACTTATTAGTTATTTTGTGATTTTTTATATTTTTACGTCAAAATTCCTGGATGTACCACAATTGTGCGTGTACGGACTATATTATACAAATATGTTGGACTTTTTGTCCTTTTTCTCAGGTAGACTAACTGAAGACGATATCTTAGCCTAACTTTAAATTCAGATTTGGAAGATTTTAGTAGTGATGATGAGTGCCTGGATGCAACTTGGGAAGTACCCAAGTTGTGAAAAATGATTTGCCAGACCAGGAATGCGGTAGTGAAGAAGTGTTTAATGCTCTATTATAGACCCCACCAGATGTAAGTTAAACTGACAATCCTCGTGATGGAGAAGAAAACCATTTGATACTCATTTGGAAGTGAGCTCTTGTGCAGCAAAGGACACAAACCAAATAAGCCTAGAGGTGTGGGATTAAAAAGCAAAGTTTTAACTATATCTGAGGGGCTGGTCTTTGATTTTGAGATTTATCAAGACAAGACTACACCACTTCCATGCTTGAGTTTAAGCTAAGGACCAAACTTTGTTTTACGACAATGCCACTACAAGCGCTCTTGAATCGTGGAATTGCTCTTGATAACGAGGAATAGAATAAAAAAAGTACATTTCACTAAAGAGGGGTGATATGGAGGAATTCTGTCATATTGAAGACAAAATTTTTTCGTGCTTCATCGGCCTATGGGTGTGTTCCAATTGAACTGGTGAAACGCTGGGAAAAAAAAAATAGAAGATATGTTGAAGTTTCAGCTATGGAGGAATTCTGTCATATTGAAGACAACATTTTTTCGTGCTTCATCGGCCTATGGGTGTGTCCCAATTGAACTGGTGAAACGCTGGGGAAAAAAATAAAAGATATGTTGAAGTTTCAGCTTCTAGAATATTCAGGGACTCAAAAGACTCAAAAATGGGCTTTAAAAGTGTTTATCCATTTTATTGACCTAATGTGCTGCAATACATTTAAGCAATAAAGAGATCATTGCAGAATGAATTCCCGACTTCGGAAAAATACCCATGACTTGCTAAGTTTTAAAACGATATTAGCTAAACAATTAATAGTTTTAGATAAAATAGAATTATTGTATATGAATCTGAAGATGGGGATGAAGAACCCCTAAATGCCGCCAAAAAATGTCGTCCATCCGAACAACCAAGCGAAGAAAAAAGACTTGATAGATACAAATACTGGCCTCTTGAACATGATTTGTCATCAACAAGATGCTGCCGACTTGTAGGATGCAAATCAAGAACGCGACCTTATTGTTCAAGATGAAACGTATATTTACGTTTAAGTAAAAACTAAAATTGTTTGATTTAATACCACAATAAAAACTAAAAATATTTGATATTTTTTCTAAGAGATCGATTTTTATACCCACCATCAAAAAGAATGGGGGGTATATTGAGATTGTCATTCCGTTTGTAATTTCCTTAATATTGGCTCAAAAACGATATATATTCTGAATCCTTATGAAATTCTAAGACGATTGAGCGATGTCCGTCTGTCTGTCTGTTGAAATCACGATAACGCCTAAACGAAAGGAGCTAGCTCACTGAAACTTAGCAAAAACATTCTTCATTTATGAGAAAATTTTGGTATTGAAATTGGGCAAAATCGGTTAACATTTGATCATAGCTCCCGTATAACCTCGTCTACGCCAGTCGCTTATTTGCTAATAAATGACAAATTGTAACAGCTATGATGACAAAATTTGGTATCTAGAAGTTTTACATAAGCACTAGGCAGCATATAAAATTTCATTGAAATCGGTTCACATCTAACCATAGCTCCCATATAAAAAACATACGGAAACAGCCTAAATTCCACCTGAAATTCACTTAAATGCCAATAAATGCTAAAATGTAATAGCTTTGGTCACCAAATTTAGCACAAATAAGTCTTATGTAAATACCAGCCAGTGTGCAAAATTTTGTCACAATCGGTCACCATTTGACCATAGCTCCCATATAAAAAACTTACGGAAACACAAAAATACAAAAAGAAAAGGGGGTTTATGTCCGTCTGTCCGCTAGATAAAATCGCGACAGCTCCTTAACTACAAAAGCTAGAGCGACAAAATTTTACAAAAGTATTTCTGATATGTAACAAAAGTTGTGTACTGAAAATGGGCGAAATCGGTTCACATTTAGTTAGAGCTCCCATATAACCCCGTCCCGGGAAACACATGAATGCTCATAAATTGAGTACAATTGTAATAGCTATGACGACTAAATTTAGAATAGAGAACTTTTATGCAATTATTAGTCAGTATATTAAATTTTATAGGAATCGGTCCATATTTGACTATAGCTTTCATATAAAAAACACTCCCGGAAACCAAAAAATATTTAGCAAGGACCAGTTAAAAGCTATTAAATTAGAAACTATGACAGCTATTACCACTAAACTTTGCAAAAATAAGCTTTATATAAATACCAGCCAGTGTGCGAAATTTTGTTGCAATCGATCAACATTTGGCTATAATTCTTATATATATATTACATCCCCTTTTTTTATATCTACAATCAAAAAGATTCTGAGGTACAAGCAGCATATTAAGATTTGTATATGGTAGATGCATTAGGACCTCCTAACAAAATATATGGACCACTCGTATTACTATCAACTACTTTATCCTAACTAAATATTAAGCTAAAGGAAAAGTATTTAACAACTTATTAATGTAAAACCATACCCGGTTACGATAGTGAATTTTGTTCAAAGTAAATTAATACTAGGGAAACCACTTACATACTTTTGAATGTTGAACTATAAAGCTACTGCAACCGAAGTAATTCCAAATATTTTACTAACAATACCAACTAGCGTAACAACTTTTTTCCAATTTGGTCCACGTTTTGAATTTTCTGCACCCTCGTAGATATATGAGATATGTTTCTAAATTTAACACAACTTGATGGTGGGTATATAAGATTCGGCACAGCCGAATATAACACTCTTACTTGTTTTATTTAAAAACAAAACCAGACTGCAACAATTGTGCGTATCCTGAAGAACAAGGATAAAGGGTCTCAATGACTAAACTTAGTAATTTAAAATGTTTTATGTATATATAGCAATATATCAAAATAAGTAGGTTTTTAAATTTCAAGATAATCACATGAATTTATATACATTTTTTCAGACACATATTTAGCTATCCTTGGTGCTACATAAAATGGCCCAAGCTATTTTGGTTCCTGAAATACAGGGTGTTTTCTATAATTTTGGCTTTTAAACTAGAAGCAAATTTTGCGCTGTAACTTTCTTAATAGGTCATAAATTATACTTTTTTAAATTTGTATAGTTAGATAAGTGTAAAAGATTTCATCACCATAAAAAAAACATCAGTACACTTAGAGAAAAGATATGTATAAAAGATAATGCAGGAGTGAAAAAAGTATAAAATTTGCATTTAAAATGGCACAAAAGCGGATAAAGATTTTGAGACCAAATTTTACGTACAGATAGCTACTATCGATATCTAAAAATTTGATATGGCGCTTCCCGATTAAATGTTTGGTTCTTCGACAAATTGAGAAAAACTAACAAAAAAAATGAAAAAAGGGTCAAAATTCTGCATTTTTAATATTTGTCTTCCTATAACTCATTAACTAACAAACGCATCGAGAAGCGCCATATCAAAATTTTAGATAAACATGTTCTTAATATGTGTGCAAATTTTGCGAGAAAAATATATAGCCATTTTTGTGCCATTTAAAAAACAAGCAAGCCTATTTGTGTCATTTTTCACTTGTTCACCTTCGAAAGACACATTGATGTATGATAGCAATGTGGTACTTAAAGGTATATTGCTCAAATTCACGAACATATATCCTGAGGCCTACAGTGAAGCAAAAATAATACGCGATTAAATCGCGACCATTGATTTTCTTCTACATCTTAAAGTGTGTATACAGCCTACATTGAATCTCTTAAATATGTAAAATGTAACAAGACAACAGTGGCTTCTGATCATTTTGTGTTCTAGGAATCTAAAAATTAAATATTTAGTAACATGGAAACTTGCCACCAAAAACAATTCCGACCAAAAAAATGTATTTAATACCTCACCGATTTACAGCGATTATATTTTTTAAAAGTAGAGATGGAAAATGAAATGGACTTAAAAAACAAATTAACATATTGAGAAACTAACCAATTTCGCGATAAAAAAATCTGGCTAACAAGATTTTTGCATATGGATGCTGAAGTTAAAGAAAAGTTAAAAACTTTCACTTTTATATGGAATTTAAGCCATACCCCTTCTTATTACAAAAACATTATTTTTACTTCTAATATTGTAAACAGTGACTAAATTTTACACAAAATTTTAAAACAATCGTTCAAAAAAGTATCAGAATTGGTATACTGTTAACTACTTTTGCCCCTAGAATTCTTATTTTTTGTCGGAATTTCATCGCAGATATCTCTTTTGATAGCTTTTGAAAGCATCTATTTTTGTGTTTTTAAAAATGCTACAAAAGATTGCCGCAAGGCGGCGGTATTGACATGTTTCTTACAAATGTATCAAATACATATTATTTGGATCTTTTTCGATGTTGGTACATTCAGAAAAAAGTTAGACCAAATACTCCTGAACAAAGTCGCGGAACATTGTCAAACCAAATTTTTAACTTTTAATTATTAAAAATGCGATTTTCATATGTAACCTGAAATTAGCGCCATCTTTTAACAGGATTTAGAAACAAAAAAGTTGTAAAATAAACATTATTTTTATAATTCCAGAGATTCATTTTCTACAATAAAAAAGTTCTTTTTCGCAAAAAGCCGTTTTTGATATATTGCTATGTATATAAAAGTAACAGAATTCAAAAATTTAGATAAATCTGTCCCTTTGATTGGCCATAGGTCGGAAAGGGCTATAGAAACTATATAAAATAAAGCAGTTCATACAAACAGAATAAAAAATGAACCAGTTCATATAGAACAGAGTGAAAAATGAACCGTTTCATAGAGAACAGAGTGAAAAATGAACCAGTTCCTATAAAATAGAGTGAAAAATAAACCGGTTTATATAGAACAGAGTGAAAAATGAACCGCTTCATATAGAACAAAGTGAAAAGTGATCTGGTTAGTATAGAACAGAGTGAAAAATGAACCGGTTCATATAGAACTGAGTGAAAAATGAATTGGTTCTTATAGAACAGAGTAAAAATGAATAGGTTCATATAGAATACAGAGAAGGCATTTGTAGGTTCCAAGTACTTACCCTTAAATCGTAATTTATTTCATTTTCCGATCGGTATCTGTGTATGTATTGATTTCCTTTTATTTTTTGCCCTTTTTGGAAGTGGTATTGTTTGCTCTTGTCAAAACACTTTATCGATAAAAGGCTGGTCTATCGCAAGAGTTGTTGTCTCTTACTAATAATTTATGTATGACAAAAGGAATATTTCCCTAACCACAAATGAAAGCTTAAAATGAAGCTTAATACCAGAATCTAAAAATGCAGAGGGATACAAATTAATTCAAACATCCCAGCAAAACTTTGGTAATGGCAAGTACTCTGATAACTGGTTACCTAGTAATGACTACAACATACCCTTCAAATAAATAATAAGTACTTATTTGTAATTAAGACGTTAATTTAAACTGAATGGCCCCGGTTCAAATCCCACCAAGTGCAACATTTTTTTTTAGTTTTTTTTTTTATTAAAAGAGTCTTTTTAAATGATTTTTGAATTTTAAGAACTTAAATATTAACTTCTGTAAAAAAAATTTGGAAAAATAACTCACGGTAATAAAAAAACACCATCATGAGTCAATTTTGATTATATAGAGGATGTTGGATACCAAAAACGATTCTAATTGGTCTTAACTTGGAAAGCCCAGACATATCTTAGTCATCATTTATCTCAACTATGGACACTGACCACCTCGTGTTATCACCCTGGGAACTAGTTTAACACCCCTTAATACAGTGAGCTAACATGTACCGAGAGTTGTTCCATAAGATCGAAAAAATGGGTTAGAATGACGGGCTAGTAACCCACTCTTGGAAAAAAATACTATGAAGAGGATTAAATTAGAATAAAAATGTCCCACCACCTAATGTTAGATGAGGACGTCCGAAACTTCGATGGAAAGACCATCAAAGCTTGGCCCATAAAATTGGAGAATATTTACACAAGATCGAAGTCCGTGGAATTCTAAAATATGCTCGGTCTTTGACCTTATCAGGTTGTAACTATAGGCCAATAAAGTAAGTAAGAGTCAATGTTATATAAAAACTTATACAAAAAGGAAGATTTAAATTGTTTAAGTTTAAAAATAATTGAAAATAGAACTTCTTTACTGTTTATTAAATGCATTAAACATTTACAAAAAATCATATAGAAATATTTTTCCAAAAATTACAACAAAGCAAAAAAGCAGGGAAAACAAAGTTATTGTCAAATGATTTTGGATCTAAAAATAAAAATTGTATATATTACTTATAAGCTGCTAAGTTTTCAACATATGAAGTAGCTCAGTGGAAGAGTCTCCGCCTAGCACTCGTAGGGGTCTGGGTTCGAGCCCCCATGGGGGCATACAAAAAAATTTGTATTTCGTTTAAAAATATGTTTTTGTAAATAAAACAACAACAACAAAAGTTTTTGTTGTTGTTTTCCAATTGCTAACCGAATTCAATACTTTTCTGCAATTGGTAAGTACTTGCCTCCAATTACATCCCCATGTTAATGTAATGACTTAAGCAGTAAATGAGTAAGTAGTTCGTGTTCAATAGTTTAGCTGTTTAACTCATTTTTTGGTAATGAAAAGTTTTGCTGGGTATATATATACATATATATATATATATGGTTAAATGTAAACCGATTTCGATGATATTTTATATGCATCCTAGTGCTTATGTAGAACTTCTAGATACCAAGATATCAAATGTGTGCCGATTTTGCCCGATTTCAATACCAACATTTTCCAAGAAATGAAGAATATCCGTGCCGAATTTCAGTGACCTATATCCTTTCGTTAAGGTTTTATCGTGCCGATAAACAGACAGACAGACAGACAAACAGACAGACAGACAGACAGACAGACAGACAGACAGACAGACAGACAGACAGACAGACAGACAGACAGACAGACAGACAGACAGACAGGCAGGCAGACAGGCAGGCAGACAGGCAGGCAGACAGGCAAACAGGCAAACAGACAGACAGACAGACAGACAGCAGACAGACAGACATCGTATTAGAATTTCATAAGGATTCAGAATATATATACAAATATTGATGGTGGGTATAATTCGGCAAGAATTTTAATGTATATTTTTAACAATTTGATAATCGTCTTCTTTAGTTGTTTCTAGTAATTATGAATTAGAGTAAAATTGATGTACTCTCTTTTGTATGGGACTTTTTAAATGGACCATACGGCAAACCTATGGAAGTGCAACATTTTTATATAATAAAGTCTTTGGTTTTTGGTGATCTATTAAGAAGAAGTAATCACAAATTTTACACCTTATCTAGTGCAATTTTTTAACTTTATTTGTTTAATCTGCAGCTGAAAACTGTCATAATAGACAAGAAGAAAAATCACAAGCGAATAATGACCATATGGCCGAAGTTTTTAAAGAATTTACACAATTTCGAAACAAAACAAACGCTATTGTACAAGATTGAGTCAATGTGTAAGGAAAAAATGTTCTTCCATTAAAAATTTCACCAAAAATCTTTAAGACATATGGGCAAATCCTGCGTGACGGAGGATACATTTGTACGGATTTTATTGTACTTAAATGAGTCCCATTGTAGTTTTCTAAAAGACATCTTTGCACAGTTTTCTGAGAATATTAGACCATCGATTGTGTTATCGAATGGCATTTGTTAATTTACATATTTGTTTTGAGGAAAAAAGATATTCGCTTTTAAAGTGCTGTGACGGACGCTACAAAAAATGGAAGTGACTTTTTTTCAACACGTGTTTCTGTAATTTCCATCAAATCGGTCATAGTAATAAAAAAATTTTAAATACATTAAAGATAGAGGAAAATCAGAAGATTACAAAAAAGCTTTTATAAAATATTTTAAAGTTTCCAGTTTCATCAAAAATCCATAAATGTAATGTTGCGGACGCTAAGTGACGGACAATACAGTTTTTACTTGAATGTTTTTTATTGGGAAAAAAATAGTATTTCATTTTTTTTAAGGATTTGTTAATCAGTGAAAATAATGGTTTTATTTGTTCCCGAATTTTATCTCCTTTCTTTTCATGTTCGCGGTTAAAATGCGATTTTTGGGCACAATTTAATATTTCACAAAACGGCTACATAAATATATTTATTTCAAGTGTTTCACTTTTCACATCTTATTTTTCGTCGAAAGAATGTTGCGGCTAGCTATTAGGATGTCCCAAAAAAAAAAAAAAAATAAAAAATATCAAATTTCAAAAGCATAAAATTTGCCCCACTGTATATTTTTTTAACACCTAATATCTTAAATTAAATCTGTGAATATAGACAGTATTATTGCTTTATGAATAAGACAGATATGTGTTCATAAATTTTGTATTTAATTTATATCATTTTGTAAAAAATATATATACTGTGACGGACGCTATACACTTTCCTATACATATCATTATGTAAAACGCTTTATTAATATCTATATATTTTTAGCCTTATGTAAAGCTTAATATAAGTTCTCTTTACGAACCAAGTTCAATTGGAGAAAAAAAGAAAAATTGCAAATTAAAACAACCTTTATTTCTGTGACGGACGCTACACACTGTGAGCCCTTTTTTACTTGACGTTATTTATATCACTCTAATTACTTTTGATGGGGTCTTTTACATCTAATTGTAAACAATTTAGCAGACTTTGAGCCCCTACTGAAACTTAATACCTAATTAGATGATTAGATTTTGGTGATTTTTATGAACTTCTAAAAAACCTATTATTTTAAAAAATTAATAAAAATTCGAGATGGGTGCAAATAAACCCCTATCATTCACGAAAATAGCAATCAAAAATTGTATCCATTATATATTCTAAAGGATCAATATATGGTAAATTTTTCCATAAACACAAATACGCGATTTTGCCAGTTTTAAAATTTTGTCCTTGGTTAAATATTTTTCGGATTTGCCCATATTTAACTTTTTTTACCATTAATGTTCAGATTGTCAACCTACAATGGAAGTAAAAATTTTCTTATCAATAAGCCAAAAAGCAACACCACAAACGTAAAAAACAACAAAGGGCATATCTTCGAAATAATACCAGGTAACACTAAAATGATCTAATTTGAAAGTATTTACAATGCTTCAAATCTGACTACCTGAGTTCTCTGTCTTCTAAAAGAAACAGTGACTGTTTGTCTAAGATAAAAAATTATTTTGTGGGTTTTCTTAAATCTCTTCCTTTAGTTCCTATTGTTTTGAAACTGGGAAGATTTTCATTGTTAATAACATCTGCAGAAGAAAGATTGAAGAAAATTGCATTAGTTTTTAAGAGATCGATAGCACAGCGCCACTGATTTCTTTAGACTTGAATGAGTCTTGCTACAAAATGTTTTGATCTTATGTTTGTCCTTGCGTAAGGATATTAGTGCAGCTTGAACTTAAGATTATTACCTGAGGTGTAACTAAAGGCCACTGATCGAATAAGCAAATGTGCGCAATATGCATTTGATCCCAGTGAAGAAAATTTGTTTCTATTTCTAATTATTGGCATGTGCTTTGTATTAAAAAAAAAAATTGAATATCCTTAATTTTTGCAAGATGTTCGAAGGGTTTGTTGTACATGAAAAAATTGTTCAATGTATTTTTCAAATATTTTTCTATAGAAAAATTTTCAATAGAAATATTTTTCTATAGAAAAATTTTCAATAGAAATATTTTTCTATAGAAAAATTTTCGTTAGAAATATTTTTCTATAGAAAAATTTTCGTTAGAAATATTTTTCTATAGAAAAATTTTCGTTAGAAATATTTTTCTATAGAAAAATTTTCGTTAGAAATATTTTTCTATAGAAAAATTTTCGTTAGAAATATTTTTCTATAGAAAAATTTTTGTTAGAAATATTTTTCTATAGAAAAATTTTCGTTAGAAATATTTTTCTATAGAAAAATTTTCGTTAGAAATATTTTTCTATAGAAAAATTTTCGTTAGAAATATTTTTCTATAGAAAAATTTTCGTTAGAAATATTTTTCTATAGAAAAATTTTCGTTAGAAATATTTTTCTATAGAAAAATTTTCGTTAGAAATATTTTTCTATAGAAAAATTTTCGTTAGAAATATTTTTCTATAGAAAAATTTTCGTTAGAAATATTTTTCTATAGAAAAATTTTCGTTAGAAATATTTTTCTATAGAAAAATTTTCGTTAGAAATATTTTTCTATAGAAAAATTTTCGTTAGAAATATTTTTCTATAGAAAAATTTTCGTTAGAAATATTTTTCTATAGAAAAATTTTCGTTAGAAATATTTTTCTATAGAAAAATTTTCGTTAGAAATATTTTTCTATAGAAAAATTTTCGTTAGAAACATTTTTCTATAGAAAAATTTTCAATAGAAATAATTTTCTATAGAAAAATTTTCAATAGAAATATTTTTCTATAGAAAAATTTTCAATAGAAATATTTTTCTATAGAAAAATTTTCAATAGAAATATTTTTCTATAGAAAAATTTTCAATAGAAATATTTTTCTATAGAAAAATTTTCAATAGAAATATTTTTCTATAGAAAAATTTTCAATAGAAATATTTTTCTATAGAAAAATTTTCAATAGAAATATTTTTCTATAGAAAAATTTTCAATAGAAATATTTTTCTATAAAAAAATTTGCAATAAAAATATTTTCTATAGAAAAATTTTCAATAGAAATATTTTTCTATAGAAAAATTTTCAATAGAAATATTTTTCTATAGAAAAATTTTCAATAGAAATATTTTTCTATAGAAAAATTATCGATAGAAATATTTTTCTATAGAAAAATTTTCGATAGAAATATTTTTCTATAGAAAAATTTTCGATAGAAATATTTTTCTATAGAAAAATTTTCGATAGAAATATTTTTCTATAGAAAAATTTTCGATAGAAATATTTTTCTATAGAAAAATTTTCAATAGAAATAATTTTCTATAGAAAAATTTTCAATAGAAATATTTTTCTATAGAAAAATTTCCAATAGAAATATTTTTCTATAGAAAAATTTTCGATAGAAATATTTTTCTATAGAAAAATTTTCAATAGAAATATTTTTCTATAGAAAAATTTTCAATAGAAATATTTTTCTATAGAAAAATTTTTAATAGAAATATTTTTCTATAGAAAAATTTTCAATAGAAATATTTTTCTATAGAAAAATTTTCAATAGAAATATTTTTCTATAGAAAAATTTTCAATAGAAATATTTTTCTATAGAAAAATTTTCAATAGAAATATTTTTCTATAGAAAAATTTTCGATAGAAATATTTTTCTATAGAAAAATTTTCGATAGAAATATTTTTCTATAGAAAAATTTTCGATAGAAATATTTTTCTATAGAAAAATTTTCGATAGAAATATTTTTCTATAGAAAAATTTTCGATAGAAATATTTTTCTATAGAAAAATTTTCGACAGAAATATTTTTCTATAGAAAAATTTTCGTTAGAAATATTTTTCTATAGAAAAATTTTCGTTAGAAATATTTTTCTATAGAAAAATTTTCGTTAGAAATATTTTTCTATAGAAAAATTTTCGTTAGAAATATTTTTCTATAGAAAAATTTTCGTTAGAAATATTTTTCTATAGAAAAATTTTCGTTAGAAATTTTTTTCTATAGAAAAATTTTCGTTAGAAATATTTTTCTATAGAAAAGTTTTCGTTAGAAATATTTTTCTATAGAAAAGTTTTCGTTAGAAATATTTTTCTATAGAAAAATTTTCGTTAGAAATATTTTAGAAATTATAGAAAAATTTTCGTTAGAAATATTTTTCTATAGAAAAATTTTCGTTAGAAATATTTTAGAAATTATAGAAAAATTTTCGTAAGAAATATTTTTCTATAGAAAAATTTTCGTTAGAAATATTTTTTTATAGAAAAATATTTCTATCGAAAATTTTTTCATAGAAAAATATTTCTATTGAAAATTTTTTTCATAGAAAAGTATTTCTATCGAAATCTTTTATCGGCCTTGACCAACTTTAGAATATTCTCACTTGTTTAAATGTTCAGTTTAATATTTTTTCAAGTTAATTTTTATTAAGAATTTTTTTTGGATTAAAAAAGTCCTTTGTACAAAACTTGCATTCTGGCATGTGTTTTGGTTCATTGCCTTGGAAAACAAAGAACAAATAAATGTCATAACACAAAAGAATTATGTTTTATTTCCGTTCCATATTGACTTTAGGTATGACAGGATAGACACAGGATAGTGTGGGTGTATATGTAGGGATGTGGGATTTAAGGGTGACTCATAGCCCAACAATATTTTTTATAGTTGAGGGTATATTGCAAAAAAGTAAGAGATTTCTTTTCTAACTAAAAAATTATTTCCAATAACTTTATAATGGGACTTTGGGACACCTACAAATAAAAATAAGAAATACTGACATATGGACGTACAGAACATAAGGACTAACTTTAATCAATATTGGTTTGGCATTAGTATTCTCGATTAGAAAAGCAATAATTGTTTTATTTTTTGCAAGTTCTTATCTTTGGCAGAGCAACTGAATATTTAAGTAAGTTTTTTTGCAAGCAAAGAATAATTATGGCTGCAGTGATAAAAGCTCTACTGAATCATATTATGATTCAATTTGCTAATTATAATATGACACAAAAGATATTGTGACCAGCTATTGCCAATTTTTATACTCAAAGATTGATCACAGCTTTTCATAATTTGTTATTGCTTATCAAATTTTGTATGATTGCACATTCTTATATAATATTTAAACTGTATAATAATATGATCACACACAATCACAATATAATACACTACTCTCTAAATTTTATAGCCAAACTGAATAAGAATTATAAAGCTTAATCAAACTTAAAAGATATCTTTGAAACTTAAACAAAAGTTTTGTGACAAAAACCATGTTTGTTAAATTCAGTTTTTATGTCCATCCAACCCACTGTGCTTCAGATACACACCATAGCCTTCAGACATTTCCAGCTCAACATTTCAACTCAAGACAAAAATGAGTTTTGGAAAAAAACAAAGTTTGCCAACTTAAAGAATATTTTTCCCATAGAAAAACCTAAAAATATATAAAAAAAACTTTCCATAACATACATACAAGTATTTGCGAGCGCATGAAAAAGTTTGTGCATCATTGTTCCATTTCCGGTTAAAGGCAGGGGAAATTTATATTTTTCGTTGATTTTGGCATTTATTGATTTAGGACTTTTTACTTGCGGAAAAAACCGAATGTACGAGTATGTTTATAAACTATTGATATTCCAAGGTAAGTTTTAAGTTTTAACTACCGCAGGAGCGAATGTTTTTATCAAAACTGTAACAATTTATTGAGAAAGTTATTATATAATAATAGGTTAATTGTAAATAAGTTCTTATAAGTGAACCGTCGTGGTATAGCAGGTTTCTACAATTTTTCTACAAAAAAAATAATTTTATAGAAAATTTTTCTATAGAAATTATTTTAATCGAATATTTTTCTATAGACAAATATTATTACCGAAAATTTTTTTATAGAAAAATATTTTTTATCGAAAATTTTCTACAGAAAAATATGAAAATTTTTCCATAGAAACACATTTTTATCATAGAAAAATTATTATTATAGAAAAATATTTTTTTTTTTTTAATTTTCTACAGAAAAATATTTTTGCCGAAAAATTTTAAATATAAAATAATTTCGATCGAAAAATTTTATATAGAAAAATATTATATTTTAACTAAAAAAAAATATAGAAAAATATTTAACGTAAATTTTTTATGGAAAATTTTTCTATAGAAAAATTTTTTTATCAAAAATTTTTCTATAGAAATTTTTTTTATCGAAAATTTTTCTATAGAAAAATATTTTTATCGAAAATTTTTTTATAGAAAGTTTTTTTTTTTGAAGATTTTTCTATAGAAAAATTTTTTTATCGAAGATTTTTCTATAGAAAAATATTTCTGCTGGTCGTGAGTTCGAGTCGGGCTTAGGTTCATGTCATAAATTATATTTTTTCAATTTATGATTTTTAAATTAGATGAATAAATTTTAGGAATACTGAGAAAACTATGCGACACAAATTTTTTTATCGAAAATTTTTCTATAGAAAAATTTTTTAATCGAAAATTTTTTTAAATCGAATATTTTTCTATAGAAAAATTTTATTATCGAATATTTTTCTATAGAAAAATTTTATTATCGAATATTTTTCTATAGAAAAATTTTATTATCGAATATTTTTCTATAGAAAAATTTTTTATTGAAAATTTTTCTATAGAAAAATTTTTTATTGAAAATTTTTCTATAGAAAAATTTTTTATTGAAAATTTTTCTATAGAAAAATTTTTTATTGAAAATTTTTCTATAGAAAAATTTTTTATTGAAAATTTTTCTATAGAAAAATTTTTTATTGAAAATTTTTCTATAGAAAAATTTTTTATTGAAAATTTTTCTATAGAAAAATTTTTTATTGAAAATTTTTCTATAGAAAAATTTTTTATCGCAAATTTTTCTATAGAAAAATTTTTTATCGCAAATTTTTCTATAGAAAAATTTTTTATCGCAAATTTTTCTATAGAAACATTTTTTATCGAAAATTTTTCTATAGAAAAATTTTTTATCGAAAATTTTTCTATAGAAAAATTTTTTATCGAAAATTTTTCTATAGAAAAATTTTTCTATAGAAAAATTTTCTATAGAAAAATTTTATTATCGGAAATTTTTCTATAGAAATTTTTTTATTATCGGAAATTTTTCTATAGAAATTTTTTTATTATCGAAAATTTTTCTATAGAAAAATTTTTTATCGAAAATTTTTCTATAGAAAAATTTTTTTATCGAAAATTTTTCTATAGAAAAATTTTTTTATCGAAAATTTTTCTATAGAAAAATTTTTTTATCGAAAATTTTTCTATAGAAAAATTTTTTTATCGAAAATTTTTCTATAGAAAAATTTTTTTATCGAAAATTTTTCTATAGAAAAATTTTTTTATCGAAAATTTTTCTATAGAAAAATTTTTTTATCGAAAATTTTTCTATAGAAAAATTTTTTATCGAAAATTTTTCTATAGAGAAATTTTTTATCGAAAATTTTTCTATAGAAAGCTATTTTTATCGAAAATTTTTTTATAGAAAGCTATTTTTATCGAAAATTTTTTTATAGAAAACTATTTTTATTGATAATTTTCTATAGAAAAATATTTTTGTCGAAAAATTACATATGGAAAATAATTTTGATCGAAAATTTTCCATAGAAAAATATTTTTAGCTGAAAAATATTTATACAGTAAAATATAAAATTAAATTTTAAATTTTTATATAAAAAAAAATTTATTGAAAATTTTTATATAAAACAATTTTTTATTTAAAAATTTTTCTACAACAAAAAGATTTTTATCAAAAATTGTTTTATCAAAATTTTGTATATATATTTTTTTTATAGAAAAATGTTTTTATTAAACATTTTTATCGAAAATTTTTGTTATCAAACATATTTTAGAAAATTTTTTTTCAAAAATTATCTACAGAAAAATATTTTCGCAGAAAAATTTTACATATAAAATAATTTCGATCGAAAAATTTTGCGTAGAAAAATATTTTTATAGAAAATTTTTCTGTAGAAAAAAATATTTTTAGCTAAAAAAAACATTTATACAGAAAAATATAAAATTAAATTTTTCTATAAAAAAAATTGTTTATCGAAAATTTTTCTGTAAACCAATTTTTTTTATCGAAAATGTTTGTATAAAACTAATTTTTATTATACTAAAAATTTTTCTTTAAAAAAATATTAATAGAAAAATATTTTTATCGAAAATTTTTTATAGAAAAATATTTTTATCGAAAAGTTTTGTAAGTAAAAAATTTTTACAGAAAATTTTTCTATAAAAAATATTTTTATCGAAAATTTTTCCACAGTAAAAACTTTTTATCAAATTTTTTTCTATAGAAAATATTTTAAACGGAAATTTTACTGTAGAAAAATATTTTCATCAAAAATTTTTGTATAGAAAAATTTTCTACAGAAGTATATTTTTATCTTAAATTTTTCTGCAGAAAAATATTTTTATCGAAAATTTTTTATAGAAAAATATTTTTATCGAAAAGTTTTGTAAGTAAAAATTTTTACAGAAAAATTTTCTATAGAAAAATATTTTTATCGAAAATTTTTCTATAGAAAAAAATTTTTATCAAATATTTTTCTTTACAAAATATTTTAAACTGAAATTTTACTGTTTTAAAATATTTTCATCGAAAATTTTCCATAGAAAAATTTTCTACTGAAAAATATTTTTGTCGAAAATTTTTCTATAGAAGTATATTTTTATCTTAAATTTTTCTGTAGAAAAATATTTTTATCGAAAATTTCTCTATAGAAAAATATTTTTAACGAAATCATAGAAAAATATTTTTATCAAATTTTTTGCTATAGAAAAATATTTTTATCGAAAATTTTTCTATAGAAAAATATTTTTGTCGAAAATTTTTCTATAGAAAATTTATTTTTTCGAAAATTTTTCTATAGAAAAATTTTTTTATCGAAGATTTTTCTATAGAAGAATATTTCTGATGGTCGTGAGTTCGAGTGGGTCTTAGGTTCATGTCATAAATTATTTGTTTAATTTATGATTTGTAAATTAGATGAATAAATTTTAGGAATACTGAAAATTTACAAAGAAATAATTGTTGATATATCCAAATATTTTGTTTTAACAAAAATTCCCTGCTCATTTTGTCAGTATTGAATATGGTTCTTCAACGTGGAACTGTTCTGTTTCTTTTTATGAAAATATACGAGTTATTTATGAATGCACAACGAAAGTAGTAAATTATCTAAAAATTTGTAATTTAGAACTTCATAGTACTCTTATGGTACCTTAAAAGTACCCTAAAATCCTAAAGAATGGTACGTTATTATAAGGTACCGTTCTTTTTTTATTGTGCCTATGTGTACTTAACTTCTTTTCCGACTTAATTAGGTACTTTATAATAAATAACTTTTGTAAGTTCAGTACAATATAATAAGGTATTTATTTGATATAGAAGGAACGTGTAACACTGTAACTCCTGATGCAAAGTTGAATCTCTATTTAATCTTAGAATGGATTAATGGGACGTGTACGATCTTCTTGCAAAGAGACGTATTAAAAGCAAATTTGTTAGATTTATTGATTAAATATTTCTGTGCAAGTGTGATCGCAATTCGATAGTAATTTAAATAAATGAATCATTTCACGTTTTTTTTTGCGAACTCCCGTAGTACTCGTATCTAAGTAAGTCCGATACTACAGAGTTGCACTTATATATTCCTAAATGTGAACAATACCTTTAATATCAGATGAAAAGCTTTCAGAAGAAAAACTTTTATGATAGCAATGCTGATCACTAAAACAGGAGAAAGGCAATTACATGAAGTCTCTCATCCCTACCCGATGATCTGAATCGATGTGGGTGATATTTGTCTTTTCTCGGCCAAGTTTTCTATTTAAAAAGCTAAATTTAAGGATCTTATTATAACGTAGTACTTGTTAATAGCCTATCTCTTAATAATATAAAAATAACCAAAACTTATTATTCTTAATCATTTTAATCTTTCATTTTTAAATATTTAGGTCCCTAACCTTTTATTTCCGTAATATTTGACTTTAAATTTATAACATCCAATTTTCGCCACATTTTTTTTTCCTATATAAAAAAATTATTTTTAAAACATAAATACGCATTAAGGTCATTATATGTTTTTGTTTAACAACCGAAAATACACAGAATTAAGTAGTTATAATGGTTTTTCTTTTATTGCTCCACAAAAAAAGGGTCAAAGTTCTAAAGCCACAAATATTTTATATGAAAAATACAATTGGGTTAGCGCCATACACAAAAGTGGAGAAGTGGGGTGGGAAAAAGTTTTAATCACGTCTTTATTTTTGTGTGTTATTTTTTAAGAGGAAGTATCTAACAAAAGGGAAGGAGTAGAATGTGATAAATTTTTCTACAAGAGGTTAGTAAACTTTTTAGTCTTTTTTCTAATAACTTAACTTGAATATTTGTCTGAAACCAAACCATCTTTGAATATAATGAATAGGAGAAGTATTTGGTTTAATGACCTCATAATTATACATCCTTATTATTTGTACTGTAACATTCCTTTTATTTATGTTAAATATTTTTTTATGGGTCTTTTATATTATTTCTTTTTCCTGTGGCTTTTGAAAAGTTGTGAATACAAATGAATGAATAAATAAGCGAACAAAAGACTGAATGAATAGAAAAATGAATAAATATAGGAATGAATGACTTAAGGTGTAATGAATGTAAAGCAACATTTTTGAATAGAGTGAGGTTTTTTCCAAGTCAATATTTTCTAAATTATAGAGTTTGTTGACAAAAGTAATGACCAGCCGGTATTTGACTTTACAATTTGTGGTCAAACTCCAAAGATTTACATGTTTTTAGAAGTTGGCTTCACTTTGTGGTATTTCATTCTTCTTATCTAAACATTTTATTTAAGCCCATATAGAGTCAGATGAATACGGATAATTGTACTCGAAATTATTTTGTTGATTTAATGATGTTCGTCTTTCTACCGAAAGGAGTCGACCAATTTGTATACCATTCAATCAGTAGGACCAAAATGGACATAAAACAAATAAAACTCAACAAATGGTTTGTCAAAACCGAATATGTAGTCCCCTACTGATGTAACCTCTTTCATCAAGATTAGTTTTTTTTTATTAGGAGATAGATTTTCGATAAAGTTTTAAAATTATCAGTGTTTCTCTCATAGTCCTAAAGATAAATGATTACTGCAGACTAAGTGGTGTTACCTTCTTCTTTCAGATTATTAGCTTTCATGAGCCTCCAAACATAGACTTCCTCCGACCAAGAGTTGGGAGATTTAATAAGGCAGATTCTGAATTTGAAAGGATTTCATACGGTGATCGGCGCATATGGAAGGTACTGTGACGATTATTTTATTAGACAGCCAAGCCAAGAGCTTTCTTCTTCTCCTGTTATTCTTGACTTCTAGTAAAACATAGGGCCTCAACCATGTTGTTTCTTTACATGCTTAAAACATCGTAAGTGCTATAGCAAGTCTCTCGATCGCTCGATCCGAGATGCATTTTTGTACTTTACCAAGTACAATTATTTAGAGCCCCTCACCAAATACGTTGGAATGACTCTAAGATAAGGCCGATGAACGAATATTGTGGGAAGAGTTTTAATTGAGACGCGTATAAGAGAACAGTGAGACTAAGAATATTTGTAAAGCAACAAGTTTGTTTACAGTTTTTTGTGATTTGTGTTAAAAGAGAACTTACTCTAAAAGTTAATAAAACGATAAGTTTGTAAAATGACATATAGTGTTTTAACTTTGTTTTGTTGTTGGTTGTTTGCAACAAGAATTCCTTCCACGTTTTTAAAGGAAAAATGTTACAATATATAATGATGATGACATCATGCTAGGGCTTTTTTCGTATATCTTAAATTCATTCTAACGCAAATGAAGGCGGAATAATTGATGAGTGGTGAGTTATTGACTCCTATATCCATGACATAAGTCTTAATAAGCAAACTCTAAAAAACAAAAGCTCTAAAAAACAAACTCTAAAAAACAAAAGCTTAGGTAGAAATTCTGTAACAATTACAATGGTAAAGACAGTCGAGTTTATATTTCATAGTTCTGGATTCTGTCTTTCTAAATGCAACATTAGCCCTGAATTTCCATGGATATATATAAGAAGATGGTTCAACAGATCAGCATTTTTTTTATAAAAGTAGGTTAGGTTAGAATAAGCATGTGGCTGCGTCACTTGGGTCCATTTCTGGTATCTGCAAGGGATTGACTAGAAAAACATTACTACTAGACTAACAATAGTGAAGGCTTTTTTAAGTCAGCCAGTAGCTTTGATAAATGTGCCTATTTTGCAAACATTTATATTCGATATCATGCAGAAAAGATGTAACAAAATGAAGGACCCTAAGATTAGCAAGTGCGGAGCAGTGACAGATCAATTTTATGATCAGTTTTATGATCAATTTTATGACAACTGCCACATTAGTCGGTGTTTTGGAGATTAAGTCTTCTGGTATGCAACCCATAAACGCATAGCCTTGTGAGGGTTGAGATAAAGTTGCCTAGTCGGTTGCGTGGTAAAGATACCAAGTATTTAGAACAATTGTTATACTAAATGGGCTATGTTTGTTTTGAAGCTGAACAAATGGTTCAGTAGATCAAGTGTTCTTGGCTGACCTTTATAGAGATTGTCTTATTTGAGATTTGCAGGCAGATAGCGACAAGCCCGTAAATTGATCAACATCTTCCTGACTCAGGAGAGTATCAAATTTAGCAAGATTATCCGCAATAATGTTACCAGCTACATTATTATGACCAGGTACCCAGAAAAGTTCAATATTGCAGTGTCTCGACATATTGAGAGATGCACGGTATTCGCTAGTGAGAACAGATATCGTATGGACATTAGATATCGATTTTATGGAGGCTTGGCTAACTATACAGAATCGAATATCTCTTTCGTATATTATGTGGTATCTTAACCACTTGACTGTCTTGTATATAGCCCATATATCGGCCAGAAATATGCTACAGAGATAAGATAGCTAAAAACAGTTTCCTTCCCTAATAGATTGATGAAGAGGTTTCCCCCCATCCCACAGTGTGTCGGGTAGAACATGCTAGGTGGACAAAATTATTTTATGTTATTATATTGAGTTATTATTATCTTTGTTTCATAATTTTGGAATCAACCAATTATATTAAAGTTCGTCTTTGTAGTCTTGAGTGAATATGTTAATATGCAATCAATACTAATAAACGATCAACAGAATATTTGTCATGTGCAGTGACTGCATTGCAGTTCATTACACTAACCTACTTTTTTCAAATATGATTACGAGTAGTTTTTGTTCACATTATCGAATGACGAATGCACTTCAATAGGGTGTTCCGTTATGATTAGTCAATCAGAGTGTTAGTCATGGATACACTACATCTGGGCCCTATTTCACTAAACTACAATTTTACAAGTTTACAAGTTACAATTACAAGTCTAATTCTTACAAGTGCTGCTCAATTGTGTTTCATTAAAATTTTCACAACAATTGTAGCTTTTTGGACTTGTAAACTACAATTTCTACAATTACAATTTCTAAAATTACAATTATAATAAAATAAAATATTTTGATAAATATATGGAGTCAAATAAAAAATACGATTTTTATGAAATTTTATATATATAGGTAGCAATATATCAAAAACGGCTTTTTGCGAAAAAGAACTTTTTTATTGTAGAAAATGAATCTCTGGGATTATAAAAATAATGTTTGTCTTACAACTTTTTTGTTTCTAAATTCTGCTAAAAGATGGCGCTATTTTTAGGTTACATATGAAAATCGCATTTTTAATAATTAAAAGATACAAATTTGGTTTGACAATGTTCCGCGACTTTGTTCAGGAGTATTTGGTCTAACTTTTTTCTGAATGTACCAACATCGAAAAAGATCCAAATAATATGTATTTGATACATTTGTAAGAAACATGTCAATACCGCCACCTTGCGGCAATCTTTTGTAGCATTTTTAAAAACACAAAAATAGATGCTTTCAAAAACTTTCAAAAGAGATATCTGCGATGAAATTCAGACAAAAAATAAGAATTCTAGGGACAAAAGTAGTTAACAGTATTCCAATTCTGATACTTTTTTGAACGATTGTTTTAAAATTTTGTGTAAAATTTAGTCACTGTTTACAATATTAGAAGTAAAAATAATGTTTTTGTAATGAGAAAGGGTATGGCTTAAATTCCATATAAAAGTGAAAGTCTTTAACTTTTCTTTAACTTCAGCATCCATATGCAAAAATCTTGTTAGCCAGATTTCGCAGATTTCGCGAAATTGGTTAGTTTCTCAATATGTTAATTTGTTTTTTAAGTCCATTTCATTTTCCATCTCTACTTTTAAAAAATATAATCGCTGTAAATCAATGAGGTATTGAAAACATTTTTTTCGTCGGACTTTTTTTTGGTGGCAAGTTTCCATATTACTAAATATTTAATTTTTAGATTCCTAGAACACAAAATGATCAGAAGCCACTGTTGTCTTGTTACATTTTACGAATTTAAGAGGTTCAATGTAGGCTGTATACATACTTTAAGATGTAGAAGAAAATCAATGGTCGCGATTTAATCGCGTATTATTTTTGCTTCACTGTGAATTTGAGCAATATAGTTTTAAGTACCACATTGCTATCATACATCAATGTGTCTTTCGAAGGTGAACAAGTGAAAAATGACACAAATAGGCTTGCTTGTTTTTTAAATGGCACAAAAATGGCTAAATATTTTTCTCGAAAAATTTGCACACATATTAAGAACATGTTTATCTAAAATTTTGATATGGCGCTTCTCGATGCGTTTCTTAGTTAATGAGTTATAGGAAGACAAATATTAAAAATGCAGAATTTTTACCCTTTTTTCATTTTTTTTGATAGTTTTTCTCAATTTGTCGAAGAACCAAACATTTAATCGGGAAGCGCCATATCAAATTTTTAGATATCAATAGTAGCTATCTGTATGTAAAATTTGGTCTCAAAATCTTTATCCGCTTTTGTGCCATTTTAAATGCAAATTTTATACTTTTTTCACTCCTGCATTATCTTTTATATATATCTTTTCTCTAAGTGTACTGATGTTTTTTTTATGGTGATGAAATCTTTTACACTTATCTAACTATACAAATTTGAAAAAGTTTAATTTATGACCTATTAAGAAAGTTACAGCGCCAAATTTGCTTCTAGTTTAAAAGCCAAAATTATAGAAAACACCGTGTATTTCAGGAACCAAAATAGCTTGGGCCATTTTATGAAGCACGAAGGATAGCTGAATATGTGTCTGAAAAAATGTATATAAATTCATGTGATTATCTTGAAATTTAAAAACCTACTTTTTTTGATATATTGCTATATATAGGTACATTCTCCTAGCCTAGACAATTTTTACACTTCTTCAAAATTTTTAATTAAGCTTTGGTTCAGATTTTATGGCGGTTCAAAGTTCGTTTTTTTCAATATTTTTTCAGAAACATACCCACTTTATATGCCTATAACTTTTGATACGGTTATCAGATTTTTATAAGACTAGGCTCATATTTTAGCATATGCCCTGTAGTTTTATGCTCTTTTAATTAAAAAGTTAAGAAAAACTTTTTTGTTTTCCGATCCACCATGAGCCCATTTTTTGGTTTTCGTATTTTGTTGTCTATACTATTATTCACATTTGAGAGAATGATAAAGAAAATGGAAGATATGCTTTTTGAGATATCCTTGAGTCAAGGACATCATTGATCTCCCTTGTTCTGCATACGCTTCATCACTACAGGTGGAAAGGGTATTATAAGTTTGGGCTGATATATATAACGCATAGAAATATTGGTCTTAGTTAGACCACCTTTTAGTATAACAACGGATTTAGAATTACTTCCTGAGCCGATTAAACGATGTCAGTCCGTCCGTTCATCTGGCTGGACGGCTGGCTGGACCCCCATGTAAACATTGTAATTAAAGTACATTTCGCAATTCTCAAGATAACTTGATTAAATTTGGCACAAACAATTATTTTGGTAGTGTGCTATTAAGATTCGTCAAAGTAAACTAAATTCGTCAAGGTACACTAAGTAATGGACTATTATTAATCGAAACATATTTAAAAACAAATAAAAGAAATAAATGGTAATTAATATTGATTTGATTTTGTGTTAATTTTAACTAATTTTTATTAAAAAATAGTTAAAAACCAAATTTTAATTCAATTTATCATTCACTTGTAACTTGTAAATTTTTTTTGAGAGTCTCCGTCGACCCTATGCTTTTTTTCTACAATTCTACAAGTGTACAAGTACAAATTTAGATTAGTGAAACAAAACCACTTGTAGAAGTTCGACTTGTAAACTTGTGAATTGTCAAAATCACTTGTAGCTACAAACTTGTAATTGTATTTTAAGGAAACACAATTATTTACAAGTTCACAGTTTTACAGGCAAAAACACTTGTAATTGTAAACTTGTAGCTTAGTGAAATAGGGCCCTGATCCACAATAACGCTGAAAAGAAAGTAAGCTACAATGAAGGTGTAATCGCCGAAACTGAATTTTATTTTGAGGCTAAAGACAAATATTTCTATGAAAATGCTAACGATAAGTATTTATACCAGAAAGGTAGGAATTGTACAGATTGATGCCATTATAGAGATATATATGGAATCGCTAAGTCTAAATGTGTCTGATATCCAAACTGACGCACTAGCACAAGCTTAACTATTTACTATTTGTATTACCCACAGGATAATTTCCATACCCCATCACTGCTGTCGTCTTCTCCAACGCTGTAAATAATTCACACAATGTTAAATCTAGTGAAAATTTTAGAAAACTCAACAATTAATCTTAAACCCAAAGAAGGACATTGAAAGTGGACATCAAGAAAACACAAAATCACAAGGTTCCCTCTATTCCAGACTTAGCGCCTCTAAAACACAAACAAAAAGCCACCAGGAGTTTAATAACTATAGAAATGATATAACAAAATTCTTTGTTAAGAACTTTTAATTTACCTAATTACAGCTTAAAAAAAATAAAAAAATAAAATATAAATTGTAAGAATAGATTTATTTGTTTGGTTAGTAACACAGAGTCTGTCTGTTGATTCATATCCTTCAAGTTCAAAGGACTTTTTCTTACAACGATTAAAATAAAATGGGAATGAGTTTGACTTTAAGAGGAATAAAGAAATAAAAACATTCATTTGTCTCCTTAAGTTGTTGTATTTGGGTTGGGGTCTTCAAATGGAGTAACATAGTAAAATAATTACTTTTGTAACTTTGTTGCTAAATTAATTACTTAAGGTTTTTAAGTTTTGAACTTTTAGCATAAACTTTTAGACTAAAATGTTTTAGAGAAGATGAACTTAAGTTAGAGAAGTTCGAAAATGTCATTCAAGTTGAGGAAGGTTTAACAAATGTTGTTTGTTATGACAAAGGGTTAGAGAGAAAAGATTTTGTATTATTTTCCAAAGATTTTTATCGGATTTAGATTTAAATCTTTGTAAGTACATTGTAACAAAATTAGTTAATGTTATAAAGGAATACTTGAAGTATTATGTACTCACAAGTTGAAAAAAAATATTTGAGATATTAAAAGCTTTTAAAAAGTTAAATTTTTATTGATGGAATCGATTATAAATGTCTATATGGCTTTAACGAGACACATAACGCACAGTGGTTTGAAACAAAAAAAAAGTGCAAATAAATCTCTATCTCTAAAATGTAAGTCTGATTGCAAAAATAAATGTGTATAAGAGAATTGTTAAGGAGGACCATAAGCTTTCTGAATTTTGAATTTATGGTTACCCCATGTTTTCCCAGGGTGAATTATTGAGCATCAAAGTAGACAACCTCAGAAGTAACATAGCTTTTGGGCCTCGTAGCTCTTTCAATTATTGCCCGATATGGTTGACTTTTTAAATTTACAAAAAGTACTTGAATTTCGTACGCAACCAGCATTTTTAATTCGCCAGTTTCTTTTATGACTTTCAAAATTTTTAGGCATGTCAAATCCTAATGAAAGCGGCTTATGTATAAAATTCCCACGACGACATTCCAATTGGAACAAGGGATACTTCTCTCAGACAATGAGCGGCATCCGATTCTATTTTTAGGCTCACTAAAAGGGACCTACGTTTTAATTCCGGCTCCAACCGGCAAATGTATTAGTTAGAGCCTAAGACTCAATAACCAGTGGCTAGCTGAGTTATGATTTGAACCGCTTTTTTTTGAAAATTTATTTTTTTCAAGTGGCTCTGGCCGGAGATCGAATTTGGGACCTCTGCTATGCTAGGCGAATGACTAACCAGCTATACCAGCGACTTATCTTCGGAAAGCAAGTGGCTTTTCCACTCGTTCATTGACGATACGTAATGTTAATGAAATATACGCGAGTTTGCCTGTTCCTTAAATGACCGGTACCAACATTGAGGTGTGGTTTACAACAATGGACTTTTGGTTCGTCGCATCTGGAAAAGTCGTAGACAAGCAAAAAATCTCAACCGTTTTACCAGCACTAGATCCGAACGTAATCGCTCAACTGGCCGATGTCATTGCTTCCAAGCCCCTCATCGAAAGATATGCGACGACTTTAAACCAAAAAATCATCGAACATTTTAAAGACAGCAAACAGCGATGCCTTAATAGACTCCTATCAGAGTTGCCTCTAGGGGACAGGGAATCATCTGAATTATACTTTGAGATGAAGCAATTCGCCGGCAAAACTATCGGGAATGCCGCATTGAAGGGTTTCTGGACAAAACGATTACCAGAGTTTGCTCAACCTGCAGTGGCAGCTTCAACTGGCCCTATGCTCTACTGGGAGTCAAGGATAACCGAAGAAGAACTGGTATACTAGCCAAACTTACGAAGACAGCCGACTCTGTAATAGATGCTATGTCATTTAGATCAAAAATATATAGCCGTGGTCGAACTTATAAAACAATTTGAGAAATTTTCAACGATCAAAATAACGGAACCTCGCAACCTATCGCATAGTCGACCCACTTACGATAACAACAACAACACATCTGCCGATAAATGTTGGTTGCAACGCTCAAAAGTCGTCTCAAACAACGTTTTGTGAACCACGCATCCACAGCATCTAATAGACATCCTCGACCGATAGAGAGTTCAGACGAAAGTTTCACCACCACGACAAAATATTTCATCTTCAAATCAAGGACAAGTACTCTAACAATTTTTTTTCTCTACAGCGGAGCCGACATTTCCGTACTAGCTTTGGCCTCGAAGTCATTTGACATCTGTTCAACTGCCTGTTCAACTGTTTTATACACCGCCAACGGCTCACCTATTAGAGTAGTCGGCGAAAAGTCGTTTCAAACTAGACCTTGGCTTACGCCTTGAATTTTACTTGTCGTTTGTAATCGCTGATGCGATATCACCTATCATCGATTTACTTATTGATCTACGACCCAATCGTCTCATTGACAATGTTACTGGCTTTATTTTCCAGCTTACGTCATCTACACTACGTCATCTCTTTATGTCATCACTTTATGGTTAAACGACGAAGTCTTCAATTGCGGACAAAATCAAGATGACAGGTCAATCTCCTTTTTACCGCCCACGACTTTTACCGCCGGAGAAGCTTGCAGCAGCAAGAAAAGAATTCGCTTTTCTAATAAAGGCAGGGATTCGTGAGCCTTCTAACAGAAATTGGTCTAGTCCGTTGCACTTAGTGACTATCGTGCCCTCAACGATCAAATGTTGCCAGATCGTTATTCCTTGCCGCATTTAACCGACTTCACTACAAATCTTCGGGGTAAGACTCTTATTTCAACACCTACAAAAAGCCTTTTACCAGGTTCCGATCCACCCGGATTACATTAAAAAAAACAGCCATAAGTACCCCATTCGACCAATGCCATTCAGCGGTCTTGCGTGGCCTAGATTTTATTTTTCCATATATTGACGACATTTGTGTCGCTTCGTCTTCAATGGAACAACATCGTCGGGATTAAACGGAAGTCTTTCGCCACCTTCAGAAAAATCATCTTGCCATCAATATAAAAAAGTGTAAATTTGGGAAAAATGAAATCAAGTTTCTGGGTCATTTGGTGAACGCTGACGGTATCCGGCCATTACCTGAAAAAAAGACTCGTTAATAAATTTTTCACAACCGAAAGTAACACAAGAGCTTAAGAGATTCATTGCAATGTTAACTTTTATCGAAAATTCTTACTACATGCAATCTCGTACCAGAGCAAACTACAAAAATTGATAATCGGCAACAAGAAAAATGATCATTCTTCCATAATGTGGAATCCGACTGCCGAAGCTACTTTTGACCCGGTACAGCTCTTTACCAAAATATAAATGGCTGTCATTTTTTTCGAAGAAATTTAGTAGTACGCAACAAAGATAATCCAGCTATGATAGAGAGCTACCTGTAATTTACTAAGCCGTTTGTTATTTCCGCTATATGATCGAGGGTCGCAGATGCTACATCGTTACAGTTCATCGTCTGCTGATTTTCGCTTTCTCACAAGAACTTGAAAATGCTTCGCATTGTAGGATTCGCCAACTCGACTTTATCAGCCAGTTTACAACTGATATTCGTCATACGTTTGGCCGTGGAAACATAACTGTAACGTAACCAAATTCTGGACTACTCACAAATGACAACGGCTTAAAGAAACGAAGTCGAGCTTCAAAGAATACTGCAAAATTCGGATACGCAAACGAATTCGCTAAAATTAAAATCTTTTTCATTCCCAGGTTGTAACGAACAACTAATCTGTGACACATTGACACCTCAAATACCTCCGTATATTCCAAACAAGTAACACACTCAAATTTTGACTACGTTTTAAAATCTGTCACATCTAGGCGTCCGATCAACCACAAAATTACTGAAAAGTTGATTTTGTCGGCCTGGAATTCGTAAAGATGCCATTAGATTTGTAAAAAATTGCCTGTAGTGTCAACGTTCAAAAATAGAGCGACACGCTCGATCTTCTCCTGCTTAATACGATCTACCAAAAGAGCGCTTCGCGCATAAAAATATTGATATTGTTGGTTTGTTTCCTTTATGTGAAGGACAACGATATTTCCCATTTATGGACCGTTTTACACGTTGGCCGGAAGCCAATACTGTAGCGAAAGCTCTTGTAGCTCACTAGATATCTAAGTTTAGCGTTTCAGCTAAAATTACATCTTTCGTGGTCGTTAGTTCGAGTCGTCAATTTTTGCCGAATTGATAAGTATCATTGGAGCAACGCATCTACGAACAGCAACGTAGCACCCTCAGGCTCAGAATTATTGAGAGGTAGCACCGATCTTTTAAAGCTTAAATTTTATGCCATAGTCGGGCAATATGGGTGCATTATTTACCAATAATATTGCTTGGTCTTAGAGTTATCTTTAAGTCCGACCCGGAAGTGTCGCCAGCCGAGTAAGTTTACGGCTCAATCTTAACTATTCCTGGTTTATATTGGGACTCAGATGACAAAGATACGTCCCTTCCTTTCCATCGTAACACATTGTTACCTCTGCTTTTACTACTACTATTATCTATTTCCTCATTTATTCTTTTATATTATCTATTATGGAAAGATCAAAATGCGCCCAAGGGTCTCCGAGTGTTGATGACATTTATTTATTTTGACATCGCTTTTCTAAAATAACTTAACCTAAAATAAATATGGGCAAATCCGAAAAATATTAAACCAAGCATAAAATTTCAAAACTGTCAAAATCGCGAATTTGTGTTTATGGAAAAATTAACCATATATTGATCCTTCAGAATATGTAATGGATACAATATTAGAGTGCTCTTTTCGGGAATTACAGGTCTTTATTTGCACCCATCTCGAATTTGTATACATTTTTTAAAATAATAGGTTTTTTAAAAGTTCACAAAAATCGCAAAAACATCCATTTAGGTATCAAGTTTCGGTAGGGACTCAAAGTCTGGTTAATTTTATACAATTAGATGTAAAAGACCCCATCAAAAGTAATTGAAGTGATATAAATAACGTCAAGTAAAAAAGGGCTCACAGTGTGTAGCGTCCGTCACAGAAATTAAGGTTTTTTAAATTTGACTAATGCAATTTTTCTTTTTTCTCCAATTGAACTGGGTTCTTAAAGAGAACTTATTGTATGCTTTACATTAGGCTAAAACTATATAGATGTTAATATAGTATTTTACAGAATAATATGTATAGAAAAGTGTGTAGCGTCCGTCACAGTATATATTTTTTACAAAATGATATAAATATAATACAAAATTTATGAACACATATCTGTCTTATTCATAAAGCAATAATAGATTAAATTTAAGATATTAGGTGTTAAAAAATATACAGTGGGGCAAATTTGATGCTTTTGAAATTTGATATTTTTTTTTATATTTTTGGGACACTCTAAATGCTAGCCGCAGCATTCTTTCGACGAAAAATAAGATGTAAAAAATGTAAAACTTTAAATAAATATATGTATGCAGCCGTTTTGTGAAATATTAAATTGTGCCCGAAAATCGCATTTTAACCGCGAACATGAAAAGGAAGGAGATGAAATTCGGAAACCAATATTTTCACTGAGTTACGATTTCTTAAAAAAATATGAAATATGAATTTTTCCTAATAAAAAATATTCAAGTAAAAACTGTCTCGTCCGTCACGTGGCGTCCGCAACAGTTCATTTATGGATTTTTGTTGAAACTGGAAACTTTAAAATATTTTATAAAAACTGTTTTGTAATCCTCTAATTTTCCTCTATCTTTAATGTCTTTACAATTTTTTTATTACTGTGAGCGATTTGATGAAAATTACAAAAGCACGTGTTGAAAAAAAGTCACTTCCATTTTTTGTAGCGTCCGTCACAGCACTTTAAAAGCGAATATCTTTTTCCTACAAAAGTAGTATGTAAATTAACAAATGCCATTCGATAGCACAATCGATGGGCTAATATTCTCAGAAATCTGTGAAAACATATCTAGTGTAGAACGACAATGGGATACATTTAAGTACAACCAAATCCGTACAAATGTATCGTCCGTCACACAGGATTTGCCCATATTTAAAAGTGATAGGATCTAAGTATCATACAAATTTTGAACTTGAATTCGAATAAACTTTTTTCAGAGGTCAGATACAAAAGCAATTTTTTATTATATTGTAATTGCTAGGTCCTTTTTATTCCTTTTACATAAATACTTTTACTTCCTAGTGGTCATTAAAAACCATGGAAATAACAAAGAAAATCTTTGACTCATTAAAAATATTTGTTTAGAAATTTATATTGTTATTCTTTATTATTTTATTATTATTTTTTAGAATTACAAAATTTTTATTTTTATTTTTTTTCACTCTAAATTTTCAATTTTCTTTGAGTTGTTATATCTTTTATAATTTTTCCTAGTACTTTTCGCGTATTATTATTTTTTGTTTTGCATTAACTTCAATATTTCTTTAGTCTTTGGAAACAAGTTAAAAGCTGTAAGTATTTGTTATGGTTCGTAACAGAAACAGACAAGAATTTTGAAGACATTGCGGGGGTGGTATGAAAAGGTTTTAAAATATATTAAATATCAGGATTAAAAGCAAATCAATGTAATGAGAATCAGGAAACATACAAATAGTCTAGGTTTCAGATTAGGGTCTTATACTAAAACTTAGTGATTTATAAATACAACATGTAAGAGTGTAACATTCGGCTGTGCCGAATCTTATATACTCACCATAAATACGAAATGTGGACCAAATCTGAAAAAAATTCTTACGCTTATTGGTACTGTTGGTAAAATATTTGGACTAAATTCGGTTGTAGAAGATTTATAGTTCAACATTTAAAAGTAAGTAATTAGTTTTCCTAGTATTTAATTTGCACAAAATTTAATCTCATAACCGGGTATAGTTTCACATGAATAATCTGTTAAATACTTTTCGTTTAGCTTAACATTTAGTTAGGATAAACATGTTGATAGTAATACGATAGGTCCATGTATTTTGTTAGGAGTTCCTAATATCTACCGAATATGAAGTCTGGGCATTGACTAATAGCTGTCAAACTTCCTTTGTGCAATCTTAATATACTGATTGTACCACCAAATCTTTTTGATTGTTGATATAAAAGGGGGATGTTATATATATAAGAACTATAGCCAAATGTTGACCGATTCTAACAAAATTTCCTACACTGGCTGGTATTTATATAAAGCTTATTCTTGCAAAATTAAGTGGACAAGGCAAAATTTCTAATTTAATAGCTTTTAACTGGCCTTTGCTACATTTTTTTTTTTGGTTTCCGGGAGTGTTTTTTATATGAAAGCTATAGTCAAATATGGACCGATTCCTATTAAATCTGATATACTGACCAATATCTGCATAAAACTTCTCTATTCTAGATTTAGTCGTCATAGCTATTACAATTGTACTCAATTTATCAGCATTAATGTGATTCCCGGGGAAGGTTTATATGGGAGCTCTAAGTAAATATGAACCGATTTCGCCCATTTTCAGTACACAACTTTTATAACAAATACAAAATACTTTTGTAAAATTTTGTCTTTCTAGCTCTTTTTTGTTAAGGAGCTATCGCGCTTTTATCTGACAGACAGACGGACATAAATCCCGTTTTTATACCCTTCACCACCATAGGTGGAAAGGGTATTATAAGTTTGTGCTGATGTATGTAACGCATAGAAATATTTGTCTTAGACCCATCTTTTAGTATACCAATAGGCTTAGAATCACTTTCTGAGTCGATTTAGCGATGTCCGTCCGTCTGGCTGGCTGGACCCCCATGTAAACTTTGTAATCAAACTACAGGTCGCAATTCTAAAGATAACTTGATGAAACTTGGTACAGATCATTTTCTTGATAATGGGACCATGGCAATTGAAATTCGTCAAAATCGGTTCATTATTTATGGTACCTCCCATGGGTCCCACTTCCCGGAATTGATATATTGGCCACAAAAATCAATATTTTCTTATGAAATTTAAAACAAATACTGCTTATGTATACCAAAATCAGAGACCGAATATTGTTTTATTTTTTAAATCAATCAAGTATAAATATCATTGCCGATGAAAATTTATTTTCATTTCGATCGATGAATAAAAATGAGGGATTTATATTTGAAATATAAATATCCCTCATGATGAAAATTTTAAATATCTTGAACGATAAATATCCGAACAGAAAAATATTTTATTGATTGTTTTATTTTTGAACTTCTGTTTTGACTTTGAAAAATAAAATATTTTTGAAATTATAAAACTTTTAACAGTGAATGTATGAATATGTTTCCAATTAATTTCAATGTTTTAGGACATCGAAGTTAAACCTAATAGTATAATAGGAATTATTGGTGGTTTATTTGACTCGCAAAACCATTTCAACATAAAATTTGCAACAATAATCAAATTTATTCTTATTTAAACGTCCTAAAGACCTTTTATACCAGGACAAATCTTCTTCTTCTGTCATTCTTGGCTCCCAGTGGAGCATAGGGAATGGAAGGATGCAGAATTGCCTGGCGTCTCTAGCTACCAGGTAAGAACTGTATCCAATTCCTACTCTAACCTTCTCGTGGTACATCCTGGAAACCTTAGCAACCTAGTTTTAGATGCGGTAAATAACCAGTGTGGGATTCTAGGTCAGGGCTAATATAAAAGGGAGTTATCTTAGAACCATTCCAACGTATATGGTCTAAGGGTCTAAGATAATTGTACTTCATAAAGTACGAAAATGCAGCGTCTGTTCAACATGTTGCGGCTGCAAGCGGGCCTCAGTCTCGGATCGAGCGGCTCGCTATACAAACGTGGCTTGTGTCTTTGGACCCATCACCCACCGACATAGCACTCACGATGTTTTAAGCATGGAAAGAAATAATATTACAGAATATACTACTCCAAGGGGTAATCATGCGAGAAATCCCCCTGCTACGGCAGTTGGCGCAAGGATTTTGGAGTTTCCTAATCTATGCAAGAACATTATGATGAATGAAACCAGGACAAATATAGAAATAAAATTTGAATACTTTCTAAAATAAATATAATAGCTGTGTTCCAGAACTCCCAATACTGTACAATATTGTACAAGTTTTAATCAGAAATTACAATTGAGTGTTCCTGTACTAAAAAAACTGTAATTGAGAGCGAATTTGAAAAAATTCTAAAATTTTCTCCTTACAATAATTTACATGTTTTTGCCAAAAAAATTTTTCCTGGCAAACATTTAAAAATTTTCGAAAAAATATTTATGAATAAAAAACAAACAAATATTCAAAAAAATTGTTATAAAAAATAAAATACAGAAGAACTTAAATGTTTTTAACTGGTTTAAAAACATTTCTTTGGATATTTTTCAAGTTAGATTAATTGTGGACTTAAAGTTAGGTGTTTCCGTACTTCTATGTTAGTTTTGCTATTTGGGAGAGTATCTTCTAAATTACTCTCATTTGCAGGAACTTACCCAGAAAGTAAAGAAACAGACCTAATATTTTCTAAAATAAATAAAATAAATAGAAATAAAATTTGAATATTTTCTATCAAATTTTTTTTTCATCGGATGAAGAAAGATGAAAATAATTTTGAACTGATAAATATCCAAACGATTTTTTTATTTTTTATTTTCATCGGATTGTAAAACGATACAAAATTTTTTGAACAATTAAAAATCTTTAGGGATATTTATTATTTTTTAAACTTCAATGATTGTTTTTGTATGGATTAAAATATGAAAATATTGTTTTAAAAGTATTAATATTCGGTCTCTGACCAAAATTACTGTGCCAAATTTCGTTGAAGTCGGTTCACATTTGACCATAGCTCCCATACAAATTCTTTTGTCAAAACGCACTAAATGAGACAAAATTCACTAAAACCGAAGATAATGAAAATTTTAAGTTTAATTTTTGCATACATAATTTTTGTAACAACTGTAATCAATTTGCCAAATTTCGCGACAATCGGTCCACATTTTACCCTAGCTCTCATATATGTCCAAATGATGGAAACAGCTTAAATGTGTAAGTTTTGAGAATATGTTTGTATGATGGCAAAATTTTGCAAATATTTGTCTTTATAAAGGAAAAAGAACACCTTTGACCTTAGTGGTGAAGGGTATCGTATGGTCGGGCTTGCCCGACCATAGCTCTTTCTTACTTGTCTTTTTTTATTTTTGTGTTTAAGTAAGTTTTTTATATGGGAGCTATGGTCAAATGGTGACCGATTGTAACAAAATTTTGCACACTGGCTGGCATTCACATAAGACTTCCTTGTGCTAAATCAAGTGGTTATATCTGTTATATATATGTGTTATATATTGGCATTTAAGTGAAATTTAGGATGTTTCCGTAAGTTTTTTTGTATGGGAACTATGGCTAAATGTGAACCGATTTTGATGTCTAGGGCTTATGCAAAACTTCTATATACCAAATTTTATCATTATAGCTATTATAGTTTGTTATTTATTGGCATATAATCGATTAGCCTAGGCGAGGTTATACGGGAGCTATGCTTAAATGTTAAGTGATTTTGCCCTATTTCAATACCAAGAAGATGAAGAATGTTTTTACTAAGTTTCAGTGAGCTAGCTCTTTTCGTGATTTCAACGGACGGATAGGCAGACGGACAGACAGACGGACAGACAGACGGACGGACGGACAGACAGACAGACAGAAATACAGACAGACTGACATCGCTCAATCGTCTTAGAATTTCATAAGGCTTCAGAATATATTTCGCTTTTGGTTTTTGAGCCAATATTAAGGAAATTACAAACGTAATGACAATCTCAATATACCCCCCATTCTTTTTTATGGTGGGTATAAAAATGTTGACCTACTTTTAGTAAACTTCTGCGTTCGCCCTCTTTCCCAATTCCTTTTCTTATTAAACCTGTGCTTTACGTTTCCTTTGCAACAACAATTTCATTAAGTACAAGAACATAAATACCAACAAACACATGTTCAACATGATTTTAAGTAAAAACACACAAACATAGACACAAATTTATGTACAATTGTAGTTGTTTATTATTTCAAAAGTGTATGTACTACAACACCAACAACAACAACAACAAAAGTAACATTAAAACCGGAAAAGGAAGAAAGTAAAAAATAACTTAGCAAAGAGTGTAAATATTAGAGTTTCTCTTGATGTTGAACTTCTATTCACTTTTTTTTGTTTTTTGTTTTGGTTCACAAGTCTACAACTTTTTGTCGTTACAATTTAATTAAGAATGAAAACAGTAGGTTCATTCGTTCGTTTGTTATCACACTTAAATATCAAACTCATTTACTTAATAGTTGGAGCTCAAGGAAGAGGATAATATAAGGAGTTGCCTTTTCCTTTTTCTCACGACTCATGCAAACAAAAAAAAAAAAAAAACTTGTTTGTATTAGTTTTTCCAAGTAGATATTTGTTGATTAGAATCGTAGCATAATAAATAGTTTTCTGTTGAACTTTGTTAAATGTTTGTAATGAATAAAACTAGCAATATATCAAAAAAAGTAGGTTTTTAAATTTCAAGATAATCACATGAATTTATATACATTTTTTCAGACACATATTCAGCTATCCTTGGTGCTACATAAAATGGCCCATGCTATTTTGGTTCCTGAAATACGCGGTGTTTTCTATAATTTTGGCTTTTAAACTAGAAGCAAATTTGGCGCTGTAACTTTCTTAATAGGTCATAAATTAAACTTTTTCAAATTTGTATAGTTAGATAAGTGTAAAAGATTTCATCACCATAAAAAAAACATCAGTACACTTAGAGAAAAGATATGTATAAAAGATAATGCAGGAGTGAAAAAAGTATAAAATTTGCATTTAAAATGGCACAAAAGCGGATAAAGATTTTGAGACCAAATTTTACGTACAGATAGCTACTATCGATATCTAAAAATTTGATATGGCGCTTCCCGATTAAATGTTTGGTTCTTCGACAAATTGAGAAAAACTATAAAAAAAAATGAAAAAAGGGTAAAAATTCTGCATTTTTAATATTTGTCTTCCTATAACTCATTAACTAAGAAACGCATCGAGAAGCGCCATATCAAAATTTTAGATAAACATGTTCTTAATATGTGTGCAAATTTTGCGAGAAAAATATTTAGCCATTTTTGTGCCATTTAAAAAACAAGCAAGCCTATTTGTGTCATTTTTCACTTGTTCACCTTCGAAAGACACATTGATGTATAATAACAATGTGGTACTTAAAGGTATATTGCTCAAATTCACGAACAAATATCCTGCGGTCTACAGTGAAGCAAAAATAATATGCGATTAAATCGCGACCATTGATTTTCTTCTACATCTTAAAGTGTTTATACAGCCTACATTGAACCTCTTAAATGCGTAAAATCTAACAAGACAACAGTGGCTTCTGATCATTTTGTGTTCTAGGAATCTAAAAATTAAATATTTAGTAATATGGAAACTTGCCACCAAAAAAGAGTCCGACGAAAAAAATGTTTTCAATACCTCATCGATTTACAGCGATTATATTTTTTAAAAATAGAGATGGAAAATGAAATGGACTTAAAAAACAAATTAACATATTGAGAAACTAACCAATTTCGCGAAATCTGGCTAACAAGATTTTTGCATATGGATGCTGAAGTTAAAGAAAAGTTAAAAACTTTCACTTTAATATGGAATTTAAGCCATACCCTTTCTCATTACAAAAACATTATTTTTACTTCTAATATTGTAAACAGTGACTAAATTTTACACAAAATTTTAAAACAATCCTTCAAAAAAGTATCAGAATTGGAATACTGTTAACTACTTTTGTCCCTAGAATTCTTATTTTTTGTCGGAATTTCATCGCAGATATCTCTTTTGAAAGTTTTTGAAAGCATCTATTTTTGTGTTTTTAAAAATGCTACAAAAGATTGCCGCAAGGTGGCGGTATTGACATGTTTCTTACAAATGTATCAAATACATATTATTTGGATCTTTTTCGATGTTGGTACATTCAGAAAAAGTTAGACCAAATACTCCTGAACAAAGTCGCGGAACATTGTCAAACTAAATTTGTATCTTTTAATTATTAAAAATGCGGTTTTCATATGTAACCTAAAAATAGCGCCATCTTTTAGCAGAATTTAGAAACAAAAAAGTTGTAAAACAAACATTATTTTTATAATCCCAGAGATTCATTTTCTACAATAAAAAAGTTCTTTTTCGCAAAAAGCCGTTTTTGATATATTGCTAAATAAAACAAATAGAAAATTTATATAATTAATTAAATAATATTTTTGGGGTTTTTGGGAATATTTGTAAAGGAGTTTGTTCAAAGGTAAGGTTTGGTTTTAATTTAGTTTGTTTATTACGATTGTTGGAGTATTCAGAATTCTTCGAATTATTTGAGGTATTTTAGTTGTTCAATTTAATTTGGGAACAATTTATTAAGTTGTATAAGGGAATTCTTTCAAAGGTAGAGAGTATCAAACTAATTAACTTTAAGAATTTTTTTTGCAAATATCATATCTCTCAAGGCATGATAAAGAAAAATACGATAAAGAAAAATATTAACAATATTAACGATAAAGAAAAATATTAACAATATTTAATATTATCGTAGCCTGACAAATATGTAGATGGCGCTACTTATATTGAATATTATTATAAAATGCAAAAATCTCACACTAAATCCCTGCAGACTTGTTCTACCTAACAAAAATAATAATAATAATAATAATAATAATTATAATAATAATAATAATAATAATAATAATAATAATAATAATAATAATAATAATAATAATAATAATAATAATAATAATAATAATAATAATAATAATAATAATAATAATAATAATTATATGTACTATTGTAGTGTAGATAAACTTGAATTGATAAATAAAACAAGTAAGAAAGCGCTATAGTTGGTCAAGCACGACCATACGATACCCTTCACCACTAAGATCAAAGGTGTTATTTTTACTGTATAAAGACAAATATTTGCTAAATTTTGCCATCATACAAACATATTCTCAAAACTTATACATTTAAGCTGTTTCCGTCATTTGGACTTATATGAGAGCTAGGGTCAAATGTGGACCGAATATCTCGAAATTTGGCAAATTGATTACAGTTGTTACAAAAATTATGTATGCAAAAAATAAACTTTCAATATCAATTTCAATATCTTTAGATTTACGAGCGTTTTAGTGATTTTTTTTGTCACATTTAGTGCGTTTTTAAAGAAGAGTTTGTATGGGAGCTATGGTCAAATGTGGACCGATTTCAAATTTGGTACAGTAATTTTAGTTTCCATAAGCAGTATTTGTTTTAAATTTCATGAAAAAATATTGATATTTGTGGCCAATATGTCAATTCCGGGAAGTGGGACCTATGGGAGGTACCATAAATAATGGACCGATTTTGACCAATTTTAATAGCCATGGTCCCATTATCAAAAAAATGATCTGCACCAAATTTCGTCAAATTATCTTTAGAATTGCGACCTGTAGTTTGATTACAAGGTTTACATGGGGGTCCAGCCAGCCAGACGGACGGACGGACGGACTGAAATAGTTAAATCGAGTTCATATTGGTTTATTGAAAGTTGAGTCTAAGGCCAATACGAGTATTTCTATGCGTTACATACATCAGCACAAACTTATAATACTCTTTCCACCTATTTTGGTGAAGGGTATAAAAATCGAGAGCCTAGATTCAATACCGACTATGAACCAAATAACACATTTTTAATTATATAATATCCAAAATATTTAAGAAGATGTCAGTATTTCTTCTACAATATATTAAAGCCAAAGTTCTGAAATAGATTTTAACTAGCAGATTTTTAGTAAAAAGCAGTTTCTCAATTTTGAATAGAAAAAATGGTTCATAGACGGTTTTTTTGTATATCAAAAATTTTCTATAGAATTTCTTTTTTTAATTTCTCTATAGAAAATTTTTTTATCAAAAATTTTTCTATACAAAATTTTTTATCAAAAATTTTTCTATAGAAAATTTTTTTATCAAAAATTTTTCTATAGAAAATTTTTTTATCAAAAATTTTTCTATAGACAATTTTTTTATCAAAAATTTTTCTATACACAATTTTTCTATAAAAAATTTTCTTACAAAATTTTTTTTATAGAAGATTAGTTTTGCATTTTTTTTATCAAATTTTTTTTTGCAAAATTTTTTCTATAGAAAATTTTTTTATCAAAAATTTTTCTATAGAAAATTTTTTTATCAAAAATTTTTCGATAGAAAATTTTTTTATTAAAAATTTTTTTATTAAAAATTTTTTTATTAAAAATTTTTTTATCAAAAATTTTTGATAAAAAATTATCCATAGAAAAATTTTTATACATTTTTTTCATCAAATTTTTTTTTCAAAAAATTTTTTTCAAGAATTTTTTTTATAGAAAATTTTTTTTTTATCAAAAATTTTCTATAGAAATTTTTTTTTCAAAAATTTTTCTATAGGAAATTTTTTTTATCAAAAATTTTTTATTAAAAATTTTTCTATAGAAAATTTTTTATTAAAAATTTTTCTATAGAAAATTTTTTTATCAAAATTTTCTATAGAAAATTATTTTTTCGAAAATTTTTTTTTTCTAAAATTTTTCTATAGAAATTTTTTTTTATCAAAAATTTTCTATAGAAATTTTTTTTTATCAAAAATTTTCTATAGAAATTTTTTTTCCAAAAATTTTTCTATAGAAAATTTTTTTTATCAAAAATTTTTCTATACAAAATTTTTATCAAAAATTTTTCTATACAAAATTTTTATCAAAAATTTTTCTATAGAAAATTTTTTTATCAAAAATTTTCTATAGAAAATTTTTTTTTGTATTTTTTTATCAATTTTTTTTTTACAAAAATTTTTCGATATAAAATTTTTTTATCAAAAATTTTTATATATTTTTTTATCAAAAATTTTTCTTTAGAAATTTTTCTTACAAAAATTTTTTTATAGAAAATTTTTATATATATTTTTTATCAAATTTTTTCTTTAGAAAATTTTCTTATTCTTTCTATACACAATTTTTCTATAAAAAATTTTCTTACAAAATTTTTTTATAGAAGATTAGTTTTGCATTTTTTTTATCAAATTTTTTTTTGCAAAATTTTTTCTATAGAAAATTTTTTTATCAAAAATTTTTCTATAGAAAATTTTTTTATTAAAAATTTTTTTATTAAAAATTTTTTTATCAAAAATTTTTGATAAAAAATTTTCCATAGAAAAATTTTTATACATTTTTTTTTATCAAATTTTTTTTTAAGAAATTTTTTCTATAGAAAATTTTTTTATCAAAAATTTTCTATAGAAAATTATTTTTTCAAAAAATTTTTTTTCAAGAATTTTTTTTATAGAAATTTTTTTTATCAAAAATTTTCTATAGAAATTTTATTTTTCAAAAATTTTTCTATAGGAAATTTTTTTTATCAAAAATTTTTTATTAAAAATTTTTCTACAGAAAATATTTTTATCAAAAATGTTCTATATTAAATTATTTTTTCGAAATTTTTTTTTTTCAAAAATTTTTCTATAGAAATTCTTTTTTTATCAAAAATTTTCTATAGAAATTTTTTTTTATCAAAAATTTTCTATAGAATTTTTTTTTTCCAAAAATTTTTCTATAGAAAATTTTTTTTATCAAAAATTTTTCTATACAAAATTTTTATCAAAAATTTTTCTATACAAAATTTTTATCAAAAATTTTTCTATACAAAATTTTTATCAAAAATTTTTCTATACAAAATTTTTATCAAAAATTTTTCTATAGAAAATTTTTTTATCAAAAATTTTCTATAGAAAATTTTTTTTTGTATTTTTTTATCATTTTTTTTTTTTTTAAATTTTTCGATATAAAATTTTTTTATCAAAAATTTTTATATATTTTTTTTATCAATAATTTTTCTTTAGAAATTTTTCTTACAAAAATTTTTTTATAGAAAATTTTTATATATTTTTTTATCAAATTTTTTCTTTAGAAAATTTTCTTACAAATAATTTTCCATAGAAAATTTTCTTACAAAAATTTTATCAAAAATTTTCTATAGAAAATTTTTTTTCAAAAAATTTTCTATACAAAATTTTTTTTTCAAAAAATTTTCTATAGAAAATTTTTTATCAAAAATTTTTCTATACAAAATTTTTTACCAAAAATTTTTCTATAGAAAATTTTCTTACAAAAAATTTTTTATAGAAAATTTTTTTTGCATTTTGTTATCAATTTTTTTTTTTACAAAAATTTTTTGATGTAAAATTTTTTTATCAAAAATTTTTATATATTTTTTTTATCAAAAATTTTTCTTTAGAAATTTTTCTTACAAAAATTTTTTTATAGAAAATTTTTATATATTTTTTTTATAAAATTTTTTCTTTAGAAAATTTTTTTACAAAAATTTTTCTATAGAAAATTTTCTTACAAAAATTTTTCTATAGAAAATTTTCTTACAAAAATTTTGCTATAGAAAATTTTTTTATCAAAAATCTTTCTATGGAAAATTTTTTATCAAAAATTTTTCTATAGAAATTTTTTTTTCAAAAATTTCTCTATGGAAATTTTTTTATCAAAAATTTTTCTATAGAAAATTTTTTATCAACAATTTTTCTATGGAAAATTTTTTATCAAAAATTTCTCTATGGAAATTTTTTTATCAAAAATTTTTCTATGGAAAATTTTTTATCAAAAATTTTTCTAAAGAAAACTTTTTATTAAAGAAAATTTTTTTATTAAAAATTTTTAATTATACAAAATTTTTTATCAAAAATTTTTCTATAGAAAATTTTTTATCAACAATTTTTCTATGGAAAATTTTTTATCAAAAATTTCTCTATGGAAATTTTTTTATCAAAAATTTTTCTATGGAAAATTTTTTATCAAAAATTTTTATAAAGAAAATTTTTATATTAAAAATTTTTAATTATACAAAATTTTTTATCAACAATTTTTCTATGGAGAATATTTTATCAAAATTTTTTTTTTTTTTTTTCAAAAATTGTTCTATATTTTTTTATAAACAAATATTTTTCTATAGAAAATTTTTTTATCAAAAATTTTTTTGTATCAAAAATAAAAAAATATAAAAATTTAAAATTGTTTAATATTAAATTTTTTTCTGTTTTGAAAAATATTCCCAATGCTTATAAAAGTGTCGTGGCAACAATGTTCGAGATTTTATTTTTTTGTTCTCTAGAACCATATATTTTGTTGTTATAAATTGGATTTTGATTTGTTTCTTGCCCATTTTGTCTTTGTCATTTCTTTAACAAAGCGGCACCAATTGTTAACTGAATGATTTTAATACTCATTTTCACGAGTTTTATTAATGATCGTGGTATTTACGAAAATTGAAAAAAAATCATCGGCTGCTAGTTGTATGGGCTGCCTACTCCTGTATATGTATAAGTATTTACAAGAGCTTATGATTGGTAGTCGTAGGGAGGTGAGTTCAAGAATCAGTGTGGGAGTGTTAAAACAAATAAACAAAATTTTGTATAATCCCTCCATTTTTCAATTGACAAGTATCTAATAAACAAATAATTAGTGAGTTAAATTTCAATATTCTATAGTGGGTATATAAGATTGTTCATAATCGAATAAAAGACTCTTAGTTGTTTTAAGTTATCCAAAAAATGTATAACCAACCCAACTGTTAAAGTTAGCAGACAAAAAAATAGCCCTCTTATTTGTCTGAATTGCGTCTAGTTTCAGTTTCAAAGTTTGTTTTAAGAGTGATCAGGTGCAGGAACCATAAATTCTTAAAATTTTTGTTAAGCAACAAACTTTAAGAAGAATATTAAAATTAAAATATTTCTTTAAATTTGTTAAATGTTTTAAAATTCCTTTTGTCCCTAAATATTTATTTAAGCTTATTTTTTCCCTTTCTGGCTAAAACAGAATTTTAAATGAGTCATAATTGTTAAAAGTTTTTTTTTTTTGGGGGTAGAATATTAAAATTCCTCTGCTGTATGTTTGTCTTGTCATGACAACCCACAAAAAACCAAAAACGAATTCTTTCTTTATTTAGTTAAATTTCCACGTCATCATCATTAATTTTTCTCACACGAGTTTTTCACAATGACTTAATGGAATTTGAGGTGGCTGTAAATGATATTAGGCGAATGTTTGAGGGATATGAAAGTTTAATTGTATTATGAGTAGACATTAAAAATGAATTATATATAAAGATCTACAAATGAAAACTTTACTCATTTCTTTAAAGCTTCTGCTGCTTTTCTATCATTTTCCTTTTTTTACCGTTTATCCTTTCATCAACTTCTTTTACACTAAATCTATAATACAACTAAACTACTAGACAAACTATAATCCTATGTAATCCATTTTATCTAAAATTATTGTACCAACTTTTCTAAACATTACACGAACTTAAACTGAAAAGCATTAAAAAGATAAAAATAAGTTTCCAGTATTTAGTTGAGACGAACTATTTTACAACTTTTGTGCAATTTCTTCGTTAAAGTTTGTCTTAAGTTAAAGTGTTTTCAAAGGTGATCAGGTGCGAGAGCTGAGTAAATTTTTCTTCTTTTCTTTACCGAAGAAATAAACATTTAAAAGTATATTTTCAAGACGTGTCAAATGTTTAAGTTTCTTCAATTATTTTAAGAAATTTTTTGAGCAAAAGGAAAATTTTAAAAGAGTCATAATTGTTAAAAGGTTTTCTTGCGTAAATGTTAAAAGCTCTTAACTAAACAATTTGTTTGTCTGACAAACCATCAAAATCTTTCTTTATTGGGTTAATTTTCAAGTCATCTTATTTAGTTTATTTAGCACGATTATCATATTATGACTTAATGCAATTTGTGGAGACTTAAGGTCAGATTAGGGAAATATTTGGTGAATTAATATAGTAATTAGTATAACAGTTTTTTCTATAGAAAAAAGTGTTAGTATAACAGTTTTTCTATAGAAAAAGTGTTAGTATAACAGTTTTTCTATAGAAAAAGTGTTAGTATAACAGTTTTTCTAAAGAAAAAGTGTTAGTATAACAGTCTTTCTATAAAAAGGTGTAAGTATAACAATTTTTCTATAGAAAAAGTGTTAGTATAACAGTTTTTCTATAGAAAAGGTGTTAGTATAACAGTTTTTCTATAGAAAAAGTGTTAGTATAACAGTTTTTCTATAGAAAAAGTGATAGTATAACAGTTTTTCTATATAAAAAATGTTAGTATAACAGTTTTTCTATAGAAAAAGTGTTAGTATAACAGTTTTTCTATAGAAAAAGTGTTAGTATAACAGTTTTATATAGAAAAAATATTAGGATAAGAGATTTTCTATAGAAAAAGTGTTAGTATAACCGTCTAGTATAACAGTTTTTCTATAGAAAAGGTGTTAGGGTAATAGTTTTTCTATAGAAAAGGTGTTAGTGTAACAGTTTTTCTATAGAAAAAATGTTAGTTTAACAGTTTTTCTATAGAAAAAATGTTAGTATAACAGTTTTTCTATAGAAAAAGTGTAAGTATAACAGTTTTTCTATAGAAAAAGTGTTAGTATAAAAGTTTTTCTATAGAAAAAGTGTTAGTATAACAGTTTTTTTATAGAAAAAAGTGTATAACAGATTTCTACAGAAAAGTGTTAGTATAATAGTTTCTTCTATAGAAAAAGTGTTAGAATAACAGTTTTTCTATAGAAAAAGTGTTAGTATAATAGGTTTTCTATAGAAAAAGTGTTAGCATTACAGTTTTTCTATAGAAAAAGTGTTAGCACAACAGTTTTTCTATAGAAAAAGTGTTAGTATAACAGTTTTTCTATAGAAAAAGTGTTAGTATAACAGTTTTTCTGTGGAAAAAGTGTTAGTATAAAAGTTTTTCTATTGAAAAAGTGTTAGTATAACAGTTTTTCTATAGAAAAAGTGTTAGTATAGCAGTTTATCTATAGAAAAATGTTAGTATAACAATTTTTCTATAGAAAAAGTGTTAGTATAACAATTGTTCTATAGAAAAAGTGTTAGTATAATAGTTTTTCTATAGAAAAAGTGTTAGTATAACAGTTTTTCTATAGAAAAAGTGTTAGTATAACAGTTTTTCTATAGAAAAAGTGTTAGTATAACAGTTTTTCTATAGAAAAAGTGTTAGTATAACAGTTTTTCTATAGAAAAAGTGTTAGTATAACAGTTTTTCTATAGAAAAAGTGTTAGTATAACAGTATTTTCTATAGAAAACGTGTTAGTATAACAGTTTTCTATAGAAAAAGTGTTAGTATAACAGTTTTTCTATAGAAAAAGTGTTAGTATAACAGTTTTTCTGTAGAAAAAGTGTTAGTATAACAGTTTTTCTATAGAAAAAGTGTTAGTATAACAGTTTTTCTATAGAAAAAGTGTTAGTATAATAGTTTTTCTATAGACAAAGTGTTAGTATAACAGTTTTTCTATAGAAAAAGTGTTAGTATAACAGTTTTTCTATAAAAAAAGTGTTAGTATAACAGTTTTTCTATAGAAAAAGTGTTAGTATAACAGTTTTTCTATAGAAAAAGTGTAAGTATAACAGTTTTTCTATAGAAAAAGTGTTAGTATAACGGTTTTCCTATAGAAAAAGTGTTAGTATAACAGTTTTTCTATAGAAAAAAAGTTAGTATAACAGTTTTTCTATAGAAAAAGTGTTAGTATAACAGTTTTTCTATAGAAAAAGTGTTAGTATAACAGTTTTTCTATAGAAAAAGTGTTAGTATAACAGTTTTTCTATAGAAAAAGTGTTAGTATAACAGTTTTTCTATAGAAAAAGTGTTAGTATAACAGTTTTTCTATAGAAAAAGTGTTAGTATAACAGTTTTTCTATAGAAAAAGTGTTAGTATAACCGTTTTTATGTAGAAAAAGTGTTAGGAAAATAGTTTTTTTCATGGAAAAAGTGTTAGTATAACAGTTTTTCTATAGAAAAAGTGATAGTACAACAATTTTTCTATAGAAAAAGTGTTAGTGCAACGTTTTTCTATAGAAAAAGTGTTAGTATAAAAGTTTTTCTATAGAAAAAGTGTTAGTATAGCAGTTTTTCTATAGAAAAAGTGTTAGTATAACAGTTTTTCTAAAGAAAATGTGTTAGTATAACTGTTTTTCTATAAAAAAGTGTTAGTATAACAGTTTTTCTGTAGAAAAGGTGTTAGAGTAACAGTTTTTCTATAGAAAAAGTGTCAGTATAATAGTTTTTCTATATAAAAAAAGTGTTAGTATAACAATTTTTCTATAGAAGAACCGTTAGTATAACATTTTTGGTGTTGAAAAAAATGTTAATATAACAGTTTTTCTATAATAATTTTTAAGTATTATAGTTTTTCTTTAGAAATGTTTTTTTCTATAGAAAAAGTTGTTTTTAATTATTAAAAAAATGTTGGTATATCATAATTTTTTTATAATCTTTATTTTGGTTTATATTAAAATTCACTTAAACTAATTTAGTAATAACCTTGAATTTAACTAAACTTAAATTACCTTCAACCCTGATGTTTGCTGTGAGCCCAGTGTTAATGATACATGAGATTTTCCTTATATGACCGAGGCCATTTATACCATACACTCAAAAATGGTAAACACAGTGTGATGAATAATAATTAGGACAATAATTTAAAAAAAAAAATTATAAATTGTACTACCTTAAGGGTAAGATTCAAAGTTGGTAGATCTTAATATGGGTATTGTCGATTATATATTTAAAATTAAGTAAAAAATATTTTTTTTCAATATTTACATATGTGGCGTATACTTTATCTACTGTTATAACATATAATTCCATATTAATCATACGTATGGTAGAACTGCATAAATTATCATAAGTTAAACTGTTTCAATGTTTTCATTGTAATATAAAAACATTACCTGTATGAGTAAAAACATGTTCATTTTAATATTTTTATTCTTTATAAATATTTTTTGCATATTTTCTAACATTTAATATAAAACGAGTACATTTAATCTCCCTTTTCCTACATGACATTTACTTGTGTGTTGTCATATTAAAATTTATGATTAAGTGTGACTACATGAGTATATCTTAACTTGTGCACAGATAAATACATACATACGTATTCAGAACATCTTTTAGCACAAAACACCCCTTGACTTAATCAACCATTTATTCATTTACATTTACCAACAGAAACATACAAATTTTGTTCACATACTTACTCTCGTGTGTAAAAAACTTTTACATAAGTAAGTAGAGAATTTACCTTTTTCTTTGTCATTGTTGTTTGTTTAAAGCTGTAGTTATTACTTGGAATTGTTGTCTCTTTCGCAAAAGGTGAAAATAAAATTAGTGACATTTCCATGTTGTTTTTGTGATAATTAGGTTCAAGTACATTCCAACATACACTTTCATGTGAGAGTTAAAACATTAACATATGTATAGTATTATTTTTCACAGTCAAACTTGTAAGTTCTTTAAAAGGCTTTAGAAACTATTTACTCTATAGAAGTTTTTTTATAGGAAAATATTCAGTATAACAATTTTTCTTCAGAAATGGGAGTTAGTATAACAGTTTTTCGACATTAAAAAGTGTTAGTGTCACAATTTTTTTTACAAAAAAGGTGTAGGTAAAACAGTTTTTCTATAGAAAAAGTGTTGGTAAAACAGTTTTTCTATAGAAAAAGTGTTGGTAAAACAGTTTTTCTATAGAAAAAGTGTTGGTAAAACAGTTTTTCTATAGAAAAAGTGTTGGTAAAACAGTTTTTCTATAGAAAAAGTGTTGGTAAAACAGTTTTTCTATAGAAAAAGTGTTGGTTAAACAGTTTTTCTATAGAAAAAGTGTTGGTAAAACAGTTTTGGTAAAACAGTTTTTCTATAGAAAAGTGTTAGTATAACAGTTTTTCTATAGAAAAAGTGTTGGTAAAACAGTTTTTCTATAGAAAAATTGGTGGTAAAACAGTTTTTCTATAGAAAAAGTGTTGGTAAAACAGTTTTTCTATAGAAAAAGTGTTGGTAAAACAGTTTTTCTATAGAAAAAGTGTTGGTAAAACAGTTTTTCTATAGAAAAAGTGTTGGTAAAACATTTTTTCTATAGAAAAAGTGTTGGTAAAACAGTTTTTCTATAGAAAAAGTGTTGGTAAAATAGTTTTTCTATAGAAAAAGTGTTGGTAAAACAGTTTTTCTATAGAAAAAGTGTTGGTAAAACAGTTTTTCTATAGAAAAAGTGTTGGTAAAACAGTTTTTCTATAGAAAAAGTGTTGGTAAAACAGTTTTTCTATAGAAAAAGTGTTGGTAAAACAGTTTTTCTATAGAAAAAGTGTTGGTAAAACAGTTTTTCTATAGAAAAAGTGTTGGTGAAACAGTTTTTCTATAGAAAAAGTGTTGGTAAAACAGTTTTTCTATAGAAAAAAATGTTGGTAAAACAGTTTTTCTATAGAAAAAGTGTTGGTAAAACAATTTTTCTATAGAAAAAGTGTTAGCATAACAGTTTTTCTATAAAAAAGTGTTAGTATAACAGTTTTTCTATAAAAAAGTTTACTATAACAGATTTTCTATAGAATTAGTGTTAAGATAACAGTTTTTCTATAGAAAAAGTGTTAGTATAACAGTTTTTATATAGAAAAGTGTTAGTATAACAGTTTTTATATAGACAAAGTTTAAGAATAACGGTGATAGTATACAATTTTTTTATAGAAAAAGTGATTTTCTACAGAAAAAGAGTAAGTATAACAGTTTTAATAGAATAGTTTTTCTATACAAAAAGCGATAGTAGAATAGTTTTTCTATAGAAAAAGTGTCAGTATAACAGTTTTTCTATAGAAAAAGTTTTAGTATTGCAGTTTTTCTATAGAAAAAGTGTTGTTATAACAGTTTTGCTATAGAAAAAGTGTGAGTGTGACAGTTTTTCTATAGAAAAAGTATTGGTATAACAGTTTTTCTATAGAAAAAGTTTTAGTATAACAGTTTTTTTTATAGAAAAAGTTTTAGTATAACAGTTTCTACAGAAATGTGTTAGTATAACAGTTTTTTCAGTAGAAAATAGTAAGTATAACAGTTTTAGCAAAAGTGGTAGTAAAACAGTTTTATTTATAATTTTTCTGTAGAAAAAGTGTTAGTATAACAGCTTTTCTACATAAAAATCGTTAGTATAACTGTTTTTTTTTATAGAAAAGGCGTTAGTTTAACTGTTTTTCTGTAGAATGATATTAGTATAACAGGCTTTTATTGCTTTAGAAATATTATATTATTAATATTATTAGTTTAAATATTAGTATCAGTATAACTATCAGCATAAGTATTAACACCAGTATTTGTATCCCTTAAAATATCAGTATAAGTATCGATGTTAGGATCAGTATTAATATCTGTATAAGCATCAGTTTTTATCAGTATAAGTATCAGTATTATGATCTTTATTAGTAACAAAAGCTATATTTGAACCAGTATTAGGTTTGGTTTTAGTATGAGCATTTGTACGAGTATTAGTATCAGTATTAACATAAGTATTAGTATCAGTATATGGATCAGTATAAGGTTCCGTTTAGTATCATTTTTATTATCAGTTTAATTATCAATATTAGTATTTGTATCAGTACAAGTTTCTTTTTTACAAAAATATATTAGCATCAGTATAAGTTTCCGTATTAGTATCGAAATTAGTATAATTATTAGTATCAGTATTATGTAGTACTATTAGATGCGTTAGTATAAATATCATTAAAAGTATGATTACTACTATTCGTATATTTGTATAAATATAAGTAAAAGTATCCGCGTTAGTATTAATATTACTATTAACTATTTTCTAACAGATATGATTACATATTTTTAAAGAATTTTTTTGCAGAATCCTCGTAAAAAAACCCGTTCATTTATTGTATAAACTGTAAGTAAAAATACATGTAGGGACATGTGTCATAATAATTTCTCATTGTGCTTATTATTTACTAAAAGTACAATCCTGTGGGAAAATATGTAGGTACTCACACATAATAAGTATGTATGTGAGCAAACATACTATCATATAATGTTTACTTAATGCTAGAAATATTAAGGTTAATTAAAGTTAAATAAATATAAATATTTAAAGGAACACAAAGAGGTCTTTTAGAATAAAAGCATGTAATTTGCGGAGAACAATTCGTTTGTTTGAGAGAAAAAGAACCAATAATAAATGTTTATGTACTTAGATGTAAACTAGTACTCTCGAGCATTCAGGACCGAATGTTAATATTACACAAATGATTTATGATAAATGTAAACTTTTTAACATTCTAAAACTTAACATTACTGTGGAAATTATGTAATACACATTCTCTCAACATTTACGTGATATGTAAGAGTTTATAAACATTTTATTCAACATTTTCTAAAAACCTGTTAAAAATAACAGTTCTTCTGTTAGCGTAAACAGTAGTTCTGTTTATGATAAAGAACCTGCTGTTAGTAACATTACTTTGTTGCCAATGTAAACAGAGAGTTACTTTTCTTAAATTTCCTTCATTTTGCTTAAGCCAAATAATTTACTCTCATTGTTGTCTGTGTAGTGGGTTGTTAAAATATTGTTATGAGTTTTTGACATTTAATACCAGTAACTCATCCTTTAAAGCTTTAACATGTGCTGTGGGAGCTTTGATGATTTTTCCTGTTTTTCATATTTTATATATTTTGTTTTTCTTTTTTTTTTTTGTAAAACTTTCAAAACATTTTCTATAAATGAGTCTTTAATTGCAATACTTAAAGCTATAGGGAAATACTTAAAAAAATATGTATTTTTTGCTTGCAATTTTCTCTAATAACTAAAAGTTATGTATTTGTTATAATTACAAAAGTTTTGATTTCTCTTTTTGCATTTTGTTGAAAATAAGACAAACATATTTACTTATTTTCCTAATAATTCCCTGAGTAAATTTTTAATAATGATATTTTCGAAATAAATTTTGTATAAACTGATATCTACGTAAACTGCATAAATGGTAATTCTAATACAGGGTGGAGAACAAATTCTGATACCATAAGCAGTACAAATAAATGCTTGCAAAGCCGAATTCGGGAACATTAAGTTATTGAGGCCCAATGCTCCACTGGGAATGTAGAATAATAGAAGAAGAAATTTTTGTTTTCAATCATTGATTTTAAGTTGTTGAGAATAATTTGCAAAATGTACCAAGAACAAAGCGGTAGTACCATTATATCAATAAGATTTAAGATGTTCCCAAAAGGAATAATTGCCATTTTTATGTTCTTTTTCAAGAAGATAATCTGTGATTATGTCTTGAACCCGATTTTGATTCTATATTTGTTGAAATTTTTATTACTCTATTATGGTCAATCTACTAGGGGGAATGTCTTCAAACTTATCTAAGTTAAATATATTTGGACAAAAATTGTTGCAAAACTTTATTATAAGCATCTTTTCCATTATATAATACTAAATTTAAGAAGTTACTTAAAAAAGTTGATACGTTTTTTAACTGCAATTATTTATAATAATACTGATACTAGTATTCATACCGATACTATTACTTATACCAAGACCAACTCTGTGGCTTGGTGATAAAAGGGCCAATGTCAATTTTTTTGCTGTTTTGATTTAGTCATTGCATTAGATTCTTTACTTTACCATCTTTCCTTTGGCTTCACCAGGTAATCTTTAGCTTAACTCAGAACAGGTTTTTAAGAGGTTTCCCAAAACTATTTTTGTCGACAGTGAATCTTTTAGCACCAAGTTACAGAATTCGGATACAAACACTCATTTCAATAATGATATCGATACGTATTCTGATACTACCCTGCAGTAAATGCCGTCAGAGAAATAATACTGTTTTGCTATTGACAATGTCTCCAGTACTACTTGCCTATTCTGCCCCATCCAATGTTATCTACTATTGACATTTAATATTTAGAGTTCCTACGAAATCTACCAGTAGACATTACCACTATTTACTTAGTATTGACTTTGTTGTTCTTTTGGTCCAAATGTAGACATTGGGATCAAGTCGGGGCCTATTGATATACATATACATATGTTGACATATTCGTTGACAATGTCACCAGATATATACTATCGAGTGGTTAAATTTCAAGGGCCGATGTTGATTTTGAATAAAACACAAACTATTTAGGAAATTATTGTAATTTTATTTTATTATGATATATTGGTATTACTCAATTATGTACGGAACAAAATATCGGACAAATGGGCGCCGCGACCACGGCGGCACACCTCCATCCGATGGTCCAAATTTTCGATGACCCTGAGGCATAATGGAGGTTCTATGCCGTTAATGTGCCGAATTATCTCATCCTTTAGCTCTTGAATTGTTGCTGGCTTATCGACGTATACCTTTTCTTTCAAATAACCCCAAAGAAAAAAGTCCAACGGTGTCAAATCACCTGATCTTGGCGGCCAATTGACATTGCCATTATGTGAGATAACACGGCCACTGAATTTGTTGCGCAAAAGAGCCATTGTTTCGTTAGCTATGTGGCAAGTGGCACCGTCCTGCTGAAACCACATATCGTCCACATCCATATCTTCCAATTCGGGCCATGAAAAGTTCGTTATTATCTCACGATAGCGAACACCATTCACAGTAACTGCCTGACCGGCCTCATTTTGGAAAAAATACGGGCCGATGATGCCGCCAGCCCATAAACCGCACCAAACAGTCACTCTTTGTGGGTGCATTGGTTTTTCGACAATCACTCTTGGATTCGCATTCGCCCAAATGTGGCAATTCTGTTTATTGACGAATCCACTGAGGCGAAAATGTGCCTCATCACTGAAGATGATTTTTTTCGAAAACTGTTGCCATTTCTTGCCACCATTCTGCCCATTCACGACGTTTGGAATGGTCAAGAGGCTTTAGTTCTTGAGCCAATGGCACCTTGTAAGCGTGTAAATGCAAGTCTTTATGCATAATGTTCATCAACGACGAGCGTGAGAGGTGCAATTGTCGGGCACGACGACGAGTTGAGGTGGACGGCTCTTCAGCCACACTATCGCGAACAGCAGCAATATTTTCTGCAGTACGAGCTGTACGAGCATGCACTGGTGTTCTCACATCTTCTACAGACCCGATTTGCTCGAATTTTTCCACGATTTTTGCGATTGTACGCACATTTGGATGATCAAATTGACCAAAAAAATAACGAAGTGCACGATATGCATTTTGATTTGAACGCCCATTTTCATAATAAGTCTGGATAACTTTAACACGTTGTTGGATTGTGTATCTCTCCATGGTTCAAATTGAGTAAGTCTGAAATAGATAAATGTCAAATAAAATTCGGAAAAAAACTTGGCGTTTAGGTGTGGTTCACATTCAACATCGGCCCTTACAATTTAACCACCCTTTAGAATAGTAGTCTCTATATATTCACTATTTCAGTACTGAACTAAAATTGGGGACATTTGAATTGATATCACGCAAAGTGTTGACATGGAGACACATGATCCCAGTTTTACTACAGGGTAGGTAACTAACTAATACTAATAATACACACTTTTAATAGCTGGATTCAATTAAATATGTCCGTTCGACACGTTTATTTGTTCTAGAATATGTCTTTTAGCTTTACAAAATGTCCTCAATTCAGAGGAGCTTAAAAGGTATGTCTCTAAACAGAGTTGATCAAAAAGTATTATAATTTATGTTATGTCAATTAGATGGCGTTCTAGTATTTAAAATTATATTTAATAGATGGGGCTAACTTATCGAAACTATGTTATTTATATAAATAATAGATGGCCTTAAGACATTAAATTATCACTACAATAAGAATTACATATACAAAATACATTACAACTCGGCTATCCTGACTTTTGATTGCCCTCAATCAACCGGAGAATTTCATGATGTCGTCACATTATGTAAATTTCTTCGTCTAAATACTGCGCTTCAGTCTTAAGTTGCTCATGTACGGAAGGTGGAATCTTTATGTTGCTTTCAACTACCGGCGGTCCGGTAACTGGAGCTGACGCTTTTAAAATCTCTTCTACCGGCGCAGAAAATGGCATATTAAAAGCAGCGGTAGAAAAAAATTTGCAGATATTTCCTTCGGGGTATGTGTAATCGAAGTTCCTGAGGATGTTGTCGGAGGGTTTGTGCAAGTAGCAGCATCAGTGGACGGAGGGCTTAAGTAAATAGTGGCATCGGTGGACGGAGGGTTTAAGCAAATAGTGGCATCGGTGGACGGAGGCTTTACGCAAATAGAGGCATCGTTGGACGTAGGGTTTGAGCAAAAGTGGCAGCGGTGGACGGAGGGGACACACAGTCTTCCAAAGTTTCATATTTACCTCAGGCAGATTTCAATGTTGACTGTTGTTCCATCTTTGTTCGTTCGAAAAATTTTATAGGTTATATACAGATCCCACTTCTGAGGACGTAATGGCTCGATTTTTCTAAATATGTCCGTTCGACACGTTTATTTGTTCTAGAATATGTCTTTTAGTTTTACAAAATGTCCTCAATTCAGAGGAGCTTAAAAGGTATGTCTCTAAACAGAGTTGATCAAAAAGTATTATAATTTATGTTATGACAATTAGATGGCATTCTAGTATTTAAAATTATATTTAATAGATGGGGCTAACTTATCGAAACTATGTTATTAATATAAATAATAGATGGCCTTAAGACATTAAATTATCACTACAATAAGAATTACATATACAAAATACATTACAACTCGGCTATCCTGACTTTTGATTGCCCTCAATCAACCGGAGAATTTCATGATGTCGTCACATTATGTAAATTTCTTCGTCTAAATACTGCGCTTCAGTCTTAAGTTGCTCATGTACGGAAGGTGGAATCTTTATGTTGCTTTCAACTACCGGCGGTCCGGTAACTGGAGCTGACGCTTTTAAAATCTCTTCTACCGGCGCAGAAAATGGCATATTAAAAGCAGCGGTAGAAAAAAATTTGCAGATATTTCCTTCGGGGTATGTGTAATCGAAGTTCCTGAGGATGTTGTCGGAGGGTTTGTGCAAGTAGCAGCATCAGTGGACGGAGGGCTTAAGTAAATAGTGGCATCGGTGGACGGAGGGTTTAAGCAAATAGTGGCATCGGTGGACGGAGGCTTTACGCAAATAGAGGCATCGTTGGACGTAGGGTTTGAGCAAAAGTGGCAGCGGTGGACGGAGGGGACACACAGTCTTCCAAAGTTTCATATTTACCTCAGGCAGATTTCAATGTTGACTGTTGTTCCATCTTTGTTCGTTCGAAAAATTTTATAGGTTATACACAGATCCCACTTCTGAGGACGTAATGGCTCGATTTTTCTAAATATGTCCGTTCGACACGTTTATTTGTTCTAGAATATGTCTTTTAGTTTTACAAAATGTCCTCAATTCAGAGGAGCTTAAAAGGTATGTCTCTAAACAGAGTTGATCAAAAAGTATTATAATTTATGTTATGACAATTAGATGGCATTCTAGTATTTAAAATTATATTTAATAGATGGGGCTAACTTATCGAAACTATGTTATTAATATAAATAATAGATGGCCTTAAGACATTAAATTATCACTACAATAAGAATTACATATACAAAATACATTACAACTCGGCTATCCTGACTTTTGATTGCCCTCAATCAACCGGAGAATTTCATGATGTCGTCACATTATGTAAATTTCTTCGTCTAAATACTGCGCTTCAGTCTTAAGTTGCTCATATACGGAAGGTGGAATCTTTATGTTGCTTTCAACTACCGGCGGTCCGGTAACTGGAGCTGACGCTTTTAAAATCTCTTCTACCGGCGCAGAAAATTGCATATTAAAAGCAGCGGTAGAAAAAAATTTGCAGATATTTCCTTCGGGGTATGTGTAATCGAAGTTCCTGAGGATGTTGTCGGAGGGTTTGTGCAAGTAGCAGCATCAGTGGACGGAGGGCTTAAGCAAATAGTGGCATCGGTGGACGGAGGGTTTAAGCAAATAGTGGCATCGGTGGACGGAGGCTTTACGCAAATAGAGGCATCGTTGGACGTAGGGTTTGAGCAAAAGTGGCAGCGGTGGACGGAGGGGACACACAGTCTTCCAAAGTTTCATATTTACCTCAGGCAGATTTCAATGTTGACTGTTGTTCCATCTTTGTTCGTTCGAAAAATTTTATAGGTTATATACAGATCCCACTTCTGAGGACGTAATGGCTCGATTTTTCTAAATATGTCCGTTCGACACGTTTATTTGTTCTAGAATATGTCTTTTAGTTTTACAAAATGTCCTCAATTCAGAGGAGCTTAAAAGGTATGTCTCTAAACAGAGTTGATCAAAAAGTATTATAATTTATGTTATGACAATTAGATGGCATTCTAGTATTTAAAATTATATTTAATAGATGGGGCTAACTTATCGAAACTATGTTATTAATATAAATAATAGATGGCCTTAAGACATTAAATTATCACTACAATAAGAATTACATATACAAAATACATTACAAGTAATAGGAATATTTTTATTTGTATGTTTAAGGCTCACCCTATTATATATATTTTTGTAAATTACTCTCAATTGATTTTGATTTCATTATATTATAAAACAATTCTCCTTAGTCTATTTTACAAAACGCAATGAATTGGAATAAAGTGTTTAAAAATTTTTACACTAGCAAAAATTATGTTAATAAATTTTATGAAATTGCAAGAAATGTTTGTATATTTTGCATTCAAAATTAACCCGTCTACGTTGTACCAGTGCTACAATGGAGATAGATAAAGTTTTTCCAAAAAAAAGACAGGCTACCATTTATTTGGAGTTCTTCGAGTCGAATGCTTTTTTGGGTTTTGCTGTCTAAGAAGACCACTACCATCAACTGTAGCCTACTTTTGGGCGCATACGAATGATTTCATGATTTTTACTTTAAAACTTCATAAATAGCCAACAAAAAGAAACTCTTATTAATTTTTGAGTGTGTTATTTGTCAATATTTATTGATATTTATATGTATGTGTACATCTTAGTTATATAATATATATGAATGTGTGTGTGTGTGTAAATCTAAAAATGTTACAATCTTTGCTAATTCCCAATATCATAATCTTCGTTATGATGCTCTTGGCTTTATTGGTTTTATTTGCATAAAAGATTTTTGATTTTAATTATGCAAAATACATATTCCCAAGGAATATTAAAATTTAAATCTATGCAAAAATCAAATTCTTGATTTTGTGGCAGCAGATTCCAATTGAAATTTATATACTATAAACATTTATAAGAGAGTTTTAAAGCAAAGTAGATAAGAATAATAGAAAAAGAAGATATTAAGATTTAAAAAACTTAGCTTAATATTTGAGAGCTTTTGCTAGAACAATATATTATCTAAAATTCAAGCCATTGCCATAAGAACAAGAAAAACATAAACATGAACTATAAAGAATGCGATAAGAGTGATATGAAGTTGATTCCAACACTTGTCCATTTTCATATATTCATGTTTGCGAATAAATTTAATTAATTTTCTAAGCCATAGGGTTGTTATAGGTTTAAAGATAAAATGGGAAAAATATATTTTTTTTAGCTTTTTCTTACACTTCTAAATATTCATCTATTAAATTTAATCCAAATATTTTAAGTTTGAATTTGAGATTCTCACAGGACTCAATGATTTTCTGTTTTTGTTAAATGTGCAGGGAAGTTCGAAAGTTAACGTTAACATCTAATTGGAAGAAAATTAAAGCAACAAGTAAAGATGATTATTTTGATACTATAAATGCCAACCATCAAAAAGAATGGGGGAGATTGTCATTCCGTTTGTAATTTAATTAATATTGGCTCAAAAACCAAAATATTCTGCATCCTTATAAAATTCTAAGACGATTGAGCTATGCCCGTCTGTCTGTCTGTTGAAATCACGATAACGCCTAAACGAAAGGAGCTTACGGAAGCACAAAAATACAAAAAGAAAAGGAGGTTTATGTCCGTCTGTCCATCAGATAAAAGCGCGATAGCGCCTTAACAAAAAGAGCTATAGGAACAAAATTTTACAAAAGTATTTTCAATATCTTGAAAAAGTTGTGAATTGAAAATGGACGAAATCGGTTCACATTTAGTTAGAGCTCCCATATAACCCCGACCCGGGAAACACATTAATCTGATAAATTGAATACCATTGTAATAGCTATGACGACTAAATTTAGAATAGAGAAGTTTTATGCAACTGTTGGTCAGTATATCAAATTTTATAGGAATCTGTCCATATTTGACTAAAGTTTTCATATAAAAATCACTCCCGGAACCCAAAAATTACTTTTTTGCGAAATTCGTCGAATTCGAACACAAGATACGGGAAAATGGTTTGAGATATCGACCTCAATTTCTTTGAGTTTTATTGCCTTTTTTCTATTCTATTTTAACACAGCGATGAGAGAAATTCAAATTTGTAATATTTGTTTAACAAAATTTAAAAAAAAATTAAAAAATGCGTTTTGAAACCCACCTGAGAAATGACCCATTTTCGATTATGAAAAAAACTAAGTAAATATTGTTATATTTCAACAAAATTAAACTATGAAGTTCCTACAAGTCTTAGAATGCTAAATCATGTCTTGCTTTGCGAGCTTTTGTCCAAAGTAGTTTTTTCTAGCGGTGTATCCTTAGGCGTATTGTCAAGGACACAAATTTTTGGGGGAAAATCGCAATAACTTCAAAACTGTTTAATGGATTTCAAATATTGATGACTTCAATTAAAGCTGCATTAGTTCAATTTTAGATTCTATTGTCTTTTCTCTTTTAAATAAATTGTAAATGGACGAAATGTAACAAAAACAGCAAATACTCTCAGTTTTCCATATTTGTATGGGCTCAAAAACTTTGGGCCCGTTGCGCGGGCTCGTATCCTAAAAATAAATCAATAATATTTTGCATACTTCCGATTGACATAATTTGGCTACATAATTTCACTATTAGAAGTCGATCAGAGACAAAAGTCAAAAAACGACCCACCCTAATATACATATTAACTTCAGATACTACAAATTATCTTTGTTGAAGGATATAAAAAAAAAATTTATTAAGTCCAAATACTAAACTTCAAAATGATTTGGGGGGAACTTTTTTAACGCTCGCGAAAAAGTGACCCCACTTTTCAACATGGTCTATATGGCATTGATAGGTATTTTTTGATTATATAGTAAATTGTTCAAAAGTTATACCCCTCATGTTCACATTTAGGTCATATAGTCGTAAGTTAGTTCAGTTAATAATACATCAGCGTACTGTTTTTTTAATACTATTTTCTTAATTTGTCCAGTCCTCGTTAATATTTATATCCCCGGGGGGTTATAAATAACATTGCCTACGTCATAGCCCTCTAAAACCTAAGCGCAATAAAGTAGACCCCTTAACGCTACGATAAAATTACAGTCTCTGTCAACCCCCGACTGTAAACCGAAAAACACCTGATCCTGGGGCGATATCGTTCGAAAGCTCGTTTTTAAAAACATATAGTTCAATTAAAACTCTTTTACTATTGTTCATCTTTTGGCAAATAACTTCAAAAAAATATAGTAAACTGTGCATCTTTTAAATAATTTTGATTATCCTTAAAGTATGCTATACAAATGTTTTGAAAATATCTAAGATTTTGATCGATATCGAATTTTTAGAAATTTTCAAAACATTTGTATAGCATACTTTAAGGATAATCAAAATTATTTGAAAGATGCACAGTTTACTATATTTTTTGAAATTATTTGCCAAAAGATGAACAATAGTAAAAGAGTTTTAATTGAACAATATTTATTTTTAAAAACGAATCAAAATGGATACCAAATTTCAATAAACTTTTTGCATCGAAGTAACTTTGAACATCCCTAAAGTATACTTCAAAATATACGCTTTAAAGTCTGAGTTTTCGATCGATTTCGAATGCCGTAATTTGGCCCCAGGTTACGATACCGAATTTTGTTCAAAGTAAATACTAGGGAAACCACTTACATACTTTTAAATGTTGAACTATAAAGCTCCTGCAACCGAATTTAGTCCAAATATTTTACTAACAATACCAAATAGCGTAACTACTTTTTTCGAATTTGGTCCACATTTTGAATTAGCTGCTCCCTCGTAGATATATGAGAGATATTTCTAAATTTAATACAACTTGATGGTGGGTATATAAGATTCAGCACAGCCGAATATAACACTCTTATTTGTTAATATTTAGACTCTTCTCTATAGAACTACATCATTAGATTTTTCAAAAGCGGTTGTCATTTTTGCAGCAGAAATACCATAGTGCAGCGTCCTGCTAATCTAACACCTGGTTCTGACTATAATCCAGATTTCTCATCTTTGGCTCAGAATCAAGGGAAATTCCTTTAATGATTTGAGTGACCTCAGTCGTATTAAGAGAGTCGGCTAATCCCTCATATAAATAAACCAACATCCCCTACTCCTTTAATTCAATCAGTTACTATCTCTCCTTCTGAAGTATGTTTACTAGGGGTATAACCAAAAAAAAAAAAAAAAAAACAAGTAAGAGTGGTATATTCGGCTTTGCCGAATCTTGGATACCCTTCACCAATGGTGTTGCAAAAGTACTTAATGTAATTCCTATCAAAATTTGATTATACAAGTATTATATGCAAAGAGTCTTTAAAATTAAGAGTCGGAAAAAGAAAAGCTTTTCGGTGGCGTCATCATCTAAAATAGTTATGCACCCAAAGGTTAGGTTGGGCAGGTGGCTGATGTCTAGGGAAGCTTCACTTGGGTTCTAAAGTGGTCCCTTTGTGAAAGATAATGATTACTAGACTACAAGTAGAGAATGCATATTTAAGCCAGCCAGTAGCTTCGAATTAAAATAGACACATATTTTACGAACACTTAATAAAGTTCGATAGACCAGATAAACCATGCAGAAAAGATGCTTCAAAATGTAGATGCCCTTACATTTGCAATAGCACATCGATTTGATGAAGTTTAAGTATTCTGGCATGCAACCCAAAAACACAGTGCCCAGTGAGGGTTGTGCACTTTAATTCGTACGAATTATCCCACCAGTAAAAGTTCTTGATTAGTTATGTAAAACCCTGAAGTTAGCGGACTGATTTAGGTCAAAGCTTTAACAATGATAAGCCTTAAAATTATAGGGTATACACTCTTAGTTTTAGATACATACGTGAAATATATAGCTTTTGAATGGATGGATATCAGCTTTGTCGGAAAAGTTATTAAAGATTTACTTATTAATCTGAAGTTAGTTAATTAATTAAAATGAACACTTCATCAATAATATTTGGGATGTATTGTCCTTTCGATCTGTCCGATGGATGTTTGGAAAGTTTTGCTCTAGTTCCTTGTGTAATTTTAATGTGATTTAATTTATCAGCATTAAATCGATTCCCGGTCGGGGTTATATGGGAGATTTCACTAAATGTGAATAGAGCTCCCCCATTTTCAATATCGAACTTTTCAAGAGATCAGAAATACTTTTGTCAAATGTTGTCCCTCTAAAAAGTTTATTTTAGACGCTATCGCCCTGAATATCAATATTGTACAACGTCTTTATACTAAATGTCATCATCGTATCTTAGCCGAAGTTATACGGGATCAATTGTCAAACGTGAATGGATTTCTCCCAATTGCATTTAAAAAATTTAAATTGTCGTTGATATGTGAGATACTTACATACATATGTAGGTTTTGAACGGATATCATTGCATTTTTGTACTTCCTAGGAAGATTACCTATAATTTGATATATAATACATTCTCAAATGTTATCATAATGTTCAAAAGTCAGACACAAAATTAAGATTAATGCAGAGTGTCTGTCTGCTAAAATCAGATTTGTGGAGCTCCTGGATCTTACACAAAATTTTAGGATATTGTCCCACCCTGAATTTTATCATTCTCGATCAAAACACCATCGCTTAAACGCTAAATTATATCTACCACAAATTACCGAATGCATCAGGATTTAGGTAATCCCCTGCGAAGGACGCTATTTAATTTCATCAAAATAAACACCTGAGATATCGACAAAACAGGAGCTCCAAAAACTTGACTACAACAGAAAAAATTACATACAGGTAGACGGACGGACAAAAAAACAGACGGGCGGACGGACGGACGGAGGTCGCGAAATCGATTCTCCTGCCGATTCTAAGTTGATCGGTACAGTTTGAATGGTATTCGTAATCAGATTTGTGGAGTATAGATTTTAGAAAATCCTCACACAAAGAACGATGTCAAATTTCATCACAATCGGTCCATAAACACCTGAGATATCGCTGAAACAATACTTACGAAATGTAAACAAAATTTCTTAGACACGTACTTTGAGCAATTTGCTGTACATCAAATGTAGTGTTATGGCGATATCTCAATTGCTTATGGACCGCTTTTGATAAAATTTAATAACGTGCTTGGCGGGGGAATTTCCTAAAATCTGATATAAAATTTATGTAGGTCCGTGCTAAAGGAGGATGGTTTTTCCTATTTCTGCATTTCATTTTTTCAACAAACATTCTCTAATGCGAACTTTTGGCAATTTGCGATTCATCAAATTCAGTGTTTTGGCGATATCTCAGTTGTTTGTTGGACCGATTTTAATAAAATTTTACAGAGTGCTTTGGGAAACTATTTCCTACAATCTGATATATAACATATTATCACATGTACACCAGGAGTATCTTTTTTCTCTTGTTATTTAAAAGTGTGTTTCAATCAAAAATTTTAAAATTTTCGCCTAATTTTTGGTATTTTTTCGATATTTTCGGTGTTAATAAACCTATTTTAATGAAATTTAATAGCGTTCATTGCGGGAGAATTTCCTAAAATCTGATATATAATTTATGTAAGTCCATCCTCCAGGGGCTTCAGAAACTTGATTTCAACAGACAGACAGACGGACGGACGGACAGACAGACAGACAGACAGACAGACAGATAGACAGACAGACGGACATCGCTTAATCGATTCTCCTCCCGATTCTGAGTCGATCGGTATAATTTTTATGGGGTCTACGATCACTAGTAAAAAAATTACAAACGGAATCACAAACTTATAATACCCTTTCACCTATTGGTGAAGGGTATAAAAATAAATAAATAAATTACCTATCACGACGGGGTGGCTACTGATATTTTTATAGAAAAAAGTGTTTTTTGAAATCAATTTGGATAAAAAACCTTTTTTTCTAAAAGCTTTCAAAAAATAATAATATTTGAATTTTTAAAGTCAGTAAGTTTAGATAACCACACATCAGCGTACTGTTTTTTAATACTATTTTCTTATTTTGTCCAGTCCTCAGTAATATTCATATCCCCGGGGGGTTATAAAAAACATTGCCTACGTCAAAGCCCTCTAAAACCTAAGAGCAATAAAGCAGAGGCCTAAACGCTACGATAAAATTACAGTCTGTGTCAACCATCGACTGTATACCGAAAAGCACCTGGTTCTGGGGCCAAATTACCGCAGTCGATATCGATCGAAAACTCATTTTTAAAAACTCTTTTACTATTGTTCATCTTTTGGCAAATAACTTCAAAAAAATATAGTAAACTGTGCATTAGAGCGGTTCGTCTTCCATACAAAAAAAAAAAGTTGCGTCAGTCACCCCCTAGGATCAAAGGTAATGCTAAAACAATTCTAAATAAAATTTTTTTATTTTTTTACCACGCCTACAAATACCTCCGTTTTTGTATTTTGTTAACTGTGTCGCCATTTTAAGTCCGATCATAACATTATATATATCGGTGTTCGCGGCTCTGTAAGGGCTACATTTCTCTCTTTGATAGTTTTTTACTACCACGTCAATTTACAGTCATAATTTCAAAAAAACTAGATTTGTACTCGATTCGATTAGAGAGGGTACGAATCGAATTTTGAAAAATTATGACTAGAAATGTACGTGGTAGTAAAAAACTATCAAAGTATGAAATTTAGCCCTTATACAGCCGTGAACACCGATATATGAAGTGTTATGATCGGACTAAAGATGGCGACACAGTTAACAAAATACAAAAAGGGCGGTATTTGTAGGCGAGGTAAAAAAAATAAAAAAAAAATTTAATTATTTTTACATTATCTTTAATCCTAGGGGATGACTGACTCAATTTTTTTTTCGAGCCACTTTTAGCTTTTAAATAATTTTGATTATCCTTAAAGTATCCCAGCAAAACTTTGGTAATGGCAAGTACTCTGATAACTGGTTACCTTGTAATGACTACAACATACCATCCGAATAAATAATAAGTTATTACAGAAGTACTTATTTGTAATTAAGATGGTAATTTAAACTGAATGGCCCCGGTTCAAATCCCACCAAGGGCAACAATATTTTTTAGCTTTTTTTTATTAAAAGATTCTTTTTAAATGATTTTTGAATTTTAAGAACTTAAATATTATCTTCTGTAAAACAAATTTGTAAAACTAACTCACGTTAATGAAAAAATACCATCATGAGTCAATTTTGATTATGTAGGGGATGTTGAATACCAAACACGGTTCTAATTGGTCTTAACTTGGTAAGCCCAACTTATCTGGGTCATCCTTCATCTCAACTGTGGACACACACCTTCTCATGGTATCACCCGGGGAGCTAGTTTAACACCCATTAATATTGTGAGTTAACATGTTCCGAGAGTTGTCCCATAAGATCGATAAAAATGGGTTAGGATTACGGGCTAGTAACCCTCTCTTGAAAAAAAAAAAAAATACAATAAAGAGGATAAAATTAGAATTGAAATGTCCCACTACCTAATATTAGAGGAGGATGTCCGAAACTTCGATAGAAAGACCAAGTAGAGGAACATTTTTCAAAGCTTGGCCTATAAAATTGGAGAATATTTGCACAAGATCGAAATCCATGGAATTCTAAAATATGCTCGGACTTTGACCTTAACAGGTTGTAACATTTAAGTAAGTAAGAGTCAATCTTATGTAAAAACTTATACAAAAAAGAAGATTTAAATTGTTTAAGTTTTAAAATAATTTTAAAAAAGTTTTAAAATAATTACAAAAAATCGTATAAAAATATTTTTCCAAAAATTACAACAAAGCAAAAAAAAGCAGGGAAAACAAAGTTATTTTCACATGATTTTGGATCTAAAAATAAAAATTGTTTATATTAATTATAAGCTTCTAAGTTTTCAACATATTAAGTAGCTCAGTGGAAGAGTCTCTGCCTAGCAGTCGGAGGGTCTGGGTTCGAGCCCCCATGGGATCGTACAAAAAATTTTGTATTTCGTTTAAAAATATATGTTTTTAATAAAACAACAACAAAAAAGTTGTTGCTGTTGTTGTTGCTTTCAAATTGCTTACCCAAGTCATTACTTTTCTGCAATTGGTAAGTACTTGCCTCCAATGACATCCCCATGTTAATGTAATGACTTAAACAGCGAATGAGTAAGTAGTTCGTGTTCAATAGTTTAACTGTTTAACTCATTATTTGGTAATTAAAAGTTTTACTGGGATGCTATACAAATGTTTTGAAAATTTCTAAAAATTCGATCGATTTCGAATGCCGTAATTTGGCCCCTGGTTTCTGTATTCTTACATCAAGTAACTTTTTGCATCAATCAGTGAAAATATTAAAAAGTAAATTGAGTTGGAACAATCAGTTGGTAACAAACATTATTTGTTCGATGCGACAAATTACTCGTTGCGAAAAATACAGAAATTAGGGCCTGAGTACGGTGTACCTGACATTGTAAGCTTAGATAAGGAAAGTTAAATACTCAATTAAAAATTTAAAAACATTAATTCTCATATAGTAGTTTAAGTTCTTGCAACATTTTCTATAAGCACCAGAGAACTTCACTTGCTGATTAAAAAACATTCAACAATAACAAAGGCACAAAAAACTTGTCTTTTATTTGTAAAAGATCAAACTTGCCTACACACACTCTTTTGCTGTTCATTTTAAAGCAACCGAACATATTTCCCTTCATTGAAAATGATTTTCTTTAAACTGGGAGTGAATGAATTAATCAAACTTGTTCGAACTTGTATACATGTTGTTCATTTTAAGGCAATCGAACAACTCGCATGTTGAATACAGTCTTATTTTTGTCATAGGTCGAATCAAACTTGTCCATTCGTTTGCTTTGCTTTTCCACTAAACATACAAAAATCTGATAAACATTGAAATGCAAAAAGCAAGAAATCATTGTGTATGAATTTGTTCAAAGGTAAGATCTTTTTTTTATTTTAGTTTACATTGGTTTTTGATGTCTATTCGTATTGCCTAGACAAAATAGGTAATTTTTGTAAGAAAATGTTAATTTAATTTTTTTATAGAAAAACTTACGTTTTCTATAGAAAAACTTACTTTTTCTATAGAAAAATTTACTTTTTCTATAGAAAAACTTACTTTTTTAATAGAAAAACATACGTTTTCTATAGAAAAACTTACTTTTTCTATAGAAAAACTTACTTTTTCTATAGAAAAACTTACTTTTTCTATAGAAAAACTTACTTTTTCTATAGAAAAACTTACTTTTTCTATAGAAAAACTTACTTTTTCTATTGAAAAACTTACTTTTTCTATAGAAAAACTTACTTTTTCTATAGAAAAACTTACTTTTTCTATAGAAAAACTTACTTTTTCTATAGAAAAACTTACTTTTTCTATAGAAAAACTTACTTTTTCTATAGAAAAACTTACTTTTTCTATAGAAAAACTTACTTTTTCTATAGAAAAACTTACGTTTTCTATAGAAAAACTTACGTTTTCTATAGAAAAACTTACCTTTTCTATAGAAAAACTTACTTTTTCTATAGAAAAACTTACTTTTTCTATAGAAAAACTTACTTTTTCTATAGAAAAACTTACTTTTTTTCTATAGAAAAACTTACTTTTTTTCTATAGAAAAACTTACTTTTTTTCTATAGAAAAACTTACTTTTTTTCTATAGAAAAACTTACTTTTTTTCTATAGAAAAACTTACTTTTTTTCTATAGAAAAACTTACTTTTTTTCTATAGAAAAACTTACTTTTTTTCTATAGAAAAACTTACTTTTTTTCTATAGAAAAACTTACTTTTTCTATAGAAAAACTTACTTTTTCTATAGAAAAACTTACTTTTTCTATAGAAAAACTTACTTTTTCTATTGAAAAACTTTCTTTTTCTATAGAAAAACTTACTTTTTCTATAAAGAAAATATAAACGTATTTTTTACTTAAAAAATAAAATATTTTCTATAAAAACGATTGAATGTTTAGCATAAAAATAATTTTTCTATATATTCCATCTCACTGTGTATATATATATATTTTTCTGAATAACGCTTATTGCTCTATTCAATTATACAATTAGAATGTTATATAATTGTTATATAATATATATAATAATTATACATTCACATTTTTCTCTATTTACTACGTCAATTAAAAAGTTACCAAACTAATAAAAAAAAATCTTATAAACCACTGTGCATTTTCCAATGCGTATTCCTTCTAATTTTGCCTTTGATAAACAAATTCAAAATGATGAAAAATTCAAATAAGCTCACTTATCAATGTTGAATTGTAAATGTTGTTTGTATTGTTGGCATATTATATTGCTCAATTCATATAGACGTTCGGTTCAAACATGTTGTGTGTGTTAATGAGAATAAGATCGTTTGGACACGATGAATTTACTGCAAGCCCTTCTCTTGCCTGTGCGAACTTGTTCATAAAATGCTTTTGTTAATTATTCACAAAATCAGAATTTGATGTATACAGTAGAATGAATATGATTTTTAATCACGTTGAATTTTTCTTCATTCTTTAAAATGAACAAAAATTTTTGTGCTGAATGAAATCAAGAAATCCCGTGATTTTGAAGTTCTCTGATAAGCACATATTTTTCCTAAAATCATTTCACTGGTTTGTTGGTGTTAGTTTACAGAGTTCGATGATAGTTTACATAGTTCGAAATTTAGTTTGAAGCACAATTTATCATTACTTTCATGTACAAAAACCACTTAAAACTTAAATTTCAACAACTTGGAATATGACAAGTCATAAGTAATAATATACTTTTCGTGATAGCTAACTATAACATACAAATTTATTTACTACTTATGCTTTTTCTGAGAATTTCATATTGCACTTCAGTTTGTGTAAACAGTCATAAAGCCAAGAGATAACCTAAAACTTGTGCAATACACGGTACCCCACCAGTCATTAGCATTATTCACATAGAGTAACAAACACATGTGAACACCATTTTAGCAAAAATCATTAACAATATATATTATTAAAGCAACAAAAGTATGTAATAGCAAAAAAATATATTTTTTTTTTTTAGAAAAAAAGAAAACCTCGAAAAAATAAACAGTTTTTTTCAAAAACACTCTGATATAAGTAAATGTATGCATATAATAGAAATGAGGTGCCAGGTGCAAGTAGATAATACACATTATCAGTAAAAGCCACTGTAAGCAAAAACGACAAAGTATCAAAGTGATAAAACTGGCAATGGTGACTTTTAATGTCAAGGAGATGTGGTGAGTATGGTGTTTGTTTCTATGGTGCTTCCAGTGATGTTTGTTATGTCCGCTGGTTCTTTCCTTCTCATTATTGTTAAAAATGTTTGTAATGGTGTGGTAATAGATTTTGATTATTATTAGTTTGATTTATTGTCATATATATATATACACTCAGAATATTATGTAAGTAAAATTAACTTAAAATGTAATTTGAAATGAATGAATATTCATTTAAAAACCGGTCAACTGATTTTTCATTCAAATTCAATAAATATTTCATTTAAATTTAACTGACAAATATTTAAACTACATTTTCAGTTTTAAAAACGGAATATTCAGTTCCCAGTAAAACTTTTCATTACCAAATAATGAGTTAAACAGTTAAACTATTGAACACGAACTACTTACTGATTCGCTGTTTAAGTCATTACATTAACATGGGGATGTCATTGGAGGCAAGTACTTACCAATTGCAGAAAAGTAATGACTTGGGTAAGCAATTTGAAAGCAACAACAACAACAGCAACAACTTTTTTGTTGTTGTTTTATTAAAAACATATATTTTTAAACGAAATACAAAATTTTTTTTATGATCCCATGGGGGCTCGAACCCAGACCCTCCGACTGCTAGGCAGAGACTCTTCCACTGAGCTACTTCATATGTTGAAAACTTAGCAGCTTATAATTAATATAAACAATTTTTATTTTTAGATCCAAAATCATGTGAAAATAACTTTGTTTTTCCCTGCTTTTTTTTTGCTTTGTTGTAATTTTTGGAAAAATATTTTTATACGATTTTTTGTAATTATTTTAAAACTTTTTTAAAATTATTTTAAAACTTAAACAATTTAAATCTTCTTTTTTGTATAAGTTTTTACATAAGATTGACTCTTACTTACTTAAATGTTACAACCTGTTAAGTTCAAAGTCCGAGCATATTTTACAATTCCATGGATTTCGATCTTGTGCGAATATTCTGCAATTTTATAGGCCAAGCTTTGAAAAATGTTCCTCTACTTGGACTTTCTATCGAAGTTTCGGACATCCTAATCTAACATTAGGTAGTGGGACATTTCAATTCTAATTTTATCCTCTTCATTGTATTTTTTTTTTCAAGAGAGGGTTACTAGCCCGTAATCCTAACCCATTTTTATCGATCTAATGGGACAACTCTCGGAACATGTTAACTCACAATATTAATGGGTGTTAAACTAGCTCCCCGGGTGATACCATTAGGAGGTGTGTGTCCATAGTTGAGATTAAGGATGACCCAGATAAGTTGGGCTTACCAAGTTAAGACCAATTAGAATCGTGTTTGGTATTCAACATCCCCTACATAATCAAAATTGACTCATGATGGTATTTTTTCATTAACGTGAGTTAGTTTTACAAATTTTTTTTACAGAAGATAATATTTAAGTTCTTAAAATTCAAAAATCATTTAAAAAGACTCTTTTAATAAAAAAAAACTAAAAAAATTGTTGCCCTTGGTGGGATTTGAACCGGGGCCATTCAGTTTAAATTACCATCTTAATTACAAATAAGTACTTCTGTATTAACTTATTATTTATTCGGATGGTATGTTGTAGTCGTTACAAGGTAACCAGTTATCAGAGTACTTGCCATTACCGAATATAACACTCTTACTTGTTATAACAAGTAAGAGTGTTATATTCGGCTGTGCCGAATTTTATATACCCACCATCAAGTTGTGTTAAATTTAGAAATATTTCTCATATATCTACGAGGGTGCAGCTTATTCAAAATGTGGACCAAATTCGAAAAAAGTTGTTATGCTAGTTTGTATTGTTAGCAAAATATTTGGACTAAATTCGGTTGCAGGAGCTTTATAGTGCAACAATTAAAAGTATGTAAGTGGTTTCCCTAGTATTTACTTTGCATAAAAATTAATCTCATAACCTGGGGCCAAATTACCGCATTCGATATCGATCGAAATCTTAGATATTTTCAAAACATTTGTATAGCATACTTTAAGGATAATCAAAATTTTTAAAAAGATGAACAGTTTACTATTTTTTTTTTTTGAAGTTATTTGCCAAAAGACGAACAATAGTTAAAGAATTTTAAATTGACTATATGTTCTTTAAAACAAACCAAAATGGTTGCCAAATTTCAATAAACTTTTTGAATCGAAGTAACTTTGAACATCCCTAACGTATACTTCACAATATTTGCTTAAAAGTCTGAGTTTTCGATCGATATCGAATGCGGTAATTTGACCCCTGGGGCCAAATAACCGCATTCTTGTACCGCATTTTTGTAAAATTTAGTGCCCACAGCTGTCATAGTTTTTAATTTACTAGCTTTTAACTGGCCTTTGCTTAATTTTTTTTGTTTCCAGGAGTGTTTTTTATACGAAAGCTATAGTCAAATATGGACCGATTCCTATAAAATTTGATATACTGGCCAATAGTTGCATAAAACTTCTCTATTCTAAATTTAGTTGTCGTACCTATTACAATTGTATTCAATTTATCTGCATTCATGTGTTTCCCGGGAAGGGGTTATATGGGAGCACTAACTAAATGTGAACCGATTTCGCCCATTATCAGTACACAACTTCTGTTACATATCAAAAATACGTTTGTATAATTTTGTTTGTCTAGCTCTTGTAGTTAAGGAGCTGTCGAGTTTTATCTAACGGACTGACGGACATAAACCTCCCTTCTTTTTGTATTTCCGTAAGTTTTTTATATGGGAGCTCTGGTCAAATGGTGACCGATTGTGACAAAATTTTGCACACTGGCTGGTATTCACATAAGACTTCGTTGTGCTAAATTTATTGGCCAAAGCTGTTACAGTTTATCATTTATTGGCATTTAAGTGTATTTCAGGTGGAATTAAAGCTATTTCTGTAAGATTTTTGTATGGGAGCTATGGTTAAATGTGAACCGATTTTGCCCGATTTCAATGCCAACATTTTCCAAGAAATAAAGAATATTTGTGCCAAATTTCAGTGACCTATATCCTTTCGTTAAGGTTTTATCGTGTCGACAACAGACGGACAGACAAACAGACATCATTAAGTCGTCTTAGAATTTCAGAAGGATTCAGAATATACTTCAATTTTGGTTTTTGTGACAATATTTTTTTAATGGTGGGTATAATAAGGTTCACTTTTTGCTAAAAGTTTCCTGATGGCAAGAGAATTTCATTTAAACAAAATGTTTGAACAAACGAATATGTTTAAATATAATATTAGGGTTTGCAGTTCGGTTTTAACTGAAACTCCTCAAAACCGAAACCGAAAACCGTAGAAAAAAACGTGGTTTTCGCTATTTATTTTTCATAATTTTTTGTTGGTATTATTCAGAAATAACATTAGCTTATCATAAATTTTCACGTAATTTGTCTATTTAATGAAGCAGAAGAATGAAACAAGCAAAAGGTGTTTACAATGGACGAATGGACAGGTGTAAGGGGAAGACGGTATATGAACGTAAATATTCACTATTCTCATGGTAAATTTTATAACGTGGGCCGTATTTTAGAAACATGTAATTTTAAGCAAACTCAAGAAACCATTAGACAAATGCTAATGGAGTTTAATATTTCACATGATACTATAGATGTACTATAGATGGAGCTGCAGGCAATATCAAATTTGTATCTGAAAATCAATTTTGAAGACGGCGACAATGAAACTTTGACTCATTTAAAACCGATTTTCCATATACATTAGAACCTAGAGGCTGTAAGAAAAACTGTTCGGTATTTCAAAAATTCGTCATTTCATTATAATATTTTAAAAACAAGCGTTAAAAAGCGTTATAATCGTTTCAGCTTCTAAAACAAAGTATTCATGAGAGTTTAGAAATGCTGTCGACCTTAGATTTGCTTCATTCTATCGACTTTGAAATTGTAAATTCTTTAAAATCGTAGCAATTTGTAAAAATTACTATTGAAGCAATTTGTCGCTCGGATGCAAATATTATTCACTCTAAAGGGGCTCTGCAGATTCTCAAAAAGAAACAACACTTATTTAAGAAATCTCTCATATTTAAAAAACCTTAATTATTTTCCTGAATTTTAGTATTAAATTATAATATGTTTTAATGAAGTTATCTACAATTTCCTACAAATTTAAACTGAAATAGTTTTATTGAAAAAATCGAAAACCGAACCGAAACCGGCCGGTTTTGGGTGTTTTAAAACCGAAACCGCGGTTTCTCATTTTCACGGTTTTTTGCAAACCCTATATAATAAAATAATTATAAACGTTTTTCAAAATAAATTATTTTAAAAATGCCTAAGGTATATTACACAATATTTGGTCTAAAGTCTGAGTTTTCGAGCGATATCGAATGCGGCAATTTGGACCCTGTTGTCAGAGTGTAAGTATATAATCCAAGTATAAGTAAATATACTCAGACATAACATTTTAGTCTACCCAGTAAAAAATAGGATCATCCAAAGAGTACTCTTGGAGCGCTCCTTTGCGAGTAATGGATTACTCCATAAAACTCCGAAACTCATAGGATTTTTAACACAGCATGTCCGCAGACACGAGTACTCCTTTTAAGCTCCTTATGGAGTACTCCCTTTAGTCTTGAAAATGACGACAGAAGGAGTAATCGTTTTTGTCTCCTAAAGGAGCATAAAGGGAGTAAACATTCATATAATATAAAAATTTGGTTTTTACAAAAATCAGAAAATATTAATTTTTATTTATATTGGAAACGTGTCTTTAAGTGCTTCTGCAAGAAAATTAAAGAAAAGACAACGCGTAATATATTATTTAAAACATGCAATTAAAAATTCACCAATTACCGAAATAAAAAAAGTAAAAAACATTGTATTTTTTGATCCATACCAATTTAATTTGAACAAAATATTTTTTGTTATGTTTAAGAAAAAAAAAAACTAACTGATGCATCCCTTGTTGATACATTTGGAGTATTAAGCGAGGCATAAACAACAAAACAAAATAAAAAGTTTCGATAGCTCGCTTATTACTCCAAATGGATGAACATGTTATTACTCCTTTGTTGCTCGATTATGGATTAATCCATATATTTTTTACTGGGTAGGTATAATAGTAAACATACACACACATACATTCAAATACTTGCACAAACATACAAATGTTAACTTTTCACAATTTTTCTGCAAAACATTTAAATTGCATTTAGTTTGGCAGCCGGAAAATCTTCAAAAAAACAGAGCGTGAAAAATGCCGTCATCCTGCATTTACAAAATGAAAAACGTAAAATTCATGATGTCTAAAACTGACACTGTCTTTGTTGTTTGTTTTAGTGACTGACACTGGGATTTGAATTTATTTAAAAATCTAAAAAATACATACATACATACATTCGCGTACATATAATTCACACTGACATTTTGGCGGATTTTTTGTTGTTGTAAAAATGAAGAAAAAATATGCACTTTAATTCAGAATTCCTCTTGAAAACGAGTTTAAAGTGTCATCACCATCAGCAGCATAACCAATTGTAATGTCATCAGCTATTTCATAGGGTCATAGGCAGGAGATGGATAAGCGAAATCTTTGCTAACAAATTTGATTATAGTTTTGTTGATTTTTTTAATTGTTTGTAAAAAAGAAAAAAAGAAGTAGAAAACAATTTTGTGCCAAATTGTCAAGGGACATTTGGGATTGAGATGGAATTGCATATTTTACAGGTAGAGGCAGTTGAAGGATATGTTGAAGTGTTAGGTGTATAAATTGAAGATTTCGATTAAAGATCAAGGGATTAAGAATTTTGTTGTTTTATAACCCTTTTTCTTAACTGTGAAATGTTGAATGGGAATTAACTTTTTGAGTGTGAATTTAATGATACTAACTATTTATAAAAAGATATATTAAATCACGAGATTGAAATTTGAATGGAAAAGTAAAGGGTGTTCCAACTAGAACGCAATTTTTAAATTTTAAATACAATACGGATATTAAAAAATCGTGAAACTTTATTATATCGTTAAGTAGACAGAATGAGGTTATGTATGGAACAAGATATCGTGTTCGTTAATTGGGTATTGGAGAGACTACATGAAAATGCTGATTTTGCCGATAAAATCATCTTCAGTGACGAGGCCCATTTCCATCTTGATGGCTTCGTCAATAGGCAGAATTGTCGCATTTGGGGTGAGGAAAATCCTCGAGTGATTCACGAGAAGCAAATACATCCTCAACGTGTCACTGTGTGGTGCGGTTTTTGGGCTGGTGGAATCATTGGACCTTTTTTTATAAAAATGAGGCAGGTCAAGCGCAAAAAGGCAATGGTGTTTGGTATCGTGAAATGATAACCAGTTTTTTCTGCCTATAATTGAAGAAATGCATGTGGAGGGCATGTGGTTTTAACAAGATGGCTCCACATGTCATACAGCCGGAGAAACAATTCAATTGCTACATCAGTCATTTCCCGGTTGTGTTATTTCATGTTTTGGGGATCAGAATTGGCCGCCTAGATCGTGAGATTTAACACCTTTAGATTTTTGTGCTTTGGGGTTTTATGAAGTCGATGGTTTACTCAAAATAGCCGATGACGACGGCCATCTGCACGATATCATATTTCATACATAACCTCAATCTGTCAACTTTACGATATAATCAGGGGTGTCATAGAAACCAAGTCGGTTTTTAAATTTCTCGGTTTTGAAAACCTATAGTGGTATTATTTGGTGTTATGAAACCAAGTCGATTTTAATATTATTGGTTTGAAATCAAACAAAATGTTCGAATCAATTGTTTATTATTTCATTTGAATTTTTTGTGAAACATCAAAAATCAAATAAAAAATAAAAGTTATTAAAAAAAATAATTTGAAGAAAAATTTTCAGTTTTTCGTGATGTTTGTAGTATAGGTATAAAAAAAACGCTGCTATTTGGACAAATGAAGCTTGTATACCCCAAAATAATGAAGTACCAAAAATAATTGTTCCCTTTTTCTCCCCTTTTTTCGAAAAGTACTTCCACTTGTACCGTTATTTTTTATTATTTTTGTAACTGATCCAAACTCGATTTCAATTTTGGTTCTATTATTTTTAGTTTGGGAATAATAGCGTTATTGAATTTTCCCTTTTTTATCCCCCAAAGGGCCAAATTTTCAAAAATCTGTTCTTAGTGGATCTTTAAATCGAAAAAGGCACCAGTTGGCCAGTAACGCCTTTGTTTTAAATTGATAGACCAATTTTGAAATGAAATCTGTTAACTGTAAGTTGCTTGGTTTATTTCCAATACTAAACCAATAATAATATTTTCTGTGACACATAAAACCAATAGAAAATGTAGCTCGAACATTAATATTTGAATTCATGACACCAATATAATTTTTTTGTCGTTTTCAAAACCAATACCAATGAAATTGGTTTCTATGACACCCTTGAATAAAGTTTCACGATTTTTTTTTTAAATATCTGTGTTTTATTTAAAATTTACAAATTGCGTTCTAGTTGGGACAACCTTTATATAGATTAAATGTATTAAAATGCAAATATTTCGCAGGGATCAAATGAAACATTTTACACACTGACTTTAATGGGCAATTTTTATATTTAATATAAGTGATATAAGAACTGTGTCATCATTGAACTTTTAACCTCTGCATGCAGAATTTATTTTAACGACTTTATTTTTGAAGCCTCAATTCAAACCGAATCAAAAGTTGAGTGTTATAAAAGTTCTGTATAAAAATTACTTAAAATGTATTTATTCAAATTTATTTCCTATTAGGGCATTTGGCTGTATAGCATATAATTTTCATGGTTGAATTTGGTTGAAAACATGTCAAAATTTTATGTCACTAGATAACGAAGTTTACTTGTCGTATATCTGGTCTCAACTGTCCAGGTGTGGCTGGTGTTAGGTTAATGTTTGATGATGTGCTATCCCAGCAAAATATAAAATAATAAATTGAAAAAATAAGAAAGCAATATTGAAATTGTCATTCCGTTTGTAATTTCCTTAATATTGGCTAAAAAACCAAAATTGAAGTATATTCTGAACCCTTATGAAATTGTAAGACGATTGAGCGATGTCCATCTGTCTGTCTCTCTGTCTGTTGTCGTCACGATAAAACCTTAACCAAAGGATATAGGTCACTGAAATTTAGCAAAAATATTCTCAATTTCTTTGAAAATTTTGGTATTGAAATCGGGAAAAATCGGTTCACATTTGACTATAATCTCATCTAGGCTAATCACTTATTTTCTAATAAATAACAAATTATAACAGCTATGAAATAAAATTGGTATCTAGAAGTTTTACATAAGCACTAGGCAGCATATAAAATTTCATTGAAATCGGTACACATTTAACCATAGCTCCCATACAAAAAACTTACGAAATCAGCCTAACTTCCACCTGAAGTACACTTAAATGCCAATAAATGATAAACTGTAATAGCTTTGACCACTACATTTAGCACAAGGAAGTCTTACGTCATTACCAGCCAGTGTGCAAAATTTTGTCACAATCAGTCACCATTTGACCATAGCTCCCATATAAAAAACTTACGGAAAAACAAAAATACAAAAGAGAAAGGGGGTTTATGTCCGTCTGTCCGTCAGATAAAAGCGCGATAGCGCCTTAACGAAAAGAGCTAGAAGGTCAAAACTTTACAAAAGTATTTTGGATATCTTGAAAAAGTTGTGTATTGAAAATGGACGGAATCGGTTCACATTTAGTTAGAGCTCCCATATAACCCCGTTCCGGGAAATACATTAATGCTGATAAATTGAACAATTGTAATAGCTATGATGACTAAATTTACAATAGAGAAGTTTTATGTAACTGTTGGTCAATATATCAAATTTTATAGGAATCGGTTCATATATTGCATAGCTCTCGTATAAAAAACACTCCTGGCAACCAAAAAAATGTAGCAAAGGCCAGTTAAAAGCTATTAAATTAGAATTTATGACAGCTATGGCCACTAATTTTGTAAAAGTGTGTAAAATTTTGTTACAATCGGTCAACATTTGGCTTTAATTCTTATATATATATATATGTATATATATAGGTTTGGATACCGAATTTTGTTCAGAGTAAATATTAGGGAAACCACTTACAACTTCTAAATGTTGAACAATAAAGCCCTTGCAACCGCATTTAGTCCAAATATTTAACTAACAATACCAATTACATTTTGAATTAGCTGCTCCCTCGTAGATGATATATGAGAGATATTTCTAAATTTACAACACAACTTGATGGTGGGTATATAACATATGATAGCACAAGGATTTTTAATAATAGTTTTTCATTTTAGTTTTTGTCTTCTTTTCTTACGAACAGGGCCCTATTTCACTAAGCTACAAGTTTACAATTACAAATGTTTTTGCCTGGAAAATTGTGAACTTGTAAATAATTGTGTTTCATTAAAATACAATTACAAGTTTGTAGATACAAGTGATTTTCACAATTCTCAAGTTTACAAGTCGAACTTCTACAAGTGGTTTTGTTTCACTAATCTAAATTTGTACTTGTACACTTGTAAAATTGTAGAAAAAAAGCATAGGGTCGACGGAGACTCTCAAAAAAATTTTACAAGTTACAAGTGAATGATAAATTGAATTCAAATTTGGTTTTTAACTATTTTTTAACAAAAATTAGTTAAAATTAACACAAAATCAAATCAATATTAATTAATATTTAGTTATTTTATTTGTTTTTAAATATGTTTCGATTAATAATAGTCCGTTACTTAGTCTACCTTGACGAATTTAGTTTACTTTGACGAATTTTAATAGTACACTACCAAAATAATTGTTTGTGGAAATTTAATCAAATTATCTTGAGAATTGCCAAATGTACTTTAATTACAAGGTTTACATGGGGGTCCAGCCAGCCGTCCAGCCAGATGGACGGACGGACTGACATCGTTTAATCGGCTCAGGAAGTAATTCTAAATCCGTTTTTATACTAAAAGGTGGTCTAACTAAGACCAATATTTCTATGCGTTATATATATCAGCCCAAACTTATAATACCCTTTCCACCTATAGTGATGAAGCGTATGCAGAACAAGGGAGATCAATGATGTCCTTGACTCAAGGATATCTCAAAAAGCTTATCTTCCATTTTCTTTATCAATCTCTCAAATGTGAATAATAGTATAGACAACAAACTTAACTTTTTATTTAAAAGAGCATAAAACTACAGGGCATATGCTAAAATATGAGCCTAGTCTTATAAAAATCTGATAACCGTATCAAAAGTTATAGGCATATAAAGTGGGTATGTTTTTGAAAAAATATTAAAAAAAAACGAACTTTGAACCGCCATAAAATCTGAACCAAAGCTAAATTAAAAACTTTGAAGAAGTGTAAAAATTGTCTAGGCTAGGAGAATGTACATATATATAAAATTTCATTTATATCAAAATATTCATATTTATCAAAATATTTTATTTTATTATCAGGTATGTGATGGACATTTTCGTTTTGAAATCGATCGATTTCAGACATATTTTTTTAGCTAATTTTTGGTTATTTCCCCCAAAAATAATGACAATTTTGGCTTTAATCCTTTTGACTGATATTTTATCTTTCATTTGGTTTGAGTTTTTTGGGGAAATAACCGAAAATCTCAAAAATATATCTCAAAAATATATCTGAAACCGATCGATTTGAAAACGATCGTTTTCCATCACATACCTGTATAATTGTAATTTTAGAAATTGTAATTGTAGAAATTGTAATTGTAGAAATTGTAGTTTACAAGTCCAAAAAGCTACAATTGTTGTGAAAATTTTAATGAAACACAATTGAACAGCACTTGTAAGAATTAGACTTGTAATTGTAACTTGTGAACTTGTAGAATTGTAGTTTAGTGAAATAGGGCCCATCACCTTCAAAAAAACACTACTGTTGAATCTCGGGCAGCTGGGCTGGAAATCAATATTTCCAAGACAAAGCTTATACCTGGAGGCTATGGCGCAAACCCGTCGCCACACATCAATGTGGATATTGTAGTTCAGTGAAATAGGGCCCTGATCTTTTTCTTCTTTCATGTCATTTGTTTGCATCTGACATTTTGACGATATGCTTGTTTCTGATTGGCCAGATAAATAACGGCAAAACATCGAAGTTACAAAACCAAAAGGAGAGAACAATAAACGATGCCAGAATTCAAGCAGTGTTGACAAATTTAAAGCAAAAACTGAAGAAAATACGAAAACAAGAAATGTACGATAACGGACTTGCAAATTCCATTCTACAAGTTTGTGATTAATGGAAGGGGTTTACCAACTAATTTCAATGATTTTTTGTCAATATTTGCCAACTGGTTTAAGCGATATGAATATTTTATTTTATTAAATAATTTTTTAATTCAACAAGATGCAACATCTTCTAAATTACAGAATTAGAATCAGATGAGTTATATGCTTTTATCTTGGATACGTTAATATGCTTTTCTCATCGTTAAGTTACAAATCAGACACTGAAGAAGAAAACTGGTGTAACAAACTTCAACGATTTGGAATCAATTTCTAACAAAAGCGTTAACAATGAAGCTTGTAAGCTTCATTATTAAAGGCTCAAATAATATTTATGGAAAGCATACTCTATACTGCCTTTAATATACCTTTTCAAAAGTGTTCCGCGATAGACATGCGAAAGAAGTTACAGTTTATCATTTATTGCCATTTAAGTGTATTTTAGGTGGAATTTAGGCTGTTTCCGTAAGTTTTTTGTATGGGAGCTATGGTTAAATGTGAACCGATTTGCATGAAATTTTATATGCTGCCTAGTACTTATGTAAAACTTCTATAATTTTATCATCATAGCTAGTATAATTTGCCATTTATTAGCATATAAGCAATTAGCCTAGACGAGGTTATACGGGAGCTATGGTCAAATGTGAACCGATTTTGCCCGATTTTAATACCAAAATTTTCATGTTGGTAGGATTTGAACCAGGGCCATTAAATTTTTATTACTTCTATTACTTATAAGCAATTCGGAGGGTATATTGTTAACATTATTAGTTAATATAGTACCCAAGTACATCACATTACCAAAGTTTTGCTGGGATGCTACAGAATTTAACTATTTGCTATCGTTTCTTTTAATATCTATATTTACAATTTTATTAGCAATGATATTCATTTTGGAGCAGCTTAAAAAGAATACTTTACCTAGTCATAACCTGAAAATTAACTTTCGTGGATTATAATAATGGAGGTTTCTCTTTACACTCACCATTAAAAAGAATGGGAGCATTTTGAAATTGTTATTCCGTTTGTAACTTCCTTAATATTGGCTTAAAAATTGTATATTAAGAACCTAATAAAATTCTAAGACGATTGAACAACTGAGCGATGACCGCCTGTCTGTCTTCTTAAATTCGAACAAAGTTCATTTTAAGGGGGTGATTCATAAGTCAATTTTCTTTAATACGGAAGTTCTCTAATGTATGTACGAGTCTTGTTCAAATAAAATTGCTCACTTTATTTAATGCTTTTCCATAGGCCAGACAACATTTTTCTAACCATGATCCATCATTTGCTTATTTTTTATTTCGTATTTTGATGATTTTCATTTAATTCGGACATTTAAAATTTGAATTTTTACCCCAAAAAATGTTTTGGTCAATTGGTTTTGTTTTGGAAAAGAGGTTTTGATTTGGGTGAAAATAAACTAACAACTAAAGTAATTTCTATTGGGAATTTGGAAAATTTTGAACACAAATTCATCAACTTGTTGATGTGGATGCCAACAAACCATATACATATACTATACGAGTATATTAATACATATATAATGGGTGTTTTTTTTAGAGGTACAGAACTTCGAATTGAAATAAAACACAAGAAAATCGTTTTAATGTGCATCAATTTGGCTTTATTGGAAGGATAATTTTATGCCATTAATGTTTAAATATGATTTCGGGCATGTGGCCACCGCGGCTAGCTCGAATAAAGCCAATTTTATAGGTCCAATTTTCAACAACTTTTTCGAGCATATGGGGCCGTATGTTGGCAATAACGCCACGAATGTTGGCTTCCAAGTCCCCTAACGTTTCTGGTTTGTTGGCGTAGACGAGCGACTTCACATATCCCCAAAAAAAATAATCCAGTGGTGTCAAATCGCACGATCTTGGTGGCCAATTGACAGGTCCATTCCGCGAAATTATGCACTCATCGAATGTTTCCTTCAATAAATCAATTGTGGCGTGCGCTGTGTGGCATGTAGCGCCGTCTTATTGGAACCACAACTCATCCACATTCATGCCATCCAATTGGGGAACAAAATAGTCGGTTATCATGGCTCTATACCGGTCTCCATTTATGGTAACTGACTCTCCAGCATTATTTCCGAAGAAGTATGGCCCAATGACTCCACCAGCCCATAGAGCACACCAAACAGTCAGTTTTTGTGGATGTAATGGCGTCTCAAGGGTCTCATGTGGATTCTCTTCACTCCAAATGCGGCAATTTTGCTTGTTGACCAAAAATGAGCCTCATCACTGAACAAAATTTTAAGATGAAAATCAACATCGGGATCAATCTCATTTTCGGCCCATACACCAAAATCACGACGCATTGCATGGTCTCGCGGCTTTAATTCTTGCACAAGCTGGATCTTGTAAGGTCGCAAGCGAAGATCTTTGCGCAAAATCTTCCATAAAGCTCCAATTGCTGTGCACGGTGGCGAATCGATTCATTCGGGTCCTCTTCAACACTTTGCTCTACAGCGGCAATTGTTTCTTCGGTGCGCACTGTTCGACGTCGCTGCAGATGCGTATTATCACATAGAGTAAACGTAGTGCGAAAACGATCCATGGTTAACCGAATTAATTGCTCTGATGGATGATTATGTCGACCATAAAATGGACGGAGCTTGCGGTAAACTTCGCGAACTGAACCATTATTTTCGAAATAAATTTGCACGATTTGCAAGCGTTGCTCTTTTGTCAACCTGTTCATGATGAAATGGCAAACCAAACTAAATATTAATCACTTGACAGCTGACAAAGTGGCCGCCAGTTAAAAAAGTGATGCCAACTTAAAGTTCTATACCTCAATAAAAAACACCCGATACTATATATATATTGAATATTTAATGAAATTTTCTTGAGTCATGTAGTTAGAAATAAACTTGTTTGTTGTTGATGAAACAAGTGGCAAATTTGGGAGTAAAGTTGCACTTTGATGTTAGAAACAAGCAATAGTAGCAAACTTGAATACAAAGGATCTTGCATAAAAGTTATCAATTATATGCTTATATATTGGTCCTGTAGCTTAATGTAGTATTAAGGAGGTATTGTCATGTGGATCTGTGCAAGTTTTAAATAATTTTTGGCTAGTATCAGGGATAGGGCTTGTATGTTTTTTTTCTGAATTTTTATTTCCGGGAAAATTATTTGCGTTTTGTTATATTACACTAAAATATATCGGGTATTTATAGGGTTTTTAAATTTAAACTTTAAAGGAAAAACTACAAGATTTTCGATATCAAAATGTACTTTTCGTTAAAGACAATTATAGAAAAAAATTGAATACCACTTGGTACAACTTTTCCATAAGTAAATGCCAACCATTCAATTTTATCTCATACTTGTGTAATGATTTCATTGACATCATTATCTATAATTGTTACACATAAAGTCTCCTTTAAATTTCCAATCAATTCTTTACTTTAACAAAACAAACCAGACAATAAAGCTAGATATCGGAAAATTGTAGCATGTCAAAGGTTTTTAAGTATAAAACAATAAAATTTGCATAAATTTTGAAAGAAAACAAAAGACATTAAAAATATCTACAAAATCTTTTGTTCTTCTTTTTGAATGGAAGACTATCACTTCCGGTTTTCATAAACTACTAGATATTTCTGCTTGAATAAAACAAAAGATATTGAAACGTGTTTCCTGTTTTGTTTTCAATAGTTTGGAAATTTAAGAAAAAATCGATTAATTAAGCCGAAAACAATGCTAGATTCTCTTTTGGATACTGATTTAAATCGGTATAAATAAAATGGCTTAGTTGGATTCTAATTACAAGAAAGTATACAATTGGTTCTAAAGAGGTTAGTATCGAAAGGGAAGTATACCATATAATAAAGGGTACTATGGTTTAGTTGATCATCATGTCGCACAGTGGTATTTCTTCATAAGTAGAAGGGCAAAAATAGAATTAGTAATCCTACAATGATGAAATTTTAGATTTATTTTTATAACAAAAATTTAAAAAATTTTCGAAATCCATCGACTCCTTGGACCTCCATTTTTCCAGTTATTTTTCTTCTCAATATACATATAAGCCGCAATTTTCAACAGAATTTGATGAAATTCATTTGTTCATTTGTTGACCCAAAAAAGAGTTCTACTAATTTTGATTGAAATCCGTCGACTTCTAAGGGTAACTGCCTTAGAATTGCACTTAAATTAAACTTAATTAAAAAGTTACGTCTAAATGACTGCAACACTTTTTGCTTTAATTATTCATAACAATTTTTTCAAAAAGTTTTGAACTTTGTTCTACGATCGGTAAATTTTGGTGATTTTTTTTCGCTCAATCTAAAGAAGAGACTTTCGCCTTTCATGTGGTTATGATGGGAGCACCAAGCAAAACAGAGCCAACTTAGCTTTTTTCTAAAGAAAAACGAAAGCACTGAATTTTGTAGAGCTTTTTTGATTTCCTGATATTTGCTAAACTATATAAGTTTTTTTCTTCTGCAGACTAAAACCAAGGTTCTGTATCTTATAGGGAATTTACACTACTCTAAAATCTAGTAAATTTGATTTCAAATCTCAATCAAAATCTAGATCGTTTACACTCAATTTTTTTATATTTGGTAGATTTTATTTCCATAACAGAATTAGTTTAATGATATAAAACGAAACCAAAATTTTTCAAACTTAATTTATTTTCCTTCCCCATTTATTTTTTACATTTTTTATTCAAATTTATTTCAAATTTAATTCAAAATCTAATTTATTTTATTAATTTTGTCGCACTTTTTTCTTTTGTTTTGATTTCTTTTCAATTGAAATGTCATTTTTGTTTACACAGAGTTGTATTTTTTAGTACTTTTTAGAAGAAAAACATGGCTGCATCATTAAGTACTACTAGATTTTAAGTAGATTTTGTCAAAATCTACTTCATAACTAGATTTATTTTTGTATGGGAAATCTAGTCAAAATCAAATAGATTTTGAACAAAATCTAGTAAATACTAGATTTCGAGGTAATGTAAATGCCTTTTTAATTAAATCGACATCAGGATTAAAGGTGTAAAGCTATATTCGACCCATGAGCTACAGGGTTTAATAAAAATTTTCATCACTTTTCGTTTTAAAACATTAAGCACATTTCAATACCTTTTTGATAACACATGATATAACTTTTTCTTGAAAACAATTACCGATTCTTAATATCTAGACTCTTTTTTATAGAACTACATCATTAGATTTTTCAAAACTGGCGTTTTTTCCAGCAGAAATAACAAAGTGCGTCGCACAGTGGAATGGTGGAAAATTGAATGGAAATAAGTCCACAAATAAACCGTTGTGGGGATTAAAAAAATAAAAAATTGGTGTGCATATAGCAGAATATTAGGAAGCTTAAGTTTTGAACCTGGAAAGCCTAGATTTTACTAGAGCGGCAAAATCAGCCGCAAATTAGGTCACCTCAGACTCATAAAACACTTAAAACTATATATAATTGTCATTTAACAAACCCATTTGATATAACAAATACTTTGGTTAAGATCTACAAAAATCATAGCAACATGCATATACTATCGCTTATGGTTTTAAAGATATTCGACTTGAAAAATTCAAATTTGCAATTGTTGTCCCATACTGCACCAAAATTTTACTAATATCTGATCTATATATAAACCGATTTTCGTAATTTAAAGTTTTCTAAAAAAAAGAATTAATGTTTAATATTTTACAAGCAAGAATTGTATTAAAAGCTTTACTATGTAAAAAGTTCTAAGCGCTTAAAGTTGATATTTGAAAACAAGTATCGGGTGTTTTTTATTGAGGTATAGAACTCTAAGTTGGCATCACTTTTTTAACTGGCGGCCATTTTGTCAGCTGTCAAGTGATTAATATTTAGTTTGGTTTGCCATTTCATCATGAACAGGTTGACAAAAGAACAACGCTTGCAAATCGTGCAAATTTATTTCGAAAATAATGGTTCAGTTCGCGAAGTTTACCGCAAGCTCCGTCCATTTTATGGTCGACATAATCGTCCATCAGAGCAATTAATTCGGTTAACCATGGATCGTTTTCGCGCTACGTTTACTCTATGTGATAATACGCATCCGCAGCGACGTTGAACAGTGCGCACCGAAGAAACAATTGCCGCTGTAGAGCAAAGTGTTGAAGAGGACCCGAATGAATCGATTCGCCACCGTACACAGCAATTGGAGCTTTGTCCGTCAACTTTATGGAAGATTTTGCGCAAAGATCTTGGCTTGCGACCTTACAAGATCCAGCTTGTGCAAGAATTAAAGCCGTGAGACCATGCAATGCGTCGTGATTTTGGTGTATGGGCCGAAAATGAGATTGATCTCGATGCTGATTTTCATCGCAAAATTTTGTTCAGTGTGAGGCTCATTTTTGGTTGAATGGCTACGTCAACAAGCAAAATTGCCGCATTTGGAGTGAAGAGAATCCACATGAGACCCTTGAGACGCCATTACATCCACAAAAACTGACTGTTTGGTGTGCTCTATGGGCTGGTGGAGTCATTGGGCCATACTTCTTCCGAAATAATTCTGGAGAGTCAGTTACCATAAATGGAGACCGGTATAGAGCCATGATAACCGACTATTTTGTTCCCCAATTGGATGGCATGAATGTGGATGAGTTGTGGTTCCAACAAGACGGCGCTACATGCCACACAGCGCACGTCACAATTGATTTATTGAAGGAAACATTCGATGAGCGCATAATTTCGCGGAATGGACCTGTCAATTGGCCACCAAGATCGTGCGATTTGACACCACTGGATTATTTTCTTTGGGGATATGTGAAGTCGCTCGTCTACGCTAACAAACCAGAAACGTTAGGGGACTTGGAAGCCAACATTCGTGGGGTTATTGCCAACATACGGCCCCATATGCTCGAAAAAGTAGTTGAAAATTGGACCTGTAGAATTGGCTTTATTCGAGTCAGCCGCGGCGGCCACATGCCCGAAATCAGATTTAAACATTAATGGCATAAAATTATCCTTCCAATAAAGCCAAATTGATGGACATTAAAACGATTTTCTTGTGTTTTATTTCAATTCGAAGTTCTATACCTCTAAAAAAAACACCCATTATTTTTCCCATATATATCATTTTCTAAAGGAAACCTTTACAAAGTTAAGAATTAAGTTAAAAAATAACTTCATATCTATACGATGTTGGTATTAAAGTCTCTTGAATTAGACCTATTGTTTACAAAAATTTCCATTTTGATCTGTAAATCCTCTGAACACACTCGAGCTGTAAAAACATTTATGTGCCAAAGTGTCTTTAACTATGTTGCGAAAGTACTTTTTCGTCCTGAAAGTGGCCAAGCAACTAAAACCAAAAAAAAAAGTACACAATTTTGGAAACTTTTTAAATCTGTTTGGGAATTCTAGGATAAACACCTGCTATATGCTTCTAAAATTATTTATTTAAATCGGCAAAACGGCTTAGAAGTTTAATGTTTGTTATACCCTTCACCACCATAGGTGGAAATTGTATTATAAGTTTGTGCTGATGTATGTAACGCATAGAAATATTTGTCTTATACCCTTTTAGTATAGCTTTAGAATCACTTTCTGAGTTGATTTAGCGATGTAAGTCCGTCCGTCCATCCGTCTGGCTGGACCCCCATGTAAACTATGTAATCAAAGTACAGGTTGCAATTCTAATGCCAATTTGATGAAATTTGGTACAGATAATTTTTTTGATAGTGGGACCATAGCTTTTGAAATTCGTCAAAATAAGTCAATTATTTATGGCACCTCCTATAGGTCCCATTTTTCGGAATTGATATATTGGTTACAAATATCAAAATTTGTTCATGAAATTTAAAACAAATGCTGCTTATGTAAACCAAAAGCACTGTTCGTTGAAATCGGTCCACATTTGACCATAGCTCCCATACAAACTCTTCTGCCAAAACGCATTAAATGAAACAAAAATCACTAAAACGCTTGTAAATCTGAAGATAATGAGAATTTTAAGTTTATTTAACAATTCGTAAAATTTCGAGATAATCGGACCACATTTGACCTTAGCTCTCATTTAAGTCCAAATGACAGAAACAGCTTAAATATATAAGTATTGAGAAAATGTTTGTATGAAGGCAAAATTTAGCAAATATTTGTCTTTATACAGGAAAAAAACCTTTGACCTTAGTGGTGAATGCTAACGTATGGTCGGGCTTGGCCGACTATAGCACTTTCTTACCTGTTATTTTTAAAATCTAAAGAGAATATATAGAGCTTTAAAACTGCATTCCAGGAAGTTCCAGAATCGGCTTGAATTTTTTTGTTATTTGTTCGAAAACACAAAAATGTTCATAAAAATTAGATAAATTTCGGTCAATGATGTACGTAGAGTTAATATTGTACTCATTTAAAATTTGGTTTAAAATCATACCACCTTTTTTTGGGGAAAAATTCACTTTTTTTGATCAGCGAAAAATTTTTAACTTTGGAAATTTCTCAACATAAAATGGTTTAAGATATTTAAAAACTGGTTTCACATTTTTATTTCCTAAACTGTTGGCTATATGTCATAGTTTTAAAAATATCGGTTTAATAGCGAATGCCAGAATCGGTCAAAAACTGAAAAAACTCGAAAAGAAAAATGTTTTTTTTCATTTCTGAAATGAAATAACTAAAAACCATAACAGTCATGATAGTAAAGGAATCATGTTTTTTCTTTGTTTCTTCAAGTTCATTCCGAAAAATACAAAAAAAATCATTTTGGACATTAATTAAAAGAGCTACACGGTCCAAAAGCTTTTTTACTTTGCTGTGGTCGACTTTGACGCCCAAATTATTCACTCTGTGTAAACACAGGGTAACCATAAATCTAAAATTTAGAAAGCTTGTGTCCTTCTTAACGATTCTTTTATATTTACATACTGATGCAATCAGACTAAAAGTTTAGAAGATACAGATATATTACAATTTTGTTTGTTTCAAACCACTGGTCGTAGTACCATGGTAAGTCCCGTTTCACACGAATCAGGTTTTCTTGATCAGTTTTTCTTTAAATTACTTTTAAACCTGCATTCACGTTCACACATGAACATTTTCTTCATCAGTTTTCACTTTATTTTCTTTAAATTTCATGCAAATTTTCAAAATCTTCGTAAACTTGATAGTACGGTCAGGTTTGCCCAATTTTAATTCTGTCAGTTTTCAAGACTTGATAAGCCAAACCTGAATAATGCAAAAGTAAACTAATGGCCTAATCGGTTTATAAAAAAGCTTAATAACTTTTAGATTTTTAATCTGATTTAAAAAATTAAAACAATATTTTCTTGTTATATTGATATAAACTTTTATAAGCTTTCATATAAGAACAAGCAATAAAAAGCTACTAAAGCTACAAAAAGGTGGATAAATTTAAGCGTAAGAAAACTTTATTTTGCTGTAAAAAATAAAATAAAAACGGATACAAACTGCCGTTAAAATCGGTTTCTTGCGTGTAACTCCTTAACATGGACGTATATCTGAAAGGCCTATTCAATAAGGCCTACAAACCACGCTAGATTATTTACTGAGTTTTTTTTTAGTGTATCAGAGTGTAATTCGTCAAGCTTACAATAGATGGCGCAATATTACTGTTCTATAAATAGACATGATGTGCAATTACAGTATTAGATAATAAACATGTATAAAGCTTTATCCATAATATTGACAAGCTTTCAACTTTCTACTAATCCATTCTAATGACGTTAACCCAATTTGTATCGGGTGGTTAAATTTCAAGGGCCGATGTTGATTTTGAATAAAACACAAACTATTTAGGAAATTATTGTAATTTTACTTTATTATGATATATTGGTATTACTCAATTATATATGGAACAAAATATCGGACAAATGGGCGCCGCGATCACGGCGGCACACCTCCATCCGATGGTCCAAATTTTCGATGACCCTGAGGCATAATGGAGGTTCTATGCCGTTAGTGTGCCGAATTATCTCATCCTTTAGCTCTTGAATTGTTGCTGGCTTATCGACGTACACCATTTCTTTCAAATAACCCCAAAGAAAAAAGTCCAACGGTGTCAAATCACATGATCTTGGCGGCCAATTGACATCACCATTACGTGAGATAAAACGGCCATTGAATTTGTTGCGCAAAAGAGCCATTGTTTCGTTAGCTATGTGGCAAGTGGCACCGTCCTGCTGAAACCACATATCGTCCACATCCATATCTTCCAATTCGCGCCATAAAAAGTTCGTTATCATCTCACGATAGCGAACACCATTCACAGTAACTGCCTGACCGGCCTCATTTTGGAAAAAATACGGCCCGATGTTGCCGCCAGCCCATAAACCGCACCAAACAGTCCCTCTTTGTGGGTGCATTAGTTTTTCGACAATCACTCTTGGATTCTCATTCGCCCAAATGCGGCAATTCTATTTATTGATGTGAAAATGTGCCTCATCACTGAAGATGATTTTTTTCGAAAATTGATCATCCACTGTTGCCATTTCTTGCCACCATTCTGCCCATTCACGACGTTTGAAATGGTCAAGAGGCTTTAGTTCTTGAGCCAATGGCACCTTGTAAGCGTGTAAATGCAAGTCTTTATGCATAATGTTCATCAACAATGAGCGTGAGAGGTGCAATTGTTGGGCACGACGACGAGTTGAGGTAGACGGCTCCTCAGCCACACTATCGCGAACAGCAGCAATATTTCCTGCAGTACGAGCTGTACGAGCATGCACTGGTGTTCTCACATCTTCTACAGACCCGGTTTGCTCGAATTTTTCCACGATTTTTGCGATTGTACGCACATTTGGACGATCAAATTGACCAAAAAAATCACAAAGTGCACGATAAGCATTTTGATTTGAACGCCCATTTTCATAATAAGTCTGGATAACTTTAGCACGTTGTTGGATTGTTTATCTCTCCATGGTTCAAATTGAGTAAGTCTGAAATAGAGAAATGTCAAATAAAGTTCGGAAAAATACTTGGCGTTTAGGTATGGTTCACATTAGGGTTTGCAGTTCGGTTTTAACCGAAACCGAAACCTCGGTTTTTTATGCCTCAAAGCCGAAACCGAAAACCGTAGAAAAAACCGCGGTTTTAGCTATTTATTTTTAATAATTTTTTGTTGGTATTATTCAGAAATAATAATTTGTCTATTTGAAGCAGAAGAATGAAACAAGCAAATGGTGTTTACAATGGACGAATGGACAGGTGTAAGGGGAAGACGGTATATGAACGATTCTCATGGTCAAATTTGTATCTGAAAATCAATTTAGAAGACGGCGACGAAGAAACTTTGACTCATTTAAAACCGATTGCCCATATACATTTGAACCTAGAGGCTGTAAGGAAAACTGTTCGGTGTTTCAAAAATTCGTCAGTTCGTTATAATATTTTACAAACAAGCGTTAAAAAGCGTTATAATCGTTTCAGCTTCTAAAACAAAGTATTCATGAGAGTTTAGAAATGCTGTCGACCTTAGATTTGCTTCATTCTATCGACTTTGAAATTGTAAATTCTTTAAAATCGTTGCTATTTGTAAAAAATACTATTAAAGCAATTTGTCGCTCGGATGCAAATATTATTCACGCTAAAGGGGCTCTGCAATTTCTCCAAAAGAAACAAGACTTATTTAAGAAATCCCTCATATTTAAAAAACCTGAATCATTTTCCTGAATTTTAGTATTAAATTATAATATGTTTTAATCAGAGGTTCGAAAGGCTCAATTCCTAATTCCATATTTTAAAATCAAATTTATTTTAGTGTTTATATCATTCCCATAATACATTCACCTGAATCAAGTCATAAGCCTTAACTTTTAAGAATTAATTCTTAGGGAATTTAAAATCAGTTAGATTTAATTTAAATTATTTCAATTCTTAATCTTATACAAAAATAATTAAAAATTTTATAAACAAATCATTTTGTAAAGGCATACAAAAATAAACGTATTCAAACGAACCCTACAGTTCAAAAATATATAATACCTATAAAAGAGCGGAATAAAATAAATCTCAACGAAACAAGTCCTTAACCATAAAATAAGTTTCAGGATTGCATTAGGGATTAAATATCATTTAATACCCATGAAAAAAAGTCCCCATTTTAGAGGATAAAGAAATGACTCTTTCTTAAGTTATTGGGTTAAAAAAGGGTTTTTAAGCTGAGATGATTTCCATCTCGATTTTAACAAAACCAAGTCCAAGTGATTTATTCATTATCGACATACATACATATGTATATTTACATTTTCTAATTGTATTAAATTTTGTAATTTTATTCTAATTCCATCATAATTGTGTATGTATCTCAGCTATGAAATATATCTTCCTGCTAAGGGACTAATGTTTTTTAGACCTGTAGGGCATATACAAATAACATTTTTGTGGAAAAATTCAAAAGTTTATTAAGTTGACTTAGGCGAAATTTAAAAAAAATAAAAAAATACTTTGTTATTGGTCATAAGATCAGAAAAACTATTTAAAACAAAATATAGATACACATAAAACTAAAGATTTTTTGTACACATAATCTATAATCTCATCCAGATTCGAAAACATATAAAATCCATTATTTCGCAGCAACACAACAAAACCAGAGATAATATACTCTTATATATTAGCACATTTTACATGTATATGTATGTATTTACAAAAACTAATGTCACAAAAAACAAATTATTTTTATAAATTTTTTTAGAAAAAATTTTTAATTAAGCAGATTCCTTCACTGATTGAATTTCTGGTAAAGATTAGGTCATTATAAACGAAGGACCATTAATATTACTATATTCCTGCATATCTAAATATCTTTTAAAAGTTATAGTTTAACAAATAAATGCAAAATATACACAAGTTTGCGGTGAAATAGCCACATTAGGGTAGTTCCGTTTTTTTGAACGAACATTAAAGAATACATGCATACTTTTATTAAATGTGTATGCTTTCTGATAAAATATAAGAATATTTTAATAGGTTATGATAAATTTTGTTCTATTTTATATCTGGGGTTTTTACAAACAATGTATATCGCACTTGATATAATAATACCCTATAAATTAAAACTTCAATTTTCGTTTTTTGGTTTGATATACTTTTATTCAATGAGTGGTATAGTTTAAAAAACTTTTCCCTCGAAAAAGTCAGAATTTAAGTTTTTGATTTAAAATCAAGTATCTTTAGTTTATAACCACCCTAATGATTTGCACAAAATGAATTATCAAAAAATATTTTAATTCAATTTGGACTGGTTTTAATTAAGAATAAAAAATGTTAATTCAAATTGGAGTAGAGGAATGAAGAAACATTTTATTCATTCAAGTTGATTTTAAATTCCCATGTGAATCAATTCACTATGAATTAAAAATCAACACATTTTTTTTAAATTGTTTTATGGGAATTAAACTTAAGGTATTGTTAAATCATTTTTGAATTCCTAGGAATTAAGCTAATATTTAATTAAGCCTTTCGAAGCTCTGGTTTTAATGAAGTTATCTAAACTTTCCTACAAATTTAAACTGAAATAGTTTTATTAAAAAAACCGAAAACCGAACCGAAACCTGCCGGTTTTGGTTGTTTTAAAACCGAAACCGCGGTTTCTTATTTTCACGGTTTTTTGCAAACCCTAGTTCACATTCAACATCGGCCCTTACAATTTAACCACCCTTTATATACAATTGTATAGGCAGTATTTAACTGAGTGTTACTTTTCTTAAAAAAAGTTGACAAATGTTAAAGATCTTCATATTTTCAACATTTATTTCCACAAAGTATAACGAACTGGAACTTAAGCTTTTTGATCACACTGTTCAGGAGTCCTTCCCCTTATAAATAACACAATTTGTAAATTTTCTTGATAGTAAATTTTGTCTATTTTCTTCTGAATATACAAAAAACAAAACAAGGTACAACATTTTCTAATACTCCCCACTTAAAATTGTACTTAAACAGACATTTTATTGTTTTACTTGCTATTTCCTTCATTTTCTGATTTTATTTACAATCTCGAAAAATTTGTGTACTTTTCTGCTAATTTTGCTCTGACACTTATTTCTAAAGTTAGCAAAAGTCTAGCAGACTAACACCTCGACAACTGCCAGAGCTGCGATGACAAGGACAATAGGTAAATGTATATTGTTGTATTGTTTGTTTTCAAATTACCTTTTAAATTTATTTTATTTATCAAGAGTTTTCGACATTTTTATGTAATGAGTTTTGTCATTAAGTCCTTGATATTTTTTTTTATGGTTTTCACAAGTGTTGCCATGTAATGGCAGTGTGAACTTGATAAATGATAATTGTTTGTTAAAAAGTGATTTTGTTTAAAGTAAAATTTTATAATTTCGCTGTTATCTTGAAAGTTATTGTATTCATTTATTTTTTTTTTGTTTTTATTGAAAACCAGTGACTTTACATAATTTGATTTAAGTTGTTTCATTAATTTCTAATTGTGACAAAGGCATCTGCGGACAATACTTGTAGGAATTAAATGAATTTGATGATTCTTTTAAGTTTATTATATTAAGTTTATTATATATTAAAATTAGTTATTACATAAAAAGGTTGTAGGAACTAAATAATTCCTATTTTAGAATTTAGTGATTCTTTAAAATTAATTAATTTACATAGTATATTTTTTCTTATACTAAAACATTTTTATTATTAGTTTATTTTCTTAACTAAAACATCTTCATTCTGAAAATACGTCCGATCTGTTATTTTCCGTCTGACACACTCAACTTTAACTTCTGAACTGAACTGTCTGTTCGTGATTTGTTTATCTCATTTGATTTGTCGTTTTATCTAAGTATGCGAGTAATGAATACTCGCACCCGCAATTATCCATTTATCTTGAGCCGAGTTGATCTTCTTAACCTATTGTTGACCGATCCTACATTCGGCCCTCCTGATAAATCATTCGACCCGAATGAGGAGTTCCATGGCTTCATATATTCAACGACAGTAGTGCATCTCCTAGATCCCTCGCATTCACCTACCTTCTCTACCTCATAACGTCCATGGTTTAACTTTTTGACAATCTTATAGGGTCCTAGAAATTTTGGTTTTAATTTTAGACCAGGGCCAAACTGCGTCCTCTTAATGGCTACTAACTCGTCAACATTATATTCTTTTCCAGGAACACGCTTCTTGTCAAATAAAATTTTATTTTCTTGCTGAATTTTTGATATGTTATTTCTTGCTTGGTCTCGAATGGCATCACGCTCTTGATTGAGTTCGTTTACCATCGCTTCTTCTAACATTTTACTAATATTATTATCATATTTAGTCCGCATTTGAAGACCAGTCATTAATTCGAAAGGAGTCACTCCAGTACTTCTAGAAGGGCTACTATTTATCATCTTTTGCACCCTCTCAACATGACGATACCAATTTTGTGGACTTTCTAAACACAATTTAGTCAGCATTGGAATAATAATTCGGTGAACTCTCTCCACCTGTCCGTTACCTCGTGGTACCCCTGTCGCTATTAACAAATGTTGTATACTTTCTTCTTTGCAATAATCAGAAAACTCATGGGATGTAAAAGCACTACCTCTGTCAGTAATCACTCTCACTGGATTTCCAAAAATTGCTGCCTGTTTACGTAGGCGGTCTACCACTTCACCTGAGCCTGTACTCTTTGTAGGATAAAGCCATACAAATTTCGAAAATGCGTCAATAACTACCAATATGTGATTATACTGCTTTTTTGTCACCTCCATAGGACCAACGTGGTCCAAATGATAAGTCATCAAAGGCTTATCCGCCTTATCAATTGGGTTTAACAAACCCTCTTTTTTCCCAGATTTCGCTTCAGCCATAATGCATTCAATACAACTTCTCACTACATCTTCACATTTCGAATTTAGTTGAGGAACAAAAAATGATTTTTCTACGAGGTCTACAGTTTTCTTCACACCAAAATGTCCTTGACGGTGAGCCATCTCTATGATTTCACGCTCCATACTTAACGGGATAACGATAAGTTCCTTAGTGGGATCTTTATGCACAATACCGTATTTCGAATAGAAATCTTCGTAATTCTGAGTCTCTAAAATTTTGCTTACTGACCTAATCCAATCGTCTCTTAATTGGGCCTCTCTAATTCTATGTCGTAACGAATCTTCCATTATCAAACAAGACACTCTACTCAAGGCGTCTACATGCCGCATCTTAGTGCCAGATCTATGCTCAATTGTATAGTCAAAATCTTGTAAAAAGAGAGCCCATCTTGAAACTCTCAAAGGAACGTCCTGTTTTTTCATTGTCATCGCGAATGCGTTGCAGTCGGTGACAATTTTAATTTTTAACCCCATCACAAATATACGCCACTTTTTTAAAGATTCTATAATGGCTAATACCTCCAGCTCATATGAGTGGTATTTTTCCTCCGCGGGGGTAGTTTTCCGACTCATATATTGAATAGGATGCAATTGAAGATCTTCGGAATCTTTCTGTAAAAGTACGGCACCATACCCATACTTACTAGCGTCTGTGTGTATTTCGGTTTCTGCATTGGGATTAAACAGTCTTAATACTGTAGCGCCAACTAAAGCTGCTTTCAACTGTTGGAACGCTAAAATCTCTTCGTCGTTCATCTTAAAAGTCACATTCTTCTTTAGTAAATCTGAAAGTGGTTTTGCAACTGTCGCATAACTGGGTATAAAACGTCTAAAATATGATGTCAGTCCCAAGAAACGTTGAACTGCCTTTCTGTCTTTGGGAATAGGGAATTTTTTAACAGCTGACGTCTTTTCTTCAGAAGGTAAAATTGTTGAATGCTCTAACACATAGCCTAAAAACGTTATTTTCCTCTTTAGGAATTGGCATTTACTCCATTTTATTTTCAGTCCGTTTCGTGCTGCTACTTCTAAAACCTTTCCTAATTTTTCCAATCCTTCTTTTTCGTCTTTTGATGGTATTACCATACACTCAGAAAAAAAATGAACTAAAATTTAGGAAAATTTACTAAATTTGAGGAAAAAATGGTTGTCGTATGGCGCCAAAGCCGTTTTTTACAGCAATTGAGTAAAAAAATTCCTTAATTCCTAGAAAAAAATTTCCTTAAGTTTTTGACAAAATTTCTTATATCAAGCAAATTTTAACTAAAATCAAATAAAATTTAACTTAAAAAATTAAAAAAAAAATTACTATTATTTAGTTCATATTTTATCTGAAACTTCTTAAAAACAAGTAAATATTTCCTTTAATTTAGTTCAGATAAATATTTATCAATGCTATAAATAAGGAAAATTTTCCTTCATTTTAGTTAAAAGATAATTTATTTTTACTTAAAACAAGTAAAAACTGCAGTAAACTTGGTCAAATTTTCTACGATAGTAGAAAGAGATTACTAAAATTTAGTAAATTATTTATTTTGATCTTATAAAAAATTTATAATTTTTAGGAAATATTTTCCTTAAAAGTGAGAAAAACAGTCAGAAAATAAATAAGTTTAATACTTATTTATAGTAAAATATTCATTCCCAGTATGAAATATTTCCTACATTAATAAAACTTATTTCTAGTTTTCAGTAAATTATATACTTATCTGAATTATATATTTCCTAAATAATACAAGAAAAAGTACTAAAATCACCTTTATAAAATAAAAGTATAAAAAAAATGGTATAAAGTATTTTTATTAATATCTTTTCATAACTTTACAAAAATATTTTAAATAACATAAATACAAATACATATTTAAATAAGAAATAATATTTATATTTATAACAATTTTTACATTTACTTATATATATGTACATAAAAATTGGAGTGTACTTTATTTTTTAAAAATTTAACCTTAATTTTCCCTAAGAAATGTTTTCGTTACAAAAAAATATGTTATACAAAATTTTGTTTACATTGCATTAGGGGTAGGCGTGCCGCATCCGCCCCAAACTGTAAAATTTGTTCTTATAGGGAAAAATTGGAGTATTTTTGGTTTTACCGAAATTTCAGTCAATAACAACTTATACAAAAAAAAAATACAATAAATTAAAAGTCATAGAAATAAAAAATGGATGAAGTAGTTTTGAAATTTCTCCACATTCGTATTTGTGAAAGTTTCTTCCAATTTAAAATAACTGCAGGCAATGACTCAATGTATTTCATTACCCATTCTTTGCCATTAAATATCTGATCCTCTTACAAGTTTAAGAATTTATTTATTTGGAAATGCAATATAAACTTCAATATAAAAGAACTTTGGTTCATAATGTAAGTTATTGCAAAATAGATAAATATTTATATTAATGTATTTATTAATAAAGACAAATTTTATAAGGTAAATAAATAAAAAAATCGTACTTCAGAATTTACTGCAGTATAATACATTGAAAAATATTAAAGCCTTTTCATAGTCAAATTGTTATTTACTTTGATCAAATAACATGGAAGGGACGCTCTTTGTGACGCACGGCATCTTTGGCTACGGAACACTAGAGGTCCTTAGACTTCCCAATTTAACTAATCAAAGGTCATTTTGCGAAAAATATAAAATATGGTATAGGTGTTTAATATATATTTTTTTTATATTTTTTATTTAGAGCATACAGTTAGTTAGGGTAAATAAAATACATTATTTATTTTTATTATTACTAAATCGAAAAAATTAAAGAAAATAAAGTTTAAACTTTAATTATATTAAATGTCAAAAATAGTTGGTTGGTATAAATTCGTTCACACTTTTATCAAATAATATTCATTGCCGACAATCTGACCCTATTCGGTTTATATTCGTCTATCCGAATGTCAATGAACATGAGTTAATTAAAGTGTTTGGCAAAAGGAAAAAAAATTATACCAAACAATGACTTTTGAATTTTAACTACAGTTTTTTCGATTTTGTATTAATAAATAATGTGTTAAGTTTTGCCCCTTACTGTAAGCCCTACTATAATTAACTGTTAGTTTAAAACACCTATACGATTTTTTTAATTTTAGATACTTATCAATGTATTACGCAAAAGCTCAATCTAAAAATGTATTTACCTTGAATATTTGTCCATTAATTTATTATAATAAAAAAAACTGTACCTAAATCCAATAACTACATTTAGAAGATTGCTTTTGGAGTTATTTAAAGGTTTTTTTTTTAATTTTACATTAAATTATGATATTTAATATATAGCAACCTAATGTCGAACATTGAAAAAGACCCACCCTAATATAAAAACTGAGAAAACAGTGTTCTAAAGTCATAGATAATGCATCACTTACATTGTTTGAGCCTTGGTATGCGGAGAAGTCCTATAACCTTTTTTGATTTCAAGAAAACGGCTGCTGAAGTTCATAATTGTGTCGAAGTATTCTAGATTTCAGGATGATATAGTTGGTGTTTTAAGCCAAGCAACGCTTTTGATCGGTTTTAATTTGAAAGCCCAGATTTTTCTTGGTCAACCTCTCATCTCAACTGTGGACATTGACCTCCTAGTAGTATCACCTGGTTAGCTACCTTAACATCCTTAAAGTTGTGAGCTAACAAGGACCTCAGGCTAGTAACCCGCTCCTGGAAAAAACTCCTAATATGAAATAGAAACAATTAGAATAAAAACAAAATATTAACGAAATAATTGGTGCCTCCCAATGTGACTTTAGACCAGGTAAATCCACCAAGAAAAACAAATGGACACTTACCTTACTTTACTTCTTCGTGATGCTGCAGTTAATACAACTGGCACATGTTACTCACATTTGCGTAAAGTGACCTTTTCCGGTATTAAAAATTATTCGATGAAAATGGGCCTAGTAATCAAAAACAATACTGATGGTCTCTTCTAGCAAGCAGTCCATTAGAATTGGAGCACACGTGAACGTCGTCAACTATAGTTTCAGAGTTTTTAAAGAATTTGTCTACCTAGGTACGGCAGCGAATGTAAATAATGAAATTAAATGAAGAATCATACTTACTTAGCTTTGGAATGAAATCCACTCAACAGGAACTAAAATTACAAGTGTTATTATATGGTGCTAAGTCGTGGGCACTTGCACAAGCAGACGAAGACAATATTAGAAAACATAATTTATTAACATTAATTTTTATAATATTTTTAGGAAAAATTTAACTAATTTTTCGGAAAATTTTTACTTATTTTTAGAAAAATTTAAACTAATTTTTAGGAAAATTTAAACTAATTTTTAGGAAATTTTTAACTAATATTTAGGAAATTTTCATCTCCTTGTTGATTTTTTGGTCTTTTATTTGAGGCATTATTTAATCGCTAATATTTCCTTTACTTATGTTATACAAAGATAGAAACAACAAACACAATTTTTGGCACAAATTTTTCATAACACAATTTTTTTTATACTACTAATATCGAAAAAAAGCGGAATTTGTAAGAAAACTATCACGAACTAAAATTGAAAATAAATTATAAATGAAAATAATTTATTGACATTTACTTTTTTCAATATATGAACTAAATTTTAGGAAAATTTGAACTAATTTTTAGGAAATTTTTCTTAAATATAAGTATATAAATTTCAAGAAATTATAACAATTTTACTCATTATAAAAAAAATTATCCTAATTACTTCATAAATTTAAACATGATTTATTCTGATTTATCTGAACTAATTTTTAGGAAATTATCCTAAATATAAGTATATAACTTTCAACAAATTATTACAATTTTACTTATTATAAGAAGATTGTATACTATTGGACGTTGTAATTTATCTTAACTAATTTTAAATATTTTTTTCTTAAAATGCAGAAAGTCTTAAACTTGAAATTCATGATTAGGAAAATGTTCCTAGTAATTAGGAAAATAATGAACTTAAATTTACGACAACCACTTCCAGATTTTAAGTAAGTTCAATTTTATGAACTATTTTTCAGTAAATCATTTACTCAATCAAATTTTTTGAACTAAAGTCAATATTACCCAGTTTTATGATGTGATGAACTAAAATTTAGGACATATTTACTAGTTTTTAACAAAAATTTCCTTAAAATAAATAATATTTTACAAAATTCATGCAATTTTTCTATGGAAAAATGTTAACTATTTTTTAGTATATGAACTATACATTTTTTATTTAAATGTTGTATTTTTTACTAGCACGTAACAATTTTTCCTAGTTTTGAGTAAAAATTTACTCTGAATAAGGATTTTTTTTTACTATTTTTAAGAATTTTTTTTTCCTCAAATTTAGTACATGTCTTTTTTCTGAGTGTATCGTCCATATAAACAACTATCGTCCCGTTCATTATTAACTCGTGAAAGACTGCAGTAATATATCGGCAAAATACCGCTGGTGAATTTGAAATACCAAATGGCACGTACATAAATTCAAACTGTCCACTATGAGTTACGAACGAAGTGTAACGTTGACTGTCGTCTTCTATCGGCACATGAAAGAAACCGTTTCTTAAGTCCAACGCAGTATAGACCTTTGCGTCTTGAAGCCGTTGCAACACGTCATCGATATTTGCCATTGGAAAATGGTCACGCACAATTTTCTCATTCAGTCGCCGGTAATCGCAACATAATCTTTTTGTATTGTCCTTCTTATTTACTAAAACGACCGGCGAAGAATATTCAGAAAAACTGGGCTTTACTATTCCGTCTTTTAGCCACTCGTCGACTTGCTGGTCGACGATCTGCTGATCCGCATACGACAACCTTCGTGGATTGTGGTATACAGGAACTTCGTCTTTTAATAAAATCTTCATTTTTATTGGGAACGTCTTAGGTTTAATAGGATTATAGCCATCAATCATCTTTAAAATTTCGTCTTTATAGTTTCCCGTCAAATAACTTAAATCGCAATCATATTTTTGTGCAGTAATGCAAATCTCACCTAACTCTCGTACGACTTCTTCATAATCTTTCATCTCTATTTCTCTTCTTTTTACTGCAAGATTCGATGACTTTAGTGAGAACTTCGCACCATCAGAATTTATCAAAATATTTACGTCCTTAAGAATGTCGTTACCTAAAATAGCTGAATATAATAGGTCTTTCTCCTGCGCTACGTGAAATTTTATTGGAACTAATACACCGTCTAAATCAATAGTTACTTCAAACGCACCTCTCGTCTCAATTTCTTTTTCCCCAATACCAATCATTCTGCGTCTTTCAGTAGTTAATGTGACGTCATTTGGAAGTCTCATAAATGAGTCATATCTTACACAACTTATATCGCTACCAGTGTCAACTAATGCAGATATTTCTACACCTAGTATCTCTACATCTTTAAAAATTCTGTTGGGACGCGATACTACTTCTGACTTTTCAAATATATTGGATGATGCCAACGTATGAACATTACCTCTACTGGTGCTTGGTTTATCGTTTTTTATCGTCTTATTATCGTCTTTTTTCGTCTTATCGTCTTTTTTACAATTGAAGGACTTATGACCTATCTCATTACACTTGAAGCATCTCGGCTGCTTATGGGTGCACTCCCTTGATAGATGACCTTCCTCACCGCAATTGTAACATCTTAAAATCTTATCGTCTTTCGTCTTTCCGTCTGTTGGGTTGTCTTGCTTTGGACGCGCTCTGTTAAAAACTTGTGCTTGAGCAGGTTTGCTTACCTTTTCATACACCTTCAATTTATTTTTCAAGTCCTCTATGCTTGATGCCTGGTACAAAATGGTTTTGTTCGCTTTACCATCAGGTATACCCTCAATAAAATATTCTATTGTGCTTTCTTCGTCTAAAGATATTGGAGAACCTATTTCCATAAGACAATATAAATATTCCCTATAGTTCTCATTCTGACGCTTTTTTCTATTTTTGAGCATTCGGTGAACTTCGATTGCAGAGAGTTTGACACCAAACTCCCCTCTTAAGGATGTCTTTAGCGACAGCCAGTTTTTTATATTAGTCCGACTACGACAAAAAATCTTTGCTGCTCCCGAAAGCAACTGTCGAGCATAAATGTATTTTTGCAAGTCATTCCAGCCAACTGTAAAAGCACAATCCTCAAAATCATTCAACCACTGTTCTATTTCAGGCTGCCCCTCACCAGAGAATTTAGATAATGTACCCTCAATGTCCTTTAATGTGAATGTAGAAGGCCCACGACGTTCTGCATCTACTGGTCGTTCAATATTCGAAGCTACCTCGTCATATTCAGAAATTTCATCATCAACCCGGCACAATCTAAAATGTTTGATAATTCTCTCTTGCAAAATCGTCTTTTGTCCGTCTGTATTCAACCCTAATTCATCACATTTCTCTTTTAACTCTTCCACAGTCAGTCCAAGAATTTCTAACAGTTCCATGTTTGACGTCAATACAATTTAATTATTAATATAAAATTTAATTGGAATGTTTTCAAATACAAGGTAATAAAAATCTTATTAGTTAATGTTACGTTAAATTTAAAATTTGCTTATTGGATATTATTGAACATTTATTTACTTTACTCTACAAACAAATTCCAGTTAGATCTTCTCACCACTTTTCAAAATCAAACAACTAATATCCAATAAGATTCTCTCAAAATAAAATTATACAAAGTAATAAAACAACAAAAACACTTAGCTTAAAATACTCGTTGTAAATCAGCAACGCCCGTCTCTCTTCCTTCTCTTTGAAATTCTCTTCGCAATACTTCAATTGGTAACTAATATTGTTTCTGCTCTCTCTTCTTCATCTCTAAGCAATATTTCACGGCAAAATTAATCTTGTTGTACAATTCGTTAATTTGTTTCCAGCTGAATTTTTTTTTTTCGAGCAATGTTTTATTTTTCGTTTGTACTATTCCTCTAGCATTCTTTGTTTTCTTACTACTCGTTGTATTTTATTAACAAAAATCTCCGCACTTGTCTCTTTTCGAGATTTTTCTTTTGTTATTTTTAAGGGTTATTTTCTTCGGCGAGTAGATGTCTCTTTTTTTTTTTCCCAACTCTCTCGTTATTTTAAAATAACCGTCTTTTATTTCTGGAGAACTCACTTCTGTTTTTTTTTTCACATTAATCGCAATTCCGTTAAACAGTTTTTTTTTTCTCTCTCAACGCTCTTGTTATTTTTAAAATAACCGTCTTTTATTTCTGGAGAACTCACTTCTGTTTTTTTTTTTTTTTTCACATTAATCGCAATTCCGTTAAACAGTTTTTTTTTTTTTTTTCGACGAGTAGACGTCTTTTTTTTTCTTTCAACTCTCTCGTTATTTAAAAATAACCGTTTCTTATTTCGTTTTTTTCAAAAATTAAATTGCTCACTCACGCTTATGATTTAGAGAAAATTATTGTAATCTTTGGCACTCGAGTGTGTTACAAAAGCTTTATGTTTTTCCTTTAACAGACACTAAATAAACAATTCGATAATAAGTTTATTAACTTTATTCTTAGATCTTAAATCTTCTTTTTTCTTCACAACATAGGTATTAAATATTTAAGATTTTATGTCCTTTGGCACTTCACGGATGAGCCCCCAATTTGTAGGAATTAAATGAATTTGATGATTCTTTTAAGTTTATTATATTAAGTTTATTATATATTAAAATTAGTTATTACATAAAAAGGTTGTAGGAACTAAATAATTCCTATTTTAGAATTTAGTGATTCTTTAAAATTAATTAATTTACATAGTATATTTTTTCTTATACTAAAACATTTTTATTATTAGTTTATTTTCTTAACTAAAACATCTTCATTCTGAAAATACGTCCGATCTGTTATTTTCCGTCTGACACACTCAACTTTAACTTCTGAACTGAACTGTCTGTTCGTGATTTGTTTATCTCATTTGATTTGTCGTTTTATCTAAGTATGCGAGTAATGAATACTCGCACCCGCAATTATCCATTTATCTTGAGCCGAGTTGATCTTCTTAACCTATTGTTGACCGATCCTACATACTTGTGAATATCTAGATACAAATTTATTCATTCATTCAAAGAAATTTATTACAATTAATTATAAAGAATGAACACATGTAATTGTAGTTATAATTATGGCTCGAATTTAGCTTTTTACTCAATAAGTAAAAATTCTTTTGTTGAAACTGTATAAACAACATCATTGCAATACTAAAGAAATTGTTTCGAATAAAGTTTTAACAAAAGTCAATAATTGCTCAAATTATTCTGACATTTAAATGTTAACATATGGACAAATCCTGCGTGACGGACGATACAAAGTTTTTGTACAAAGGAAAACGAAAACACTGAATTTTGTAGACCTTTTTTAATTTCCTGATAGCTCCTAAACTATATGGGCAAATCCTTCGTGACGGACGATACATTTATACGGATTTTGATGCACTTAAATGGATCCCATTGTCGCTCTACACTAGATATCTTTGCACAGATTTCAGAGAATATTAGTCCATCAATTGTGCTATCGAATGGCATTTGTTAATTTACATACTTCTTTTGGAGGATAAAGATATTCGTTTTTAAATTGCTGTGACGGACGCTACAAAAAATGGAAGTGACTTTTTTTTCAACACGTGTTTCTGTAACTTTCATCAAATCGGTTGTTGTCAGGGACCAAAAATAACTGTTATTTTTGTATTTTTGAGATAAAAAAGCAACCTCAAGGAAATGTCGGACAATAAAACCAAGTATACCATTTTGATAGTCTTGGACCAAATTAAGATAAAGGATAAAGATATTCGTTTTTAAATTGCTGTGACGGACGCTACAAAAAATGGAAGTGATTTTTTTTTCAACACGTGTTTCTGTAATTTTCATCAAATCGGTTGTTGTCAGGGACCAAAAATAACTGTTATTTTTGTATTTTTGAGATAAAAAAGCAACCTCAAGGAAATGTCGGACAATAAAACCAAGTATACCATTTTGATAGTCTTGGACCAAATTTTCATAAAATGCGATGCTTTTTAAAAATCTGATTTTTATTTTTTAGAAAAAATAAATAGCAGTTATTTTTTATCAAAAAAAAATAAAAGTAAAAAATAACTTTTATTTTCTGACTTTTATTTTTTTTGATAAAAAATAACAGTTATTTTTGACTTTTATTTTTCCAAGCAAAAATAAAAGTTATTTTTTAACTTTAATTTTTCGAGCAAAAATTACAGTTATTTTTGACTTTTATTTTTACGAGCATGAATAAAAGTTATTTTTTGACTTTTATTTTTTTGAGCAAAAATAACAGTTACTTTTAACTTTTATTTTTTCAAAAAAAAAAAAAAAAAAAAAATAAAAGTTATTTTCTAACTTTTATTTTTTCGAGCAAAAATAACCGTTATTTTTGACTTTTATTATTTCGAGCATGAATAAAAGTTATTTTTTGACTTTTATTTTTTTGAGCAGAAATAAAAGTTATTTTTGTATTTTAAACCCCAATTGTGATTGCAAAACTCAACTCCGTTAATTTTTGAGCATATGCAAATTATTTTTACTGAAAAATTATCTTTGTTTGAAATTTTTTTTTAATGAATTTATCATGAATTTATACAAAAATAACTTTTATTTCTGCTCGCAAAAATAAAAGTCAAAAAATAACTTTTATTCATGCTCGTAAAAATAAAAGTCAAAAATAACTGTTATTTTCGCTCGAAAAATTAAAGTTAAAAAATAACTTTTATTTTTGCTTGAAAAAATAAAAGTCAAAAATAACTGTTATTTTTTATCAAAAAAATAAAAGTCAGAAAATAAAAGTTATTTTTTACTTTTATTTTTTTGATACAAAATAACAGTTATTTTTAAAAGTTATAACAGTTACGGTCCCTGGTCGTAGTAATAAAAAATTGTAAATACATTAAAGATAGAAGAAAATCAGAGGATTACAAAAAAGCTTTTATAAAATATTTTAAAGTTTCCAGTTTCAACAAAAATCCATAAATGAACTGTTGCGGACGCTACGTGACGGACGGTACAGTTTTTACTTGAATGTTTTTTACTAGGAAAAAAAATCATATTTTATATTTTTTTTAAAGATTCGTAAATCGGTGAAAATAGCGATTTTATTTGTTCCCGAATTTTATCTCCTTCCTTTTCATGTTCGCGGTTAAAATGCGATTTTTGGGCACAATTTAATACTTCACAAAACGGCTACATACAAATAATTATTTAAAGTATTACACTTTTTAAATCTTATTTTCCGTCGAAAGAATGCTGATGTTAGAGTGTCCCAAAAATAAAAAAAAAAACAAATTTAAAAAGCATTAAATTTGCCCCACTGTATGTTTTTTAACACCAAATAGAGGAAAATCAGAGGATTACAAAAAAGTTTTTATAAAATATTTTAAAGTTTCCAGTTTCAACAAAAATCCATAAAAGAACTGTTGCGGACGCTACGTGACGGACGATACCGTTTTTCCTTAAATGTTTTTTACTAGGAAAAAAATCATGTTTCAAATTTTTTTTAAAGATTCGTAAATCGGTAAAAATAGTGATTTTACTTGTTCCCAAATTTCATCTCCTTCCTTTTCATGTTTTACACTTTTTGCATTTTATTTTTCGTCAAAAGAACAGCTAGCCGCAGCTGTTAGAGTGTCCCAAAAATAAACAAAAAAACAAATTTCAAAAGCATTAAATTTGCCCCACTGTATGTTTTTTTAACACCAAATACCTTAATATTAATCTGTGGATATAGACAATGAATAAGACATACATGTGCTCATAAATTTTGTATTTAATAAACATCATTTTGTAAAAAATATATACTGTGACGGACGCTACACACTTTCCGATAGATATTATTCTGTAAAATGCTATATAAACATCTATATATTTTTAGCCTAATGTAAAGCATACTTTAAGCTCTCTTTACGAACCAAGTTCAAATGGAGAAAAACGAAAAATTGCACTAGTCAAATTAAAAAAACCTTCAATTCTGTGACGGACGCTATACACTGTGAGCCCGTTTTACATGACGTTATTTATATCACTCCAATTACTTTTGATGGGGTCTTTTACATCTAATTGTATAAAACTAAGCAGACTTTGGGCTCCTACTGAAACTTTATACCTAAATGGATATTTTTGTGATTTTTATGAACTTTTAAAAAACCTATTATTTAAAAAAATGTAAAAAATTCGAAATGGGTGCAAATAAAGATCTGCCATTCACGAAAAAAGCAATCAAAAAAGTTATCTATTATATATTCTAAAGGATCAATATATGGTAAATTTTTTTTTATAAGCACAAATACGTGATTTTGACATTTAAAAAATGTTGTCCTTGGTTTAATGTTTTTCGGATTTGCCCATATCTTAAAAAAAGTTGTGTATTGAAAATGGGCGAAATCGGTTCACATTTAACTAGAGCTCCCCTATACTAAACTTAGAATAGAGAAGTTTTATGCAACTTTTGGTCAGTGTATCAAATTTTATAGAAATCGGTAAATATTTGGCAATAGCTTTCATATAAAAACAACTCCAGGAAAACAAAAAAAAAAAAAAAAACAAGTAAGAAAGTGCTATAGTCGGTCAAGTCCTACCATACGATACCCTTCACCACTAAGGTCAAAGGTGTTATTTATCCTGTATAAAGACAAATATTTGCTAAATTTTGCCATCATACAAAAATGTTCTCAAAACTTATATATTTAAGCTGTTTACGTCATTTGGACTTGTTTGAGAGCTAGGGTCAAATGTGGACCGATTATCTCGAAATTTGCAAATTGATTACAGTTGTTACAAAAATTATGTACTAAAATTCCCATTATTTTCAGATTTACGAGAGTTTTAGTGATTTTTGTCTCATTTAGTGCGTTTTTTAAGAAAAGTTTGTATGGGAGCTATGGTCAAATGTGGACCGATTTTAACGAAATTTAGTACAGTGATTTTAGTTTACATAAGCAGTATTTGTTTTAAATTTCATGAAAAAATATTAATATTTGTGGCCAATATAGCAATTCCGGGAAGTGGGACCTATGGGAGTTACCATAAATAATGGACCGATTTTAACGAATTTCAATAGCCATGGTCCCATTATCAAAAAAATGATCTGTGCCAAATTTTATCAAATTATCTGTAGAACTGTGACCTGTAGTTTGATTACAAGGTTTACATGGGGGTCCAGCCAGCCAGACGGACGGACGGACATCGCTAAATCGACTCAGAAATTGATTCTAAGCCTATTGGTATACTAAAAGGTGGGTCTAAGACAAATATTACCATGCGTTACATACATCAGCACAAACTTATAATATTCATTCCACCTATGGTGGTGAAGGGTATAAAAATGTTTCTTCTTAGTAAAAATATATATAATAACCCAGCAAAACTTTGGTAACGGCAAGTACTCTGGTAACTGGTTACCTTGTAATTACTACAACATACCCTCAGAACAACTAATAAGTTGTTACAGAAGTACTTAGTTATAATTAAGATGGTAATTTAAACTGAATGGCCCCGGTTCGAATCCCACCAAGACCAACAATTTTTTTTTATTAAAAAAGTTTTTTAAATGATTTTTGAATTTTAAGAACTTAAATATTACCTTCTGTAAAAAAAAAAATTGGAAAACTAACTCACGGTAATGAAAAAATACCATCATGAGTTAATTTTGATTATGTAGGGGATGTTGGATACCGAACACAGTTTATCACCCCTAAATGTAGTGAGCTAACATGTACCAAGAGTTGTCACATAAGATCGATAAAAAATGATAAGGACGACGGGCTAGTAACCCTATCTTGGAAAAAATAATTACAATGAAGAGGATAAAATAAGAATTAAAATGTTCCACCACCTAATGCTAGAAGAGGGCGTCCGAAACTTCCATGGAAAGACCAAGTAGAGGAACATTCTTCAAAGCTTGGCCTATAAAATTGGAGAATATTCGCACAAGATCGAAGTCCATAAATTCCAAAATATGCTCGGACTTTGACCTTAATAGGTTGTAACTATAGGCCATTTATGTGAGTAAGTAAGAGTCAATGTTATATAACCAAAAAGAAAGATTTAAACTATTTAAGTTTTAAAATAATTAAAAAAAAAACTTCTTTATTTTTTATTAAATGCATTAAACATTTACAAAAAATTGTATAGTTTTCTAAAAATTACAACAAAGCAAAAAAGCAGGGAAAAACAAAGTTATTGTCACATGATTTTGGATCTAAAAATAAAAATTGTTTATATTAATTATAAGCTGCTAAGTTTTCAACATATGAAGTAGCTCAGTGGAAGAGTCTCCGCCTAGCAGTCATAGGGGTCTGGGTTCGAGCCCCCATGGGGTCATAAAAAAAATTTGTTTTTCGTTTAAAAATATTTTTGTTTTAAATAAAACAACAACAAAACAAGTTGTTGTTGTTGTTTTCCAATTGCTTACCCAAGTCATTACTTTTCTGCAATTGGTAAGTACTTGCCTCCAATGACATCCCCATGTTAATGTAATGACTTAAACAGTGAATGTGTAAGTAGTTCGTGTTCAATAGTTTAGCTGTTTAACTCATTACTTGGCAATGAAAAGTTTTGCTGGGAAATTCTGTAGAGCTTTTCTAATACTTCGACTTTTTAGTTACGTATATCTACCAAAAATGTATTCATCTGAGTTAACATTTCTTTTAATTTCAAAAGGGTCACTGACTTAATGTGCTAAGTACTTAAGGACCCTATTACTAAGAATTTTGTGTAATGTGACTATACCTAGTAAAACTTTTCATTACCAAATAATGAGTTAAACAGTTAAACTATTGAACACGAACTACTTACTCATTCGCTGTTTAAGTCATTACATTAACATGGGGATGTCATTGGAGGCAAGTACTTACCAATTGCAGAAAAGTAGTGACTTGGGTAAGCAATTTGAAAGCAACAACAACAACAGCAACAACTTTTTTGTTGTTGTTTTATTAAAAACATATATTTTTAAACGACATACAAAATTTTTTTTATGATCCCATGGGGGCTCGAACCCAGACCCTCCGACTGCTAGGCAGAGATTCTTCCACTGAGCTACTTCATATGTTGAAAACTTAGCAGCTTATAATTAATATAAACAATTTTTATGTTTAGATCCAAAATCATGTGAAAATAACTTTGTTTTTTCCTGCTTTTTTTTGCTTTGTTGTAATTTTTGGAAAAATATTTTTATACGATTTTTTGTAATTATTTTAAAACTTTTTTAAAATTATTTTAAAACTTAAATAATTTAAATCTTCTTTTTTGTATAAGTTTTTATATAAGATTGACTCTTACGTATTTAAATGTTACAACCTGTTAAGGTCAAAGTCCGAGCATATTTTAGAATTCCATGGATTTCGATCTTGTGCGAATATTCTCCAATTTTAAAGGCCAAGCTTTGAAAAATGTTCCTCCACTTGGTCTTTCTATCGAAGTTTCGGACATCCTCCGATAACATTAGGTAGTGGGACATTTCAATTCTAATTTTATCTTCTTCATTGTATTTTTTTTCAAGAGAGGGTTACTAGCCCGTAATCCTAACCCATTTTTATCGATCTTATGGGACAACTCTCGAAACATGTTAACTCACAATATTAATGGGTATTAAACTAGCTCCCCGGGTGATACCATGAGGAGGTGTGTGTCCACAGTTGAGATGAAGGATGACCCAGATAAGTTGGGCTTACCAAGTTAAGACCAATTAGAATCGTGTTTGGTATTCAACATCCCCTACATAATCAAAATTGACTCATGATAGTATTTTTTCATTAACGTGAGTTAGTTTTACAACTTTTTTTTACAGAAGATAATATTTAAGTTCTTAAAATTCAAAAATCATTTAAAAAGACTCTTTTAATAAAAAAAACTAAAAAAAATTGTTGCCCTTGGTGGGATTTGAACCGGGGCCATTCAGTTTAAATTACCATCTTAATTACAAATAAGTACTTCTGTAATAACTTATTATTTATTCGGATGGAATGTTGTAGTCGTTACAAGGTAACCAGTTATCAGAGTACTTGCCGTTACCAAAGTTTTGCTGGGATATTTATGAAATATCACCCCACGTATATTTTCTAGTATATTAAGATATATGGGTATATTTATTTAACAAAGAAGGCAGAAACAACGATTTATATGATGTTTTGAACAACTTTAACAGCATTTATATATCTGGAGGGCTATTGTAAAATATAATATTAACTTATGAAAATACTATAAACACACTCAAACTAAGTAGAGGTCCTTTGGTTAAACTTTAACATAAATATGTATGTTAAAAGTTTTGTCCCATCTAGAACAAGCTTTTGAAAGCACCTACATAGGTTTGTATTAACTAGCATGTATATTAAACAAACTTATCCCTTCAATAAGTTTTTGGCATGGTTATTAACCTTTGACTAGACTAGATATCCTTGAATATACCGTGGAGCTACATATGTAGTTTTAGTTTTTTAGTAGTAATTTAGCTTTGGCTCATGTGTCGAAAGTTTATGAACATAGAAACTTTCGTTGAAGATTTCGACTTCAATGCTTAGATGAAATGCTTTGATGGAAAGTCTTAAGGTATGGGTATTGTATAGCTATAATTGCTGTTCGGAACAAGGTAACGTTTAAAACAATTAAACTTTAATATGAGTAAGGAAAATACTGACAAAAATAGTAAAGTTAGTTTAGATGAGAAGTAAAGGTGTAATTAATTTTTTATCTTTAGTTTTCCACAGAACACATATAAAAACTTTTATATGTTAACGTGTTTGTTCTACTGTAACCTATAGCCTAATGTAGAATTTTGTATATGTAAATAAACATAAATTTCCTAAGGATGTAAAAAGTAAATATCCTTTTCACTTGAGCTTGCACGTGTAATGGAAATGAATACAAAAATATAGAAAAAAGTTGAGCAACAAAATCTATAAAAACCTCAGTCAAGATAAAATTATTTTTTTCTATCAGTGAATAGACGATGTTGGGTTCAATGATCTCTTATGAATGGAAATTGTGTTTTTAAGTGTGTAGGTGTAAATCCACACATGTAGATATGTGTGAATGAAATTTGTATAGCATATAACAGGGGTGGGTACAAGTGTTGCCAATGGGAGCCATTTTCGAATAATACATTTTTAAAAAGAGCCTTTATAGTAAACAGTTTGATAAGAAGATTAAGTTCCCAGCAAAACTTTGGTAATTGCAAGTACTCTGGTAACTGGTTACCTTGTAATGACTACAATATACCCTCCGAATAACTAATAAGTTATTACAGAAGTACTTATTTGTAATTAAGATGGTAATTTAAACTGAATGGCCGCGGTTCGAATCCCACCAAGACCAACAATTTTTTTTATTTTTTTTTTTTATTAAAAGAGTTTTTAAATAATTTTTTAATTTTAAGAACTAAAATATTACCTTCTGTAAAAAAATTTTTGCAAAACTAACTCACGGTAATGAAAAAATACCATCATGAGTTAATTTTGTTTATATAGGCGATGTTGGATACCAAACACAGTTCTGATTGGTCTTGACTTGGTAAGCCCAACTTATCTGGTCATCTTTCATCTCAACTGGGAACACTGACCTCCTCGTGGTATCACCCAGGGAACTAGTTTAACACCCCTTAATGTAGTGAGCTAACATGTACCGAGAGTTGTCCCATAAGATCGATAAAAATGGGTTAGGACGACGGGCTAATAACCCTCTCTTGGAAAAAAAATTACTATGAAGAGGATAAAATTAGAATTAAAATGTTCCACCACCTAATGCTAGAAGAGGGCGACCGAAACTTCCATGGAAAGACCAAGTAGAGGAACATTTTTCAAAGTTTGTCCTATAAAATTGGAGAATATTCGCACAAGATCGAAGTCCATGGAATTCCAAAATAGGCTCGGACTTTGACCTTAACAGGTTGTAACTATAGGCCATTTAAGTAAGTAAGAGTCAATGTTATATAACCAAAAAGAAAGATTTAAACTATTTAAGTTTTAAAATAATTGAAAAAAACTTCTTTATTTTTTATTTAATGCATTAAACATTTGCAAAAAATAGTATTGAAATATTTTTCCAAAAATTACAACAAAGCAAAAAAAAAAAGCTGGGAAAAACAAAGTTATTGACACAAGATTTTGGATCTAAAAATAAAAATTGTATATATTAATTATAAGCTGCTAAGTTTTCAACATATGAAGTAGCTCAGTGGAAGAGTCTCCGCCTAGAAGTCGTGGGGTTCTGGGTTCGAGCCCCCATGGGGTCATAAAAAAAATTTTGTATTTCGTTTAAAAATATATTTTTTTAAATAAAACAACAACAAAAAAAGTTTTTGTTGTTGTTTTCCACTTGCTTACCCAAGTCATTACTTTTCTGCAATTGATAAGTACTTGCCTCCAATGACATCCCCATGTTAATGTAATGACTTAAACAGTGAATGAGTAAGTAGTTCGTGTTCAATAGTTTAGCTGTTTAACTCATTATTTGGTAATGAAAAGTTTTGCTGGGTTTATTATCCAAAAAGAAAATTATTGATAAAAGAAGAATTTTTTAATGGAAGCATTAATGATAACTTGCTACTTGGATCTGGCGTTGTCCTGGTTGAAAGGTTTTTTCTTATTGCTGTGTTAACCCATTTTAGAAAAATTTGAAACAATTTTGTAATATTTTATTCATTTTATTTAAGTTTGTCTTTCTTTACTTATTCCTGCTTAATCCAGTTTTTTACTATAAATTTAAGAATTATTCTTTTTACGGGCGGGTAAAAAAATAATGCAGTTCTTTTTCATACAAGAATCATCAAACAGCCGTCAACATCCCTCCAGCAATCAAAAAACAAAAAATCATCAAGTAAACAAAACTCGTCAAACAATTGCCAAACACCATCAAACATTCGTCAGTACAGGAATCGTCATAAAAGGATCATCAAACAACCGTCAACAACCCTCCAACAATCAAAAAACAAAAAATCATCAAACGATACAAAAAACTGCCAAACAAATATCAAACATTCATCAAATAATCATCAAAAAGTCTTAAAACATCCTCAAAAATCTTCACACAAAAATCAAGCAATCTTCAAACAATCATCAAACAATCGCTTGTCAATCGTCAATCAATTATCAAACAATTACTAAAACTCATCAAACAATTACAAATCAAACCAATCAATCATTAAATCACTACCAAACAATCGTGAAACAGCCATCAAACATTCATTAAACAATCGTCAAACAGTCATCAAACAACCGTCAATCTATCGAAAGTCAATCGTAAAACAATTATCGACCAATAATAAAAAAAAAACATTGACAGTCAATCGTCAATAAATAATTTAACAACTATCAATCAATTATCAAACAATCGTCAAACAACCATCAAAAAGAGTTAAAAATTTTCAAACAATCGCCAGTCAACCGTAAAAACATTATCAAACAATCTCTTAATATTAATAATACCAATGCAACCGTCTTTCGACTTAAGATACATAAAAAATGGGCGTAATGAGGGCGTGGTAATTTGTTTTTCAGTTCGATTTATGATAAATCGAAGAAAAGACGTAAAAGTAACTTAGACTACTATGACAAACATTTAGAAAAATAAAATTGCCCAAATCGCTCCAGCCATTGTCAATTGATGCAATTTTAAAGATAAATTGAAAATTTTACACTTCTTTCCTTCCCCAGGCCATAATATTTGCCTTATATTGAAGGAGTCACGCCCACTCTTTCACGCTTTCTGTATCTGGTACCAGGTTTCCTAAGTTGTTCTTACAGAAGAAGAAGTGAACCGTTTTTATCCGATTTTAATACCAAATTTTCCAAGAAATGAAGAATATTTATGCCAAATTTCAGTGGCCCTTATTCTTTCCTTAAGGTTTTATCGTGCGGACAACAGACAGACGGATAGACAGATGGACATCGCTCAATCGTCTTAGAATTTCATAAGGATTCAGAATATACAATTTTGGTTTTTGAGTTAATATTAAGGAAATTACAAACGGAATGACAATCTTAATATACCCCCCATTTTTTTTTTGATGGTGGGTATAAAAAGCTCGAAAAAACGAACTTAAACCGCCATAAAATCTGAACCAACCCAAAATTTAAAATTTAGAATATATCTAAAAATTGTCTAAGCTAGAAGGACGTATACACAAAATTTCATGAAAATTTCAGTTCAGAAGTTTTCGAAAATTTTTCATTTGAGTGCTACACGCAAAATTGCAACTTTCAAAAGGCGATAACTCCAAAGTTCCACTAACCAGAAATTTGAATACACTAGTCTAGTGCCTTTCATTTGTCATAGGAATTTTTTTGACCCCAGACCATCACCCTCAAAATGTGTCATAGGGCAGTAAACGTTTTTGGTTATTCGGTTAACGAGTTAAGAAAAATTATAGTTCAAAAACTTAATAAAGCTAAACTTTTTACAGAATTACATCATTCAGTGGGTGATTCTGAGTAGATCGGTTTACAAAAAGTTGGATGTCAGACTAATATTTTTACCTGTTCTGTATGATGTTGGTTGGTAATCTGTGAACGATATTTGGACATCATGAATTTCCCACTGTAATGTTAAGAAGCAAACATTTAAATAAAACATACCGAAGAGCCGCATTTGCCCACCGTCGGCATATAACATTTAGACAGTCACATGTCTAAAGCTTAAATTTATAAAAATTTTTCAATTTGTTGTTATGTAAAAACATTATTTTGAATTAAAGTTTTTGTTGTTATGTTTTATATCTGATATTAAAGTACATCTTCATGTAATTTTCAAAAATAGACTATTTATGGTTACGTGCAGAAAAAAATTGTTAATTTGGGAAGGAGTCATATCCGAAAGTTATATACAACTACTAAGACAATAAGACTAACATACATCGAAAGTAATGGTAAATATAGATTTTAAGAAGTCCAGATTTTGCCATAATTTTTTGAAAACGACAATTTTTGAATTGTACCATTATTCATGTAAATGCAAACATATTAAATAATATTTGTTCATAAAATTTTTACTCAATAAATAAAATTTACTCAAAAATAAGAATGGAAAAATATTTATGCAATAATGTTGCTTAAAATAAAATATTTTATAAAATAACTTTTTATATGAATAAACAAGTAAGAAAGCGCTATAGTCGGTCAAGCCGACCATACGATACCCTTCACCACTAGGGTCAAAGGTGTTATTTTTCCAGTATATAGACAAATATTTGCTAAATTTTGCCATCATACAAACATTTTCTCAAAACATATATATTCAACCTGTTTCCGTCATTTGGACTTATATGAGAGCTAGGGTCAAATGTGGACCGATTATCTCGAAATTTGGCAAATTGATTACAGTTGTTACAAAGATTATGCAAAAAATAAACTAAAAATTTTCATTATCTTTAGATTTACGAGCGTTTTAGTGATTTTTTGTCTCATTTAGTGCGTTTTTAAAGAAGAGTTTGTATGGGAGCTATGGTCAAATGTGGACTGAATTCAACGAAATTTGGTACAGTGATTTAAGTTTACATAAGCAGTATTTGTTTTAAATTAAAAATATTGATATTTGTGGCCAATAAATCAATTCCGGGAAGTGGGACCTATGGGAGGTACCATAAATAATGGACCGATTTTGACCAATTTCAATAGCTATCTCATCAAATTATCTTTAGAATTGCAACCTGTAGTTTGATTACAAGGTTTACATGGGGGTCCAGCCAGCCAGACGGACGGACGGACATCGCTAAATCGACTCAGAAAGTGATTCTAAACCTATTGGTATACTAAAAGGTGGGTCTAAGACAAATATTTCTATGCGCTACAAACATCAGCACAAACTTATAATACCCTTTCCACCTATGGTGGTGAAGGGTACAAAAAATACAAATGCATTTTCGATATTCAGATATTTAACAACAAAATAAACAAATACTTTTTTTCTAGCAGTAAAATAATTTTTACAATAAATTTACTATAAAGTTTTAAACTATTTGTATGTACAATATCATATAATCTCTTAAAGCAGAAATATTTTAAATACAAAGGAAACAAATTGTTTTTGTTTATTAAACTGAAATTCTGTAATACCTCTAGAACAAAAAATAAATTTTTAAATAAATAAGAAAATTTAGTTAAATAAAATGGAATTTGTTATCAAATAAATTTCTAACATTTTATGTTTTCAATAAATTTTCGAAGATTTAAAAAAAATTTGTTTCATTTTTGCAATATTTCATGAATAAAGTATTTAAAATTGTTTATAAAAAACTTATTATAACTAAAATAAGTTTTTTTTTTTTTTTTATAAAAAATTCTTTAATAACATGAGTTTCTTATATAAAAGTCTTTCATGGAAGGAGCTTTTTACAAAAGAGTTTTCTAAAACAAAACCTTCGATGGAAAGAGTATTCTATAGAAAAATCTTTGATGAGAAAAGTTTTCTATAGAAAAGTCTTTGATGGGATGAGTTTTCTATAGAAAAGTCTTTGATTTGAAGAGCTTTCTAAAGAAAAGTTTTCGATGGGAAGAGTTTTCTATTCGAAAGTCTTCGATAAGAAGAGATTTCTATAGAAAAGTCTTCGATAAGAAGAGATTTCTATAGAAAAGTCTTCGATGGCAAGAGTTTCTATAGAAAAGTCTTCGATAAGAAGAGTTTTCTATAAAAAAGTCTTCGATAAGAAGAGTTTTCTATGGAAAAGTCTTCGATAAGAAGAGTTTTATATAGAAAAGTCTTCGACAAGAAGAGTTTTATATAGAAAAGTCTTCGATAAGAAGAGTTTTATATAGAAAAGTCTTCGATAAGAAGAGTTTTCTATAGAAAAATCTTCGATAAAAAAAGTTTTATATAGAAAAGTCTTTGACAAGAAGAGTTTTCTATTGAAAAGTCTTCGATAAGAATAGTTTTCTATAGAAAAGTCTTCGACAAGAATAGTTTTCTACAGAAAAGTCTTCGACAAGAAGAGTTTTTTATACAAAAGCCTTCGATAAGAAGAGCTTTCTACACAGAAGTCTTCAATAAGAAGAGTTTGCTATAGAAAAGTCTTCGATGAGAAGAGTTTTCTATAGAAAAGTCTTCGATGGGAAGAGTTTTCTTTAGAAAAGTCTTCGATGGGAAGAGTTTTCTATAGAAAAGTCTTCGATGGGAAGATTTTTGTATAGAAAAGTCTTTGATGGGAAGAGTTTTCTATAGAAAAGAAGAGCTTTCTACACAGAAGTCTTCAATAAGAAGAGTTTGCTATAGAAAAGTCTTCGATAAGAAGAGTTTTCTTTAGAAAAGTCTTCGATGGGAAGAGTTTTCTTTAGAAAAGTCTTCGATGGGAAGAGTTTTCTTTAGAAAAGTCTTCGATGGGAAGAGTTTTCTTTAGAAAAGTCTTCGATGGGAAGAGTTTTCTTTAGAAAAGTCTTCGATGGGAAGAGTTTTCTTTAGAAAAGTCTTCGATGGGAAGAGTTTTCTTTAGAAAAGTCTTCGATGGGAAGAGTTTTCTTTAGAAAAGTCTTCGATGGGAAGAGTTTTCTTTAGAAAAGTCTTCGATGGGAAGAGTTTTCTATAGAAAATTCTTCGATGGGAAGATTTTTCTATAGAAAAGTCTTTGATGGGAAGAGTTTTCTATAGAAAAGTCTTCGATAATAAGAGTTTTCTAAAGAAAAGTCTTCGATAAGAAGAGTTTTCTATAGAAAAGTCTTCGATAAGACGAGTTTTCTATAGAAAAGTCTTCGATAAGAAGAGTTTTCTATAGAAAAGTCTTCGATAAGAAGAGTTTTCTATAGAAAAGTCTCCGATGGGAAGAGTTTTCTATAGAAAAGTCTTCGATGGCAAGAGTTTTCTATAGAAAAGTCTTCGATGGCAAGAGTTTTCTATAGAAAAGTCTTCGATGGCAAGAGTTTTCTATAGAAAAGTCTTCGATGGCAAGAGTTTTCTATAGAAAAGTCTTCGATGGCAAGAGTTTTCTATAGAAAAGTCTTCGATGGCAAGAGTTTTCTATAGAAAAGTCTTCGATGGGAAGAATTTTCTTCAATGGGAATAGTTTTCTTTAGAAAATTCTTCAATAGGGATAGTTTTCTTTAGAAAAGTCTTCGACAAGAAGAGTTTTCTATACAAAAGCCTTCGATAAGAAGAGCTTTCTACACAGAAGTCTTCAATAAGAAGAGTTTTCTATAGAAAAGTCTTCGATGGGAAGAGTTTTCTTTAGAAAATTCTTCGATGGGAAGAGTTTTCTTTAGAAAAGTCTTCGATAAGAAGAGTTTTCTATAGAAAAGTCTTCGATGGGAAGAGTTTTCTTTAGAAAAGTCTTCGATGGGAAGAGTTTTCTTTAGAAAAGTATTCGATGGGAAGAGTTTTCTTTAGAAAAGTCTTCGATGGGAAGAGTTTTCTTTAGAAAAGTCTTCGATGGGTAGAGTTTTCTATAGAAAAGTCTTCGATGGGAAGATTTTTCTATAGAAAAGTCTTTGATGGGAAGGGTTTTCTATAAAAAAGTCTTCGATGGAAAGAGTTTTCTATAGAAAAGTCTTCGATAAGAAGAGTTTTCTATAGAAAAGTCTTCGATAAGAAGAGTTTTCTATAGAAAAGTCTTCGATAAGAAGAGTTTTCTATAGAAAAGTCTTCGATAAGAAGAGTTTTCTATAGAAAAGTCTCCGATGGGAAGAGTTTTCTATAGAAAAGTCTTCGATGGCAAGAGTTTTCTATAGAAAAGTCTTCGATGGCAAGAGTTTTCTATAGAAAAGTCTTCGATGGCAAGAGTTTTCTATAGAAAAGTCTTCGATGGCAAGAGTTTTCTATAGAAAAGTCTTCGATGGCAAGAGTTTTCTATAGAAAAGTCTTCGATGGCAAGAGTTTTCTATAGAAGAGTCTTCGATGGCAAGAGTTTTCTATAGAAAAGTATTCGATGGGAAGAGTTTTCTTCAATGGGAATAGTTTTCTTTAGAAAAGTCTTCGATAGGAAGAGTTTTCTTTAGAAAAGTCTTCGATGGGAAGAGTTTTCTTTAGAGAAGTCTTCGATGGGAAGAGTTTTCTTTAGAGAAGTCTTCGATGGGAAGAGTTCTCTATAGAAAAGTCTTCGATGGGAAGAATTTTCTTCAATGGGAATAGTTTTCTTTAGAAAATTCTTCAATAGGGATAGTTTTCTTTAGAAAAGTCTTCGACAAGAAGAGTTTTCTATACAAAAGCCTTCGATAAGAAGAGCTTTCTACACAGAAGTCTTCAATAAGAAGAGTTTGCTATAGAAAAGTCTTCGATAAGAAGAGTTTTCTATAGAAAAGTCTTCGATGGGAAGAGTTTTCTTTAGAAAATTCTTCGATGGGAAGAGTTTTCTTTAGAAAAGTCTTCGATAAGAAGAGTTTTCTATAGAAAAGTCTTCGATGGGAAGAGTTTTCTTTAGAAAAGTCTTCGATGGGAAGAGTTTTCTTTAGAAAAGTATTCGATGGGAAGAGTTTTCTTTAGAAAAGTCTTCGATGGGAAGAGTTTTCTTTAGAAAAGTCTTCGATGGGTAGAGTTTTCTATAGAAAAGTCTTCGATGGGAAGATTTTTCTATAGAAAAGTCTTTGATGGGAAGGGTTTTCTATAGAAAAGTCTTCGATGGAAAGAGTTTTCTATAGAAAAGTCTTCGATAAGAAGAGTTTTCTATAGAAAAGTCTTCGATAAGAAGAGTTTTCTATAGAAAAGTCTTCGATAAGAAGAGTTTTCTATAGAAAAGTCTTCGATAAGAAGAGTTTTCTATAGAAAAGTCTTCGATAAGAAGAGTTTTCTATAGAAAAGTCTTCGATAAGAAGAGTTTTCTATAGAAAAGTCTCCGATGGGAAGAGTTTTCTATAGAAAAGTCTTCGATGGCAAGAGTTTTCTATAGAAAAGTCTTCGATGGCAAGAGTTTTCTATAGAAAAGTCTTCGATGGCAAGAGTTTTCTATAGAAAAGTCTTCGATGGCAAGAGTTTTCTATAGAAAAGTCTTCGATGGCAAGAGTTTTCTATAGAAAAGTCTTCGATGGCAAGAGTTTTCTATAGAAGAGTCTTCGATGGCAAGAGTTTTCTATAGAAAAGTATTCGATGGGAAGAGTTTTCTTCAATGGGAATAGTTTTCTTTAGAAAAGTCTTCGATAGGAAGAGTTTTCTTTAGAAAAGTCTTCGATGGGAAGAGTTTTCTTTAGAGAAGTCTTCGATGGGAAGAGTTTTCTTTAGAGAAGTCTTCGATGGGAAGAGTTCTCTATAGAAAAGTCTTCGATGGGATGAGTTTTTTTTAGAAAAAATCTTCGATGGGAAGAGTTTTCTTTAAAAAAGTCTTCGACGGGAAGTGTTTTCTATAAAAAATCTTTGATAATAAGAGTTTTCTATAGTAAACTCTATATAATATTCTTGTCTGGGGTCAGCCTATTAAGTTGTAAATAAAAATTTAACTTATTAACCCTTACTTACTTCATACCCTTGAAAATATTTTTACTGTTAAAATATGTATGTGTGTTTGTTAAAGTTTTCCAACTTTTGCTTACTTGTTAATCCTTGAACATCTTTATAATATAAAATGCACACCTTTACCTATCCATTCACCCACTATAACTAGTTCCTAAAAGTTCTTAAAGGAAATTTGTATAAACAACCAATTTTAGGTTTTAATCGAAAACGTTTCGAAAAAAACTCCCCTTTGAGTCGTAAATGAAGTAAAAATCGTTTCAAAAGGAAGCAAAAATGCTAAAATGAAACAACTACAAGAGAAGCTCTAAAAAAAGCAAAACAATTTGTCCTTGCGGCCACTAAAGGAATTTTAATGTGAACTTGTGCAAACTTATCAAGTAACGAACAACCCAAAACAGAGTGTGGAGAGATCTCAAAGGAAATGGAAGAACAACAGGATTAGTACTACAGTTTTTGGTAAAAGCTCAAGGACGTCAGTGTAACACTATTTTGAGAATTGAAGTAAATGTTAATATTAAGGAGGATAGCAGTTGTTGAACTTAAAATTGTTATTAAATAGAATGTGGTAGAAAAAAATCTTAATAAATATATGGGCAAATCCTGCGTGAAGGACGATACATTTTTACGGATTTTGTTGTACCTAAATGTATCCCATTGTCGTTCTACACTAGATATCTTTGCACAGACTTAAGAGAATATTAGTCATCGATTGTGCTATCGAATGGCATTGGTTAATTTACAGATTTGTTTTGAGGAAAAAAGATATTCGCTTTTAAAAAGCTGTGACGGACGCTACAAAATATGGAAGTGACTTTTTTCGACATATATTTCTTTAATTTTCATCAAATCGGTCATAGCAATACAAAAATTGTGATACATTATAGATCGAAGAAAATCAGAGGATTACAAAACAGCTTTTAAAAAATATTTTAAAGTTTCAAGTTTCACCAAAAATCCATAAATGAACTGTTGCGGACGCTACATGACGCACGATACAGTTTTTACTTGAATGTTTTTTATTAGGAAAAAAATCATATTTTATATTTTTTTAAATATTTGTTAATCAGTGATAATAACGGTTTTATTTGTTCCCGAATTTCCTCCACTTCCTTTTCATGTTCACGGTTAAAATGCGATTTTTGGGCACAATTTAATATTTCGCAAAACGGCTACATACATATATTTATTTGAAGTTTTATACTTTTTATAACTTATTTTTCATCGGTTAGCTGTTAGAGTGTCCCAGAAAAATAAAAAATAAAATAAAATTTCAAAATCATCAAATTTGCCCCACTGTATATTTTTTAGCACCTAATATCTTAAATTTAATCTGTGGATATAGACAGTGTTATTACTTTATGAATAAGACAGACATGTGTTCGTAAATTTTGTATTTAATAAATATCATTTTGTAAAAAATATATACTGTGACGGACGCTACACACTTTCCTATACACATTATTTTGTAAAATGATATATAAAGATCTATAAATTTTAAGCCTAATGTAAAGCATACTATAAGTTCTCTTTACGAACCAAGTTCAGTTGGAGAAAAAATAAAAATTGCGCTAGTCAAATTAAAAAAAAACCTTTATTTCTGTGACGGACGCTACACACTGTTAGCCCTTTTTTACTTGACGTTATTTAAATCACTAAAATTACTCTTGATGGGGTCTTTTACATCTAAATAATTGTATAAAATGATGCAGACTTTGAGCCCCTACTGAAACTTAATACCTAAATGGAGGTTTTTGCAATTTTTATGAACTTTAAAAAAAACTATTATTTTAAAAAATTTATAAAAATTCGAGATGGGTGCAAATAAAGATCAGCCATTCACGAAGAGAGCAATCAAAAATTGTATCCATTATATATTCTAAAGAATCAATATATGGTAAATTTTTCCATAAACACAAATACGTGATTTTGACAGTTTTAAAATTTTGTCCTTGGCTTAATGTTTTTCGGATTTGCCCATATATGATATTGTATTTTCGTTTGTGTTTATAATTAGTTCTGATATAGACCAAGTATTAGGTTGAGGGCGCTGTGGCTTAGTTGGTTGGCACATCGACTAGTTAGTATAGCATATCATATTTGGCCTAGGTTCGAGCTGTCTATTGATCTAGGTCCCTTTGCACTATTGTTCTAGGTCCCTTAAGCCTAGAAGATCAGCCGTTGTAAGAGGCTTAGGAATATAAAATTAAGGGGTCGAGTTTGATTCTTCTTGGAATATGTGTTGGGTATCATGTGGACTTCCTTCATAAGCTGGGTTTTGGGTGTTGTAATATTAATTCTGGACCACTTAGAATTAAGTACACAACAATATTCTGAACTTAATTGTGCCAGTAATATCCTAATGGTTCCGGACAGACTTCTCGCTTCTACTGCAATATGTGGGTGACAACCACTAAATATAAGCTTCATCTGATGTCTTATTATCGTTGAGATTATCATGTTCCTATAAATATCTTACAGAGCTACCTTGTATAAGTAAATATTGAGCTTCTCGATAGTGTGCTTTCTAAAATCACTGATATAGGTCCAGTCTGACATACCAAGGGGGATATATTTTCAGTAGATGATGGTGCAGGGAGTTAAGAAAAGTTGAAGTCAAACTAGATCGTAGAGAGTGCTATTACAGGTATTACTTGTTTTAGTCTACGTATTTTGACATTTTCACTCTACCCAACCTCCATACCTCAGGTGTCACTGGACAGATAAGACATAAATTGAGGACTTTATTCAAAAACTCAACTCCCAGTTGAAAAATTACTTAGTTTTAATAGTTCGATTGGAATTATCGAAAAACTTCCCTAGTAAAAGTTTATGGGCCGTTTGTATAATTATGTGGGGTTTATATAACTCAAGCGACTGACGATTGAGTGAAATTTACATGTATTTTGTTTTTGTTACAATAAAATAAAACACATATATATTTCACTCAATCGTCGGCCGCTTGAGTTATATAAACATCACAATAGTTTTTTTTCAAATCGTTCGCAATATGAGTTTTTGTATTAAGAATGTTAGTTCTGATTGAGTAAAAAACGTAAGAGCTTAACAACTTTTAAAAGCTTTTTCAAATTTATCGTTTTTGTAAGTCAATTTCACACGTTCTTTGAATCAAAAACAAACGATCAGAAAAAAATCAATCGTTTATAATTTTATTTTTTATCTTAAAAATTTAACTATGAAAATAATGAATGATTATTTAGAAAAAATTTATTTTTTTAAATAAATTATAATAAAAAGCTCATTAAAACGTATATATTTTTTATAAGAAAAAAGGAAACTGGACCTTTCCCAAAAAAACTAATTTTTTTTTAATAAAAAACACATTTTAGAAAAAAGTATTTGTTAGAATATCATATAGAATGTCATATAGAATAAAAAGTACCTATTAAAATAAAAAGAACCTTTTAGAATAAAAAGTACCTTTTAGAATAAAAAGTACCTTTTAGAATAAAAAGTACCTTTTAGAATAAAAAGTACCTTTTAGAATAAAAAGTACCTTTTAGAATAAAAAGTACCTTTTAGAATAAAAAGTACCTTTTAGAATAAAAAGTACCTTTTAGAATAAAAAGTACCTTTTAGAATAAAAAGTACCTTTTAGAATAAAAAGTACCTTTTAGAATAAAAAGTACCTTTTAGAATAAAAAGTACCTTTTAGAATAAAAAGTACCTTTTAGAATAAAAAGTACCTTTTAGAATAAAAAGTACCTTTTAGAATAAAAAGTACCTTTTAAAATAAAAAGTACCTTTTAGAATAAAAAGTACCTTTTAGAATAAAAAGTACCTTTTAGAATAAAAAGTACCTTTTAGAATAAAAAGTACCTTTTAGAATAAAAAGTACCTTTTAGAATAAAAAGTACCTTTTAGAATAAAAAGTACCTTTTAGAATAAAAAGTACCTTTTAGAATAAAAAGTACCTTTTAGAATAAAAAGTACCTTTTAGAATAAAAAGTACTTTTTAGAAAATAAAGTACTTTTTAAAATAAAAATATCCTTTAAGAGTTATGTCTTATACTGAAACTGAACTAGAACTGAACTAGAACTGAACTAGAACTGAACTAGAACTGAACTAGAACTGAACTAGAACTGAACTAGAACTGAACTAGAACTGAACTAGAACTGAACTAGAACTGAACTAGAACTGAACTAGAACTGAACTAGAACTGAACTAGAACTGAACTAGAACTGAACTAGAACTGAACTAGAACTGAACTAGAACTGAACTAGAACTGAACTAGAACTGAACTAGAACTGAACTAGAACTGAACTAGAACTGAACTAGAACTGAACTAGAACTGAACTAGAACTGAACTAGAACTGAACTAGAACTGAACTAGAACTGAACTAGAACTGAACTAGAACTGAACTAGAACTGAACTAGAACTGAACTAGAACTGAACTAGAACTGAACTAGAACTGAACTAGAACTGAACTAGAACTGAACTAGAACTGAACTAGAACTGAACTAGAACTGAACTAGAACTGAACTAGAACTGAACTAGAACTGAACTAGAACTGAACTAGAACTGAACTAGAACTGAACTAGAACTGAACTAGAACTGAACTAGAACTGAACTAGAACTGAACTAGAACTGAACTAGAACTGAACTAGAACTGAACTAGAACTGAACTAGAACTGAACTAGAACTGAACTAGAACTGAACTAGAACTGAACTAGAACTGAACTAGAACTGAACTAGAACTGAACTAGAACTGAACTAGAACTGAACTAGAACTGAACTAGAACTGAACTGAACTAGAACTGAACTAGAACTGAACTAGAACTGAACTAGAACTGAACTAGAACTGAACTAGAACTGAACTAGAACTGAACTAGAACTGAACTAGAACTGAACTAGAACTGAACTAGAACTGAACTAGAACTGAACTAGAACTGAACTAGAACTGAACTAGAACTGAACTAGAACTGAACTAGAACTGAACTAGAACTGAACTAGAACTGAACTAGAACTGAACTAGAACTGAACTAGAACTGAACTAGAACTGAACTAGAACTGAACTAGAACTGAACTAGAACTGAACTAGAACTGAACTAGAACTGAACTAGAACTGAACTAGAACTGAACTAGAACTGAACTAGAACTGAACTAGAACTGAACTAGAACTGAACTAGAACTGAACTAGAACTGAACTAGAACTGAACTAGAACTGAACTAGAACTGAACTAGAACTGAACTAGAACTGAACTAGAACTGAACTAGAACTGAACTAGAACTGAACTAGAACTGAACTAGAACTGAACTAGAACTGAACTAGAACTGAACTAGAACTGAACTAGAACTGAACTAGAACTGAACTAGAACTGAACTAGAACTGAACTAGAACTGAACTAGAACTGAACTAGAACTGAACTAGAACTGAACTAGAACTGAACTAGAACTGAACTAGAACTGAACTAGAACTGAACTAGAACTGAACTAGAACTGAACTAGAACTGAACTAGAACTGAACTAGAACTGAACTAGAACTGAACTAGAACTGAACTAGAACTGAACTAGAACTGAACTAGAACTGAACTAGAACTGAACTAGAACTGAACTAGAACTGAACTAGAACTGAACTAGAACTGAACTAGAACTGAACTAGAACTGAACTAGAACTGAACTAGAACTGAACTAGAACTGAACTAGAACTGAACTAGAACTGAACTAGAACTGAACTAGAACTGAACTAGAACTGAACTAGAACTGAACTAGAACTGAACTAGAACTGAACTAGAACTGAACTAGAACTGAACTAGAACTGAACTAGAACTGAACTAGAACTGAACTAGAACTGAACTAGAACTGAACTAGAACTGAACTAGAACTGAACTAGAACTGAACTAGAACTGAACTAGAACTGAACTAGAACTGAACTAGAACTGAACTAGAACTGAACTAGAACTGAACTAGAACTGAACTAGAACTGAACTAGAACTGAACTAGAACTGAACTAGAACTGAACTAGAACTGAACTAGAACTGAACTAGAACTGAACTAGAACTGAACTAGAACTGAACTAGAACTGAACTAGAACTGAACTAGAACTGAACTAGAACTGAACTAGAACTGAACTAGAACTGAACTAGAACTGAACTAGAACTGAACTAGAACTGAACTAGAACTGAACTAGAACTGAACTAGAACTGAACTAGAACTGAACTAGAACTGAACTAGAACTGAACTAGAACTGAACTAGAACTGAACTAGAACTGAACTAGAACTGAACTAGAACTGAACTAGAACTGAACTAGAACTGAACTAGAACTGAACTAGAACTGAACTAGAACTGAACTAGAACTGAACTAGAACTGAACTAGAACTGAACTAGAACTGAACTAGAACTGAACTAGAACTGAACTAGAACTGAACTAGAACTGAACTAGAACTGAACTAGAACTGAACTAGAACTGAACTAGAACTGAACTAGAACTGAACTAGAACTGAACTAGAACTGAACTAGAACTGAACTAGAACTGAACTAGAACTGAACTAGAACTGAACTAGAACTGAACTAGAACTGAACTAGAACTGAACTAGAACTGAACTAGAACTGAACTAGAACTGAACTAGAACTGAACTAGAACTGAACTAGAACTGAACTAGAACTGAACTAGAACTGAACTAGAACTGAACTAGAACTGAACTAGAACTGAACTAGAACTGAACTAGAACTGAACTAGAACTGAACTAGAACTGAACTAGAACTGAACTAGAACTGAACTAGAACTGAACTAGAACTGAACTAGAACTGAACTAGAACTGAACTAGAACTGAACTAGAACTGAACTAGAACTGAACTAGAACTGAACTAGAACTGAACTAGAACTGAACTAGAACTGAACTAGAACTGAACTAGAACTGAACTAGAACTGAACTAGAACTGAACTAGAACTGAACTAGAACTGAACTAGAACTGAACTAGAACTGAACTAGAACTGAACTAGAACTGAACTAGAACTGAACTAGAACTGAACTAGAACTGAACTAGAACTGAACTAGAACTGAACTAGAACTGAACTAGAACTGAACTAGAACTGAACTAGAACTGAACTAGAACTGAACTAGAACTGAACTAGAACTGAACTAGAACTGAACTAGAACTGAACTAGAACTGAACTAGAACTGAACTAGAACTGAACTAGAACTGAACTAGAACTGAACTAGAACTGAACTAGAACTGAACTAGAACTGAACTAGAACTGAACTAGAACTGAACTAGAACTGAACTAGAACTGAACTAGAACTGAACTAGAACTGAACTAGAACTGAACTAGAACTGAACTAGAACTGAACTAGAACTGAACTAGAACTGAACTAGAACTGAACTAGAACTGAACTAGAACTGAACTAGAACTGAACTAGAACTGAACTAGAACTGAACTAGAACTGAACTAGAACTGAACTAGAACTGAACTAGAACTGAACTAGAACTGAACTAGAACTGAACTAGAACTGAACTAGAACTGAACTAGAACTGAACTAGAACTGAACTAGAACTGAACTAGAACTGAACTAGAACTGAACTAGAACTGAACTAGAACTGAACTAGAACTGAACTAGAACTGAACTAGAACTGAACTAGAACTGAACTAGAACTGAACTAGAACTGAACTAGAACTGAACTAGAACTGAACTAGAACTGAACTAGAACTGAACTAGAACTGAACTAGAACTGAACTAGAACTGAACTAGAACTGAACTAGAACTGAACTAGAACTGAACTAGAACTGAACTAGAACTGAACTAGAACTGAACTAGAACTGAACTAGAACTGAACTAGAACTGAACTAGAACTGAACTAGAACTGAACTAGAACTGAACTAGAACTGAACTAGAACTGAACTAGAACTGAACTAGAATTAAGCTGGAACTTATCTAGAAAATTTATACATATTACAAAAACTGTATGAGTGGGGAATGTCTTCATCATAAAACCTTCTGATGAAAAACTTCTACCAAATGTTAATGCGGATGTAAGACTCCTAAAGTCAAAGTGTATGAATCAATCATCAGTTAAACCTTTTTCTGGCTACAAAAGTCAATAAGATATTAATAGGAGTGATGAGCATAGAGTTCCTTTTTGTTAAACTAATAGAAGGGCTGTCGAAACGGTCAAAAGATCAAAGATGATATTTTCGTTTTGGTAGTAAAATTTTTCCTTTGTACTAGTTGAAAAAGTTCCTTAATTTTTCTCAATATTTATTCGTTGAACTATGTAGCCGGTGCAACAATTTATTATCATCTATACTTGATTTTGATCTGGTCTAGGCAAAGAAATTCTGCTTACTTATCCGAGATTTACCAACAATTTCCAAAATAATGCAAAAAATTTTTTTTGTTGATAATATGTTTGTTCCCATACTTTAACGAAGCAACCCAAACTTACTTAAACGTGTTCCCGTACAAATTTTTCAATACAAATTGTTGTTTTTTGAGTAATTTCTGACAACTGTTTTCTTTAGTTTCGTTAGAGTACGGGAACTAACATATTTTGAGTAATTTTTTGACAAACAAACTAAGGAGTTACCCTTTTCATTTTGAATTAAAAAAATCAAAAATGTTCACCCCAGAAATCACATTAGTTATAACAACCTGCCATTCATATATTTTTTATGAGCTTTAATTTGCTGATATTAGGGAGGTGCATTAGGCTGAAAGGAAGTATAGTCCGATGGATATATACCAAAATCGGATATCTAGATATCTATGTATATATATATAATTCCCCGACAACATTTCAATTTAAACAGACAATGAGCTGCATCCGATTCTATTTTAGACTCATTGAAAGGGACCTAAGTTTTAACTCCGGGTCCGAACGGCAAGTGCATTAGATAGAGAAGTTTTACATAGCCTTATACTCAATAACCAGTGGCTAGCTTAGTTATGAGTTGAACGGCCGCTTTTTTGAATTTTTTTTTCAAGTGGGTCTGGCCGGGGATCGAACTTGGGACCTCCAGTATGCTAGGCGGATGACTAACTTGCTATACCATTGGGGTTTACCAATAAATATTAAAGCAAAATATTGGCCTTATCGAGACAAAAACACACTTTAAGATCCGACTCTAAATGCCGAAGATATAACGAAAAATATATTTTTGCGACCCCTATGTGCGACGAAAAAAAATATTTTTGTTTTCAAAATTGTCTTACAGCAATATTTTCTATTTGGTGTTTTAAGATTGTTTCGTTTATAATAAAAAATCTTATTATTCTGAAACAATTACCCCCAATGTGCATACATATGTCTCATATTCCTATTCTATTTTCACTTATAAATCCATCAGCTTTTGTCAATTACACTTACACGAATTAACACATTGTTTTAGCTGTCATTATATACATATTCACAAAAGCCTACAATTCCTTGATCCAATCAAACACGTTGCCTACTGGCCATAATGCACTATTTGAATATAAGTTGTTGCTTTAAACCACTAAACGGAATTCAAAGGAAATGACATTCACATTTTGTTAGATGTTAAACAGTTCTATTAATTATTATACTCGTACATGTCGCTAAAACAACGCATTCTTTGTTTGAAGTATTCCATGCAATTACTTGGGGTCATAATTTATGGGACACCGAAAAATGAGAAAAAGACATTTGATATGAATAAAGTCATATGTAAACTGGATTATGTATGTATGTTTATGGGTCATTTATGTAAAACAATGCAATGGTTTGCAACAAACTCGCACACATGAATAAATACATTCTTATTTAAGTGTAAACGTATTGTTCATTTGCTGAAATATCGTTATAATTCAAAACTTAACTACAACTTTTACTTTGACAAATACTCTAGGAATCACTGTCATCTGTTTAAGTTCCGAAGTCTATATTGAAAAATCCTCTAGCTTTTTTTGAAGAATTTAACTTTATTACCCGAAATTATGTTTTTAAGTTATGATTATAATGCTGCAAGTTTACGTAATTGTGTTCACACATATATAAATGCTTGTTTGTATATACTTAACCCTCTGCACTTAACATTTTATAGTTCCCACAATTACAATGACTTGAAAGATACAACACACAATTTACATGGCTCATATCTTCCATGTTCCGTTTTGGAAAACAAATAAAACCCTTTTTATTAATTGTTTATAACATAGATTATAAATAGATAGGAAAGAGTCAGCTGTTCCATATGACAACTCACACGTATAGGTTGTGTGTAACTACCGCCTTATTGAAGAATGAAAAATCAAAACATTTTATTTACCTTTAAATTACACAAAATCAATTGCTTCAATAGCAGAAATTTTCCAAAAACAAGTTTCTTATATTTTTTTTTACATTTTGGTCATATTTTCTTTATTAACCGAAATATAATTTGTTTTCTATAAAACAAATACTTTTTTTCCATTTTCTTACGTTTTTTTTATTAAGAAATGCAGTTTTGAAATTAGAATAGTGAAGTTTCTAGCATGTTACTATTAATTTTAGAAATTACAAATAATAATTTTTCCTACTAATTTTAAATACATTTTAAAAAATTATGCTATAAAAATAAAAATTTTTTAAAAATTATCCTAAAAAAATAGTAACATTTTTTAAAAATTTCCTATAAATGTACTCACTTTATGAAAATTTTTCCATAAATATACTAAATTCTTTATTTTTCTATAAAAATAAATTTTCGAAAAATTTTCCTATAAAGACAAAATTGCTATTTTTTTAATTTCCCATATGAAAAGTAAATTTTTGAAAACTTTCCTATAAAAATAGTATTTTTTTAATTTTCTATAAAAGAACTAATTTTTTAAAACATTTCCTATAAAAAAGTAAAGTTTTAAAAAATTTTCTATACTTTACTATTTTAAATCTTGGAAAACAGTAGGAAATTTTTGAAAAATTTCCTATAAAAATAGGAAATTTTTGAAAAATTTCCCATAAAAATAGGAAATTTTTGAAAAATTTCCTATAAAAATAGGAAATTTTTGAAAAATTTCCTATAAAAATAGGAAATTTTTGAAAAATTTCCTATAAAAATAGGAAATTTTTGAAAAATTTCCTATAAAAATAGGAAATTTTTGAAAAATTTCCTATAAAAATAGGAAATTTTTGAAAAATTTCCTATAAAAATAGGAAATTTTTGAAAAATTTCCTATAAAAATAGGAAATTTTTGAAAAATTTCCTATAAAAATAGGAAATTTTTGAAAAATTTCCTATAAAAATAGGAAATTTTTGAAAAATTTCCTATAAAAATAGGAAATTTTTCAAAAATTTCCTATAAAAATAGGAAATTTTTGAAAAATTTCCTATAAAAATAGGAAATTTTTGAAAAATTTCCTATAAAAATAGGAAATTTTTGAAAAATTTCCTATAACAGTAGGAAATTTTTGAAAAATTTCCTATAAAAATAGGAAATTTTTGAAAAATTTCCCATTAAAAAAGAAAATTTTTGAAAAATTTCCTATAAAAATAGGAAATTTTTGAAAAATTTCCTATAAAAATAGGAAATTTTTGAAAAATTTCCTATAAAAATAGGAAATTTTTGAAAAATTTCCTATAAAAATAGGAAATTTTTGAAAAATTTCCTATAAAAATAGGAAATTTTTGAAAAATTTCCTATAAAAATAGGAAATTTTTGAAAAATTTCCTATAAAAATAGGAAATTTTTGAAAAATTTCCTATAAAAATAGGAAATTTTTGAAAAATTTCCTATAAAAATAGGAAATTTTTGAAAAATTTCCTATAAAAATAGGAAATTTTTGAAAAATTTCCTATAAAAATAGGAAATTTTTGAAAAATTTCCTATAAAAATAGGAAATTTTTGAAAAATTTCCTATAAAAATAGGAAATTTTTGAAAAATTTCCTATAAAAATAGGAAATTTTTGAAAAATTTCCTATAAAAATAGGAAATTTTTGAAAAATTTCCTATAAAAATAGGAAATTTTTGAAAAATTTCCTATAAAAATAGGAAATTTTTGAAAAATTTCCTATAAAAATAGGAAATTTTTGAAAAATTTCCTATAAAAATAGGAAATTTTTGAAAAATTTCCTATAAAAATAGGAAATTTTTGAAAAATTTCCTATAAAAATAGGAAATTTTTGAAAAATTTCCTATAAAAATAGGAAATTTTTGAAAAATTTCCTATAAAAATAGGAAATTTTTGAAAAATTTCCTATAAAAATAGGAAATTTTTGAAAAATTTCCTATAAAAATAGGAAATTTTTGAAAAATTTCCTATAAAAATAGGAAATTTTTGAAAAATTTCCTATAAAAATAGGAAATTTTTGAAAAATTTCCTATAAAAATAGGAATTTTTGAAAAATTTCCTATAAAAATAGGAAATTTTTGAAAAATTTCCTATAAAAATAGGAAATTTTTGAAAAATTTCCTATAAAAATAGGAAATTTTTGAAAAATTTCCTATAAAAATAGGAAATTTTTGAAAAATTTCCTATAAAAATAGGAAATTTTTGAAAAAATTTCCTATAAAAATAGGAAATTTTTGAAAAATTTCCTATAAAAATAGGAAATTTTTGAAAAATTTTCTATAAAAATAGGACATTTTTGAAAAAATTTTCTATAAAAATAGGAAATTTTGAAAAATTTCCTATAAAAATAGGAAATTTTTGAAAAATTTCCTATAAAAATAGGAAATTTTTGAAAAATTTCCTATAAAAATAGGAAAATTTTGAAAAAATTTCCTATAAAAATAGGAAATTTTTGAAAAATTTCCTATAAAAATAGGAAATTTTTGAAAAATTTCCTATAAAAATAGGAAATTTTTGAAAAATTTCCTATAAAAATAGGAAATTTTTGAAAAATTTCCTATAAAAAATAGGAAATTTTTGAAAAATTTCCTATAAAAATAGGAAATTTTTGAAAAATTTCCTATAAAAATAGGAAATTTTTGAAAAATTTCCTATAAAACTAGGAAATTTTTGAAAAATTTCCTATAAAACTAGGAAATTTTTGAAAAATTTCCTATAAAACTAGGAAATTTTTGAAAAATTTCCTATAAAAATAGGAAATTTTTGAAAAATTTCCTATAAAAATAGGAAATTTTTGAAAAAATTTCCTATAAAAATAGGAAATTTTTGAAAAATTTCCTATAAAAATAGGAAATTTTTGAAAAATTTCCTATAAAAATAGGAAATTTTTGAAAAATTTCCTATAAAAATAGGAAATTTTTGAAAAATTTCCTATAAAAATAGGAAATTTTTGAAAAATTTCCTATAAAAATAGGAAATTTTTGAAAAATTTCCTATAAAAATAGGAAATTTTTGAAAAATTTCCTATAAAAATAGGAAATTTTTGAAAAATTTCCTATAAAAATAGGAAATTTTTGAAAAATTTCCTATAAAAATAGGAAATTTTTGAAAAATTTCCTATAAAAATAGGAAATTTTTGAAAATTTTCCTATAAAAATAGGAAATTTTTGAAAAATTTCCTATAAAAATTGGAAATTTTTGAAAAATTTCCTATAAATATATAAAAAGTTTTGAAAAATTTCCTATAAAAATAGGAAATTTTTGAAAAATTTCCCTATAAAAATAGGAAATTTTTGAAAAATTTCCTATAAAAATAGGAAATTTTTGAAAAATTTCCTATAAAAATAGGAAATTTTTGAAAAATTTCCTATAAAAATAGGAAATTTTTGAAAAATTTCCTATAAAAATAGGAAATTTTTGAAAAATTTCCTATAAAAATAGGAAATTTTTGAAAAATTTCCTATAAAAATAGGAAATTTTTGAAAAATTTCCTATAAAAATAGGAAATTTTTGAAAAATTTCCTATAAAAATAGGAAATTTTTGAAAAATTTCCTATAAAAATAGGAAATTTTTGAAAAATTTCCTATAAAAAATAGGAAATTTTTGAAAAATTTCCTATAAAAATAGGAAATTTTTGAAAAATTTCCTATAAAAATAGGAAATTTTTGAAAAATTTCCTATAAAAATAGGAAATTTTTGAAAAATTTCCTATAAAAATAGGAAATTTTTGAAAAATTTCCTATAAAAATAGGAAATTTTTGAAAAATTTCCTATAAAAATAGGAAATTTTTGAAAAATTTCCTATAAAAATAGGAAATTTTTGAAAAATTTTCTATAAAAATAGGAAATTTTTGAAAAATTTCCTATAAAAATAGGAAATTTTTGAAAAATTTCCTATAAAAATAGGAAATTTTTGAAAAAATTTCCTATAAAAATAGGAAATTTTTGAAAAATTTCCTATAAAAATAGGAAATTTTTGAAAAATTTCCTATAAAAATAGGAAATTTTTGAAAAATTTCCTATAAAAATAGGAAATTTTTGAAAAATTTCCTATAAAAATAGGAAATTTTTGAAAAATTTCCTATAAAAATAGGAAATTTTTGAAAAATTTCCTATAAAAATAGGAAATTTTTGAAAAATTTCCTATAAAAATAGGAAAATTTTTGAAAAATTTCCTATAAAAATAGGAAATTTTTGAAAAATTTCCTATAAAAATAGGAAATTTTTGAAAAATTTTCTATAAAAATAGGA